>CM032492.1:5525098-6065072 GCA_019059595.1 Marasmia exigua
ATCCAGCTGCCTGCACTATCGCTGCCGATATTCCAAGGTCAGCTGACGGAGTGGAGTGCCTTTTATGATTTATTCAATTCATTAGTAAATGACAACGAAAGCCTTTCAGATGTCGAACGTTTTCGTTATTTGTTATTATCATTACGCGGCGAACCTTACAACTTAATCAAATCATTACCTGTCACAGAAGCTAATTACAATAATGCGATGCAAATATTACTAAATCGTTACGAGAACAAACGAATCATTGCAACAAAACATTTAGATAAAATCATGGATGTTCAACCTATGAACGAACGTAATCCCGAACATTCCTTACGTAATATTCTTAACATTTATCATGAAAACTTAACTGCTTTAAAATCGTTAGACCTGCCTGTTACTCACTGGAGTTTTATTCTTTTAAACATTTTAGTACGTAAAATTACACCCGAAATTAGGAAACGTTTCGAACTTTCTCTAACGTCATCAAGTGATATACCTAAAGTAAGTGATTTGTTGGACTTCCTTGAGAAGGAATTATCCGCCTCGGAAGTGATGACCTTAGCGACTCATAGCCGTTCGGGCGCGACCGCCCGCCCGGGATCAGCCCTTGCGCCGGCGCGGGCCGCGGGCTCCGCTGCGGGCCACACGCGGAGCATACCTACTCGCTCGCTGTCAGACCGTCGCTCGCCGCCACCTGCGCGCTTCTCGCGTCAAATGAGTCATCATCACGATTCTCCGTTGTTTACTAATTACGTTTCAAATTCAAAGTGTAACTTTTGTAAAAATAGTTCGCATCCACTGTACAAATGTGAACATTTTACTAAATTAACGGTATCTGAAAGAAAAGATTTTATTAAAGAAAATAAAATTTGTACTAACTGTTTATTTAAAGGTCATGATCTAAACGATTGTAAATCGAAACATAACTGTCGTATTTGTTCTCAACGTCATCATACATCTATTCATGATACCTCTGTAGGTACGGTATCGAACTCTGCGCTTACTAGCCAACATTCATTCTTACCTAAGTATTATAGCTCGGTAGCGGAGCGTACTTCCCCCGATAACTCGACAATGACGTCACAATTTTCGCATTCTTCCGGCTTAGTAGCGGAACTTCCAACTTCCCCTGAGCATACAAGCTTGGTAGCGGAATCTTCATCACCGCCCACACTACAACGTAGTGCATCGGGTCGTGATAAGTGTACGGTCTAACTGACCACGGCGTTAGTCAACGTACGTCCCATGGACTCCTCGCCTTATGTCCCACGTCCTGTTCGCGCTCTGGTGGACCAGGGCTCTCAGGCCACGCTTATTACAGAAGCCTGTGTACAGCGTTTAGGCTTACCTCGTTTTCATAACGATAGTAGTACAACTATTTCGGGAATAGGTGATAGAAATGAACAACCCCGTGGTTACGTAGTCTGTGAGGTCACGCCTTATGATAAGAGTGAACCTAAACTTTACATAGAAGCTCTAATCTTACCTAAAATAACTTCCTATGTCCCATATATTCCGAATTCTTTCGAAAACATTTGTCACTTGAAGAATCTCCCTTTAGCGGACCCTGAGTTGCGCTCGGCGCGTCCCATTGAACTTTTGCTTGGTTCAGATTACACTGACCAAATCTTACTCCATGACAACATTAAAGGCCCACCTGCTACGCCGGTGGCTATCAGTAGCATTTTCGGTTACCTTCTAAATGGTACTATTGCGCATACCATTCCAGTCAAACTTCATACTAATTTGAGTACATGCGAATTGGATATTCAACTTCAAAAATTCTGGGAATTAGAATCCTTACCTGAGACAAAGTCACTTACGGCAGACGAACAGCTTTGTGAAAATATTTTTATTGAAACTCACACTCGTGATGAATCCGGAAGATATACTGTCGCACTCCCTTTCAAGAAAGATGTTCCTGCGTTGGGTGATTCTCGAGAGATTGCTATGTCTCGTCTACTTAAATTAGAAAAACGTTTTGAACGCGAACCAGGGGGCCTAATTTAAAGCACACGTTACGACCGAATCGGAGTTATCCTCTCTTTCACACGCGCTATGTGTCTCTTTTGTTTGGATGCGACAGGTATATTCTCGTTTGTAACGGGACGGCTTTAAATTAAGCCACCTGCTTTACAATTGGAATATGCTAACTGTCTACAGGAATATATAACTATGGGACACATGGAACCAGTCTTACACTCCACTACTTCGGACAGTGTACCTTACTACATTCCTCATCATTGCGTGGTGAGAAAGAACGCTGTAACTTCAAAATGCCGAGTAGTTTTTGACGCATCGTGCAAAACTACTTCCGGTCGTTCTCTTAACGATAATTTACTTACTGGTCAGAAACTGCACCAAAACATAACTGATGTTCTTTTAAAATTTCGACTTAATAAAATTGTATTTACAGCTGACATCAAAATGATGTATCGTTTTATAAATTTGCGTCTTCAAGACCGTGATTTTCAACGCATTCTGTGGAGACACTCTCCAACTGCTCCAATCCAGGAGTACAGACTGTGTACAGTAACGTTCGGTGTCGCATCATCTCCATTTCTTGCCCTACGTACAATGCGTCAATTGGCCTTAGATGAAGCAAATTCATTTCCACTTGCCTCGCAAGTACTTCTTAACTCAGTCTATGTCGATGACGTCATATCTGGTGCGGATACTTTACAAGAAGCTCTCGCGCTTCAACAAGAACTTGTTGCCATATGCAAAGCTGGTAATTTCGAACTTAGAAAATGGACGAGTAACAGCGCTCAATTTCTTTCTTCTATAAAACATGACAAGTCTAATGCAAACGATGCACATATTTTATCCGCACTTGACTCTGACGATTCAGTCAAAGTATTAGGTCTTAAATGGAACCCCCAATCAGATTCCTTTTCTTATCAAGTGGAAACTCCTACTACTACTCATCTATGTACTAAGCGCATCATGCTTTCAGAGATTTCTAAGATCTACGATCCTCTTGGATTTTTAAGTCCTATCATTTTGTATGTCAAATTTCTAATACAACTCCTTTGGGTTGCTGGTACTGGTTGGGACGACACACCACCTCAAGGTATCAGCGATCTCTGGAATAATTTTATTACTGAACTTCCACTGTTGAAACATATTTCTATTCCTCGACACGTACTACCGTACAGTACTCAAGTACAAATTCATGGCTTCTCCGACGCATCGGAAAAGGCATATGCCGCATGCGTTTATCTTCGCACTATCACCTCAGGCGGTGATATACAAGTTCATTTAATTATCTCTAAAACAAAACTCGCACCACTTCGACGCGTGAGTCTACCACGTCTCGAATTGTGTGCTGCTAATCTGCTTTCTAAACTAATAGAAAATGTTCGTAACAGCTATTCAACTATCGCATCTATTCAAGACGTATTCGCTTGGAGTGATTCGTCAATCACTTTGGCATGGCTACGCTCTCCGCCACACGAATGGCGTACCTTCGTATCCAATCGTGTGACTGAGACTACTTCACGTGTGCCTTCTGCACACTGGCGCCACGTACGCTCTGAGGACAACCCGGCGGACGTCGCCTCCCGAGGTGTCCTTCCTTCACAGTTGGACCAACAACAGTGGTTCCACGGCCCTGCTTGGCTCCAGCAAGACCAAGCTGACTGGCCTCTTTCAAATATTGACTTAAAAACCGACGAAGAACGTCGTAAACATATTTTCGTTTCCCAAACGGATGATTCTAACTTTGTTACGAATTTCATTGAACGATTTTCATCCTTACCTAAACTATTGCGAGTATTTCTATTAGTCAAAAAATTCATAAATAAATGTCGTAAATTGCAAACTTCAAATTTAACCATTGTTAACGAAATTAAATCCGCCCTCAATCAAATCATTTATTATGTACAGCAAACGGAGTTTGCGGATGACATTTCACGTATTAGAGACGGCGAAAACTGCTCTAATCAGTTACAAAAACTTAAACCTTTCATTGATGACGCCGGACTGCTCAGGGTCGGCGGCAGAATTCAACGCTCTCATTTAGCTTACGATGCTAAACATCCTTTGCTTTTACCTAAGCGACATGCGCTTACAACGCTCATTATAGACTACTATCATGTCATACATTTACATGTGGGTCCTCAGACCTTACAATTCCTCCTCTCTCAATCCTACTGGATATTATCCGCACGACGTGTGATTCGATCGCGTACTAGGCGTTGCGTCCGCTGCTTCCGCACGCGACCCGTCGCTCCGCAGCCACCCATGGCTCCTCTTCCAACAGCAAGAGTTAGGTCTCTCCGTCCTTTCTTGCATGTAGCGGTCGACTTTGCAGGTCCCTTTAACCTTAAATCCGGTTCACAAAATCATATGCCTGTGTCTTTGTATGCATGTCCACAAAGGCACTTCATTTAGAACTTGTACCTGATTTATCCACAGAATCTTTTCTTAACGCCTTACGACGCTTCATATCCCGACGTGGATTATGCACAGATATTTATTCCGACTGCGGTCGAAACTTTGTAGGTTGCAATCGATACCTGAAAGAGCTTTACGATTTTATTAGTAACGACGATGTTCAAAAAACTCTACATGAAAAGACTAACAAACTTAACATAACGTGGCACTTCAACCCGCCTTATGCTAGCCATTTTGGTGGTATTTTCGAGGCAGCTGTTAAGAGTATGAAAACTCATCTTTATCGCGTCATTGGTAACTTAACTTTAAATTATGACGAATTTAACACTATTTTATGCCAAATCGAGGCAATTTTAAATTCGCGACCACTTACCATTCAAAGTAGTGATCCAACCGATCCACTACCACTAACCCCAGGACATTTCCTCATCGGGGAACCACTAACTTCGTTACCTGAAATCAATTTCAATGACGATAACCCGTCACGTCTCGTTCGCTGGCAGGTTATCCAACAAGCAGTGCAACATTTTTGGAAACGCTGGAGTGTAGAATATTTGCACCAGCTTTCACAACGAAGCAAATGGTTCCGTGACTCACATCACACACCCCTCAAGGAGGGTACAGTTGTAGTGCTAGCAGACCATGCTTTGCCGCCCTTGCAGTGGCGACTGGCTCGTGTGCACAAGTTACACCCAGGCGCTGACGGTGTTACCCGTGTAGTCACAGTACGCATTGGTAACACATTTGTGACAAGACCTGTCGTTAAGGTCTGTCCTCTACCTCTCGAATAGGTAGACCTTTTATCTCTATGTACTGTAGAGACCTCTAGCTTTAGCTTTATTTAGTTTACTTTTAAAATAGCGTTATTTTAAGGTCGGCGGCATGTTCCGTATTTAGCCTAACTTGGTTAAATAGTATATAGCACAATAATATTTTATCTTTTTTGTTTTCGTTTATTTTAATTTCTAAAGTATTTGGGAATGTCTTGCAAATCCTTGGAACGGAACGCGCCCGCAACAGTGCTGCCAACGGCACATTTTTCAAACACAAGTTTCCGACATCTCCTACCGATCGACACGGTCGCCGCGCGCGCGATTCTAATTTCAATACTTATAATAAAGACAATACACTTGCGGGAATATTCTGTGATCTGGACTTAGTACGGTGGTGCGGTGATAGCAACAAGAACCAGCCCCTTTGGATTTACAGTCTCCCTGAGACAGCACACCACGCGGATGCTTGGATGACCAGGTTAGTCAAGCTTTCCCAAATTATCGCGGTCCTTCGAATTTCTCTTTCCGAAACAAAGGCTATTATAAAATAGACGATTTTTTTAATGACAATAATTTAGAGACATATTAGTAACACAAAAATTGTACTATGTTTTTAAGTTAATGGTGACATTTTGTAAAATATTTTTTTTAAAAGAGTAACTGCTGAGTTTCTTGCTGATGTCTTCTTGGCAGAAAACTACATTCCGAACCAGTGGTAAACATGTTGACATTCATAAGTGTTATGTATGGACCTAAATTGAATAAACAATTTTCATTTTCATCGATCCACTCGTTAACAATTCCATGCTTATCATCTAGATTGTGGGCAGTCTTCAACTGTGCAATTCTCAAATGACTTTCTACCTCGAACGACAAAATTGTGGAATGAATTATCACCTGCGGTGTTTCCGGACCGATACGACCTGCAAACCTTCCAGAAAAGAGCGTAGGTACTCCCTTTTCAAAAGGCCGGCAGCGCACCTGTGACTTCTTTGACGTGGCAGTACCATATATTATACACACTGTATATTGTACCATATATTATACACACTGTATATTTTATAACTGCTACTAAATGTAATTGACTAATTTAGAGGTCACTTGATTTTTTATATCTATGTAGATAAAAAAACTACGTAACAAAACATAAAAAGAATAAATACTTCTTACTGAATGCAGCGTTAACATTGAAGAAGTTAGCACGAACCATCTAAATAAATAATAGTAAATAGGGGAGTCGAGGGATACATGAACCTTAAGACACGGCCGCACTCAGAGACGTCATTTAAGCTAATGTTCATTAACTTTAGTATCGGTAGTCTTTCATCATCATCATCATTTCAGCCAATAGACGTCCACTGCTGGACTTAGGCCTCCCACAATGTTCTCCACACAGATTGGTCCTGTGCCTCCCGCATCCAATGGATTCCCGCAATCTTCACCAGATCGGTCCACCTTGTGGGGGGCCTGCCACGGCTGCGACTTCCTGTAGCCTCCATTCGAGGACCTTTCCGCCCCAAAGGCCGTCTGTTCTCCTCGCTTTGTGCCCTGCCCATTGCCACTTGAGGCATGCAATCCTTTGGGCTATGTCTGTGACCTTAGTTCTCCTGTGGATCTCATCATTTCTGATACGATCATGCAGGGAGACTCCGAGCATAGCCCTCCCTAAATGCTTTCTGGGTGACTTTATAGGTATGGTCCATGGGCGGCGGTACGAGGGCGACACTGAAACTTCTTAGAAAATCAAAAACTGAAAAATTTAGCAAGTTGTTACTTTTATTATATCTTTTCAAAATAGTGCCCCTTCACATTAGTACATGGCTGACACATCATACATAAAATATACTAAGAAATGAATAAGCATATTTAATGTGATTCTACCACCGGAATCGGAAAGTTCATTCTGACGAGAAGATCCGGCAAGAAACTCGCCAGTTACGCCAAACATTTTAATACAATATTATTATTCTTATATTACTCGCATAAATAAGTCGATTTCATGTTCAACAATAAATATATCCATTACAATGTCTAAGGTGTAGGCGAACAGTTTATCTTTCCACAAATTCTTGTCATTTAAATAATAATCAACTTTTGCCATTCAATATTTTTTAATTTGCGTTTTAAATTTATTCATTGGTACTCGTAATCGCTTACCATCAGGTGATACGTCTTCTCGTCTGCCCCTGCCAAATAAATATTACTCAGGTCAAGACGGCCCATTCATGAAGAAGCATCTTTTCCGCAGGAAAAACTTCATTACCGCTCGTTGAGTTTGGCCGTTTGTAGTCGAAAATTCGACTGAATTGAATAACAACGAAATTTTTCTCGACTTTCTAAAACAGCTGAAAAACACATAAATCCTTGAAAAGAAAGTATTTATGATGTAAACTATGTCACACATACATTTTATGACCATGTTTGTGTGTAGCTACTGGCAATAACAAGCTACCCAGACTTATGAATGTTATTACTTAAGTACCTACTATGTTTTGAAGGCAACTAAGTTTCATAATGTATCAATACGGGGATTAACACGATATTTATTATGTGAAACAACATTGTGTACAGGTACCCTACCTCTTTGTATGACGTCCTACCCCCAAAAATCCCTCGCCCCATTAACTTCCCCTACCTCCTTTCCCTTTCCCATAAATGTGCTATTAAATATTTATGTAAATATATTTACTTATATAATATTAGATTATAACAACAAATAATAAGAATCTCCCAAGTTATACTGTGTTGTCTATTATACTGTTTTGTTTGTTTTAGGTGGTGTTTTGTCTGTATTTAAATTTATTTATTTTTTAAAATAATAATAACAAACTCAATTAAAGAGATTCATCAACACCAACTCGCATCACCGTCCAATTTCAACAAGAAAAGAAACGTGTCTCTTTAATCACTTGACATTGGCAAGTTGCGGCAAGACGAAGAGCCATTATTAAAAAAAAAAAACATTGTGTACTTACTTATTTGGCTCGACGTTTCGGCTACGTTACAGCAGCCGTGGTCATGAGCGGACTCTCCTCTCTCTGTCCGCATCGTGTTAATTATTGATACATTGTAGTAATAATGCAACGCGAAAATCTAAAAAACTATTTAACTAAGTTTCATGTGTGATGTCTTCATAACCTAGATTCAGTACCGGACTAAGTCATGGGCTTCTTGGTTAGGCTTAAGTTTTGTGTTTAGTCGAGTGAATGAGAGTACCGGAGGCGGAAGAAAGTAGGTATACGCTGAGATGAGAAGGTGCATACAGATAGTTCAAGTCACGAAGACGCGTCCCACCACTTTTGGGCAGATATGCAAATTAATCATTTAAATAATTTGAACAATTCTCACAAAAAAACTCAAGTAGAGCATCTTGCCACTTACCCCGTGACGTTCTGTCAATTTATCTTAGTGCGCGTGAGCACTCATTGCTAATTTGTAAGCGATAATGAGAAAGGGTGGGGAGCGTCTTCGTGGATCGAACTATCTATGTATTACCTATTATATCTGATACATTTATCTTTATGTGAATTTTATTAACAACATTGTACATTTATTGTTTTTTCTGTGTATGTTTTGATTTTTATTGTTGACATTTTTTATATATACCCACTATTTTTATTATTAAATGTTATTATAATTTTTGTTTATATATTCTATTGACATTAATGAAATTTGTATTGTGTAAATGAAATATTGTAGTTATTTTATTTTTTTTGTTTATTTGACTCCGAATTTAATGTTTTTTTTTCTACACATAATTTAAATTAGGACGGACACATTTGCTTGTCGATAGATCGACTAAACATGCGTAAATGACTACTAATAACACCAATAATGTAACATGTTTTATGCGAATAAAGATTATTTGTATTTGTATTTGTATGTTTACCGGAACACCCTGTAGGTAGTTACACAACCAGTCCTCATTCGCGACAGTCGTACCAACTTTTACCAACTAGATTAGACCAGTCCAGCCAACATTCAAGAACTAACATTGCCTAGACATTTCATCGGTCGGAGTAGATCCAACTGATTACAACGGACAGATTCAATATAAGTTTGCTAGGCTGATGGGTTCGAGATAAGGAGAATCTGAGGGTATCTTTTCTACTATTAACTTTGAGTAGTTAATGGATTAAACTAGTTATGAAGTGGAGTAGAGTAAACGTTGTGTAAAGCGCTCTCAGGCTAGAGGGAGTGATGCTGTGAAACCTGGGAAAAGGGCAGGAGGATAATGACCTCCTGCCCTTTTCCCAGGTTTTTGGGTTCGGTGCAGTATGTTTTCCTTTTCCATACGTCCCTGTCATTCGTCACCGAATCATCCACCCCTTTTTCCATCATGTCATTCTTCACACAATCCATCCATCTCTTTTTCGGCCGTCCTCTGTTCCTCCACCCACTTACATTTAAACTCATCAATTTTTTGGTAACATGTTCTTCCCCTCTTCTCATTACATGTTCGTCTGCTACCTATGATGTAAAAAAAAAACTTTTTTTTTGCTATATCTTTATTTTTATACTTGCTACCTCCAGATTGGTCAAATATTTTAATATATATATACAGTTCACTATTATTTCCCTTTTTCAATATTGCACCACCTACCCCTCCTCTACTATCAAATGTCCTTTGCCTGAAGGTTGTCTGGTAGATATGGCTTCCAGCGATAAGACCGCCGAAATTGTACAATTAAGTTTCTGTAATGCCTAGATTTTAAAGTTGTGTTTTTTTTGTGCAATAAAGTATATCTATCTATCTATCTATACCCTATTATTACATGTTCAAGTAATAAATCGAATATGATTTGTATCTCTGTCCAGAAAATGGCGGATTTATTGAGCATGGCATTAAATTCATTGAAGGTTGGAATGGCGCAAAGGGATGTTATTAAATTACATTTAGATTATCGATAGGTAAATCGAAATAAAACTCGAGTCGTAATGCTACAGGGGGTTTAATCCTCCACTATACTTAATAAGTTTCCCTGCGTAGCTGCACTTTAAAGCGACGGTTGCGCTTGGGGTCCCGGGTTCGATCCCCGGGTAGGGCCAAAATTTGTACCTGAGTTTTTCTGTTAAGGCGACGGGTAGCCCTTCGTTTCGTTTTTAATTGTTAGCTACTAAACCGGATCTATTTTAAAAAAAATCGGGGTTACAACCTCTAGGCAAACACTTATACTATTTATTAAATAACCATGCACAAATGATGGGTCCGTTTTTGTACGCAAAAAATTGATTACCGCCAAAAGCGGCCGCTTTTAGCTTGAATCAATTTATCGCGTACAAATGTTGGGTCCGCATTTGTGCATGGTTATTTAATAAATACTATAAGTGTTTGCCGAGAGGTTGTAACCCCGAAATTGTTAAAAATAGATCCGGTTTAGTAGCTAAAAAATTTAATGGATTGGCGTCGCTAGTGTGCCCTAACCGTCACCTAAAGAAATTCTCAGTGTTAGCGCGGAGTCTGGAAGTTGGCGGTCTTGTACCCCCGTGTCTTGGAAACCCGTTGGCCCTGCGCCTAATCTCTCTTCGGTCGTGTCACACTAGTGTCCCTTCGAAATAAGAGGGTACGGGAATAGAGAGTGCACTTCTGTCTAGAATCTGTCCTGTATAGAGTCTGCGCAAATACTTGTGCACTATAATATGTCCTGCGTCGATGGCTGATCGCTGAAATATCGGCTTAGAGGACATTATTATTATTTTCTGCAAAACTCATCGATATCGATAATCCGACGTCCCTACCGTAAAGGGTTCAATAGGAAGCCAAAATAAATCTGTGTTCTTGTTCCAAGGGCTTAGGATGTACCTGTTTATGAATAATTCATCATTTTGGGTCAAGCCACTGATTCCACTAATGTTGTTGCTTGCATATTATAAGGGTTGGTTGTGGCTGACTGTACACATCTGACAATATCTCATAAGGTAACGGGTAGGGCACACTAGCGACTCTAATCGATTTTAATTTTTAGCTAAACCGGATCTATTTTAAAAATATTTGGGGTTACAATCGAAATAATCACCGAGTATAACCTCAAAATGGCGATCCGCCGGGGTGATGACGCGGTTAGGGTCAAGCTTGCAAACAAAACATAAAATATCCACATACGTCAAAGCCGCCGCCCCCCCCCCCCCCCCCCCCTCTGAGGCCCATAATCTACATAAAAAACAACCCTCTATAAGCACAAAAAAGACACGGAACCAGTGTCCATAGAATTAGTAGTATCATCATCATCATCAGCCCATTTAAGTCCCCACTGCTGGGGCACGGGCCTCCCTCAAACACATGAGGGGTAATTGCCATACTCACCACGCTTGGCAGACGGGTTGGCGAGGGTTTTGATATAAATGCAGAGTTTTCCTTCTCTGGGTGCTGATGATCATGCCAGCAGCTTTACCTTAGTCGCCTTTTACGACACCTCGGTAAGAGTGAGGGTGGCCTATTCTACTCTGCCGGGGACCACACGGCGAAAATAAATTAGTAGCGAATTAGTAGTATAATAAAAAAAAAGCATGACTTGTCAAGCCATAAAGAACTCGCTGGTGATGGCAGAGAGCTAGACAAACTTCTAAACTATAACTATTATTGACAACCTGTCCCCGAAACTTTTTACAGTCATAGTTATTATTCGATGTCCCGCTATTCGTATGGAAATAGGGACAGTTTCAGTCCAGCTTACTGTTCTCGTTACAGGTAGGGTAGGCATGTCTTAAAAACGAAAAGCCGGACAATTTAAACAGTTTAGCCGGATATTTGGGTAAAAAGGACACTCGACATCTTAGTTTTTACTATTATAAAATAATAATATCCTCCAACCGATTACGGCTACGGCGGCCAATCTCAACGATCAGTAACGTACCCAGGATATTTTATTTTATTTTATTTTATTTTATTTTATTTTATTTTATTTTATTAAGAACACAAAACAGATAACAGTTGAGAATTTTGTACAATGCACATTTACGAGATAACTTAAGAGCTAAACTATTATCTAAAAACATGTGTCCCTGACATGAATAGATAGAGAACACAAAAACGAGAAAGGTGCCTGAAGGGCCAAAGGTAAAAAGTTAAGTATAATTTATCATTATATTACATATTTTTTACATATTTTAATTTTAATTATAATCTAGGTAGGAGGGTTCTGATGGCCCTCTTGAAGATTTTTATATATTATAGATATATTATAGAGCTCAAGTGTGTGCCCAAACACAAGTGCACTCTCCTTTTCCCTTATACCCTCATATTCCGATAGGACACCAGCGTGACACGATCGGAGAGGGATTGGGCGCAGGACCAACGGCTTAACGTGCTTTCTGAGGCACGGGTGTATATGACCACAGACTTCCAGACTCTTCTGACAGAAATTTCTTACCGAAAACTTTGGCACAAATTTTTCTCCCAACCCGGGGTTCGAACGCGGGACCTCTTACGCAGCCGTCTCTTTAAAGTGCGACCCAGTGACTACTGTGTCACCGAGGCAGTAAACTATTATATTCATTAAACGGAGGGATGGGGGTGGTAGAGTGGTGGTAGTTCAGTTTGGTCTGGTTCCCCCGTTGAAAAGTTGCGAAGTTCAGACGGCAGTCGCTTCATTGTAATTACCAGACTCACGAAACCAGAATCATGGTCTAAGCGTACCCCGGGCTCCAGAGCGACAGCTTTGGACGCCCGTGAAGTTTTATTTATTGTAGAAGGGGGGGGGGGGGGTCAATTCACTTCAATAGGCAAGCTGGGTCATGTCATCATAAAAATAACTTTTAATTTAAACAAGGGTCCCAAATATATAAATTTCAATAAATATGTGGGATTGCTGTAAAAATTCAACTTAAACGCGATAAATTTTACTTTTTTTTCTCATGTTTGAAAACATCATCCGCCATGGTTCTACGTCACCAATATTGTAAACAATAAAACGTCAAACGCCAGTTTCAAGTTATTCGTAGTCTTTCATTTATACGAGTAATGACAGTCACGCGTATTGCTTACAATAACAGTGACGTTACGGCACAGACAATTAATAGACCATAGCGGATGGTTGTTATGGCTGTAAAGCAAAAATATAATATAAAATATATTAGGAATCAGAGACGAGCTGTAGAAATAACAAAACTAAGTAGAGGACATGTTAGGGCACTCACTCGGACCCTCACAGGGCACTGCAAATTAAACAAGCACCTGCACAACATGGGCCTTACAGATACCAAAATCTGCAGGTTCTGTCGCGAGGACGAGGAAACGATTATCCACGTCCTCGGCGAGTGCATAGCGCTGCACCGCTGCAGAAGCCGGCACCTGGGAGCACACATGATCTCAGCTGACGAGATCAAGAGCTCCCCCATCAGCTCCATTCTCGGGTTTATCCTGGAACTGGAGCTACATGAGGTGCTGTAATAGGTTACGGGGCTGCCACAATAGATCATCTACTGGTCGCAGTGGCTATGAGACGCAGGGCTCACCCCATTTCTATCAAATAATAAAAAATATTAGGAAAGGTGATTAAAAAAACAATCAAGTCTTTTTTATGGCATAATAATAATCGTAATGAACCGTACTATCAAATAATAAAAATAGTGGCTACTAGCCTATTCATTTCATTTATTGCACATGTTGGTATACAAAGAGGTTATAAATATCAGAGATCCATAGTATGACCCTGGTAGGGCGTTGCAAAAGCATACATCTAATGAATGAGGTCTGTTCATTTCCGAAATCCAACACAAAGCAAAGCCTGACAAAATCCCAAAGACTGGTTGGACACCGTCTAATTTGGCCGGACACGTAACCAAAAGCCTATGTCCGGCTGTTTTCTAATGCCTGGTAACCCTAGACAGGTAACATCTGTAACCGAATGAATGATGAATATTCATCGAACGTTTATTCGGGACATGAATCAAAACTAACATAAGCAAATGTTTGATATTGTTGATTGCTGTGGTTGAGAATAAATAATATAAATAAACGCATACATTTACCAGAGCCCAAAGCCATTTTTATTTATTTAAATAAAATGTTTACCGTAAAATGGAGTACACTGTACGGGGATAAGCCGTCCGTCCGTATCCATAATCTGTAAATGGAAACAAAAACGTAAAAAAAGATTTGCTTATCGATTAAATATGTATTGTGCTATTCTTTGAGTACTCTTTCATCATCAGCCCATTTAAGTCCCCACTGCTGGGGCACGGGCCTCCCTCAATCACATGAGGGGTAATTGCCATACTCACCACGCTTGGCAGACGGGTTGGCGAGGGTTTAGATATAAATGCAGAGTTTTCCTTCTCTGAGCGCTGATGATCATGCCAGCAGCTTTACCTTAGTCGCCTTTTACGACACCTCGGTAAGAGTGAGGGTGGCCTATTCTACTCTGCCGGGGACCACACGGACACTTTGAGTACTCTTTACTACCTATTTATAAAGAGGTAAGTACTACAGACAGCGGCAACGTTTAGGTTTTCTAAAATAAAACACGAAAGGCTTGCGCGATGTAAACGACACATATCGCCATCTATTGCTAAAAAAGTGGAACTAACATCCTGACACGAAGTGACGGCGGGTCAGTTAGTATCTTATAATTTTTTATAAGCATAGAATTATTACAAAATAATTCTATGATCATAAGTTAACTGGCTTTTTGGCTCAGTGGGTAGTGCGTCGTACATTATAGCGACGGCTGCGCTTAGCTCCAGAGTTCGAACCCCGGGTCAGTAAATAATGACTTTCGCTACGTTTATTGCAGTCTGTTCGAGTCCCGCCTGAACACGAAATGAATTTTTTAAGTGTGTTATTTACTTAAGAACAAATTGCAAAATATTGCTATTAAAATATCAACTATCGATTTAGCCGTCTCATCTTAACTGGTGGTCAAATATTTGTAATAATATTTCCACTGGATATTGTAAATATACCTACAATATTGATGAGACTATCGACAGCTCATGTCGAATCAAGCACTTACAAATTTCGTCGGCTTAGTAACGCGTTCAGTGGTCTAATTGGTAGGACAACCCGGATTGTGGAACAAGAGATGTTTTTTTTTAAGTGTGTTATTTATTTATTGTAGTTGTTCAGTTAATAGATAAAAAAATAGATAGGATATTCTTTATTGCACAGAAATAAAATACAAGCATGATACAACAGCAACAGACAGTACAATAAGGCGGTCTTATCTCTTGTAGCGATTTCTTCCAGACAACCTTTGGGTAGAGGAAAGAAATATCGTATTCGTAATAAGGGAAGGCAGTGCAAAGTAGTTTAACAAATGAAATTGAGAATGGCAGAAATATACACTATTTTATATATTAGTATTAAAACTGTACTGATTATTTTAAACCACGTTCTGTAACAAAAAAGTATGGGACTTACGGTATTACAGTACGACTACGATCAGAAGGCACTTTGGTGACATGGACAGGAGGGCGTGGTAAAAAGTATCAGCCTATAAACTGTCCCACTGCCGGGCAAAGGCCTCCATCATAGAAATCAAGTTAATATCCTCCAACCGATTACGGCTACGGCGGCCAATCTCAACGATCAGCCACGTACGCAGGATATATTATGGTGCTCAAGTGTGTGCGCAAACACAAGTGCACTCTCTATTCCCTTGCCCTCATATTCCGATGGGACACTACTGTGACACGACCAGAGAGGGATTGGGCGCAGGACCAACGGCTTAACGTGCTTTCCGAGGCACGGGGGTACAAGACCGCCAACTTCCAGACTCCGGGCTGCCACTAAGAATTTCTTACCGAAAACTTAGGTACAAATTTTTGGCCCGACCCGGGGATCGAACCCGGGACCTCTTGCACAGCCGTCGCTTTATAGTGCGACCCTAACCACTGCGCCACCGAGGCAGTCATCAAGTTATCGCTACTATGATGGGATTAGGCTTAATCACCACGCTTGCCTAATGCGGATTGGTGATCACAAACCCGAGATATAAATTCGAAACATACTTTTTGCTCGACCCGGGAATCGAACCCAAAATCCCGAGATCACGTCCCGGTAGTTAAACCACTAGACCAACAGGGTGTTAGAAGGGCGTGGTACAATATTTTTTTGTATGAAACAGCATTTGTTCCGACTTTTGCCATGTGCCAAATAACCGTAGAGTGTACAACCTGTGCGGATAAAGAATGGGATCAGAAATGGCGGCGCATCTATTCACTTCTCGCTCGCACACTATTTGCGTCTATACTCGCACCCCACGAGTGCGAGTATAGACGCAAATAGTGTGCGAGCGAGAAGTGAATAGATGCGCCGCCATTTCTGATCCCAAATAGTGTGCGAGCGAGAAGTGAATAGATGCGCCGCCATTTCTGATCCAGTGTTTATCCGCACAGGTTGTATAGAGTTTTGACGTTTGAAACAAAATATTTTCATACTTTTTTGTGTCAAACGTTAAAACTCCTCTATATTTATTTATTTAATTTCTTTAAAACATTGTGTAACTAGACAATACACGCGGTGTCTCTGTTAAATTTACATAATGATTAAAAACGCATTTTGAAACAAATAGGCAGAAAATTGGTCGTTAACGTCGAAAATTTTACGAAATATACTTTTATTGAAACACTATAACACTGTTTTAGCTAGCAAAGGTTTATTGAACGTGACAAAAGGTCAGTAGAGCTTATTGTAAGAGTAATAAATGGGTATCTATATCTACAGTGTCTGGGTAAACTCATATCGGGCTGTGGGCGGTACCACAGGGTAATCAGTTCTGCTCACACTGGACCTTGTCATCGGCAGAGGTGGCATTTGTCACCAGGTGTGAGGGTTGCTCATCCTGTCACTTGTTAAGTGTGCTTCAAGCTGGAATTCTCATCTTTGAAATCTCAATGAAAACTATTTTTAACAATAAAAAGTAAAGTAAATAAATAAATAAATAAATATTTCACAACATCACATACATTGATCTGACTCCGAGATAGGTAGCTCAAGCACCTGTGTTAAGGATATCAGAATCAACAGTGGGATTATATATATATATATTATTATATATACGTATAATACTTTTCTTTTGTAAATACATACATATAATACATAGGGAACACCCAGACCAATACAAACAGACATGTTCATACACAAATGTTTGTACTGTGCGGGGATCGAACCCGCAACCCTTGGACCAAAGGCAGCGTTCACTACCACTGTTCCAAACGGGTCGTCAAGTATCAGCCTATATACGGTCCCACTGCAGGGCAAAGGCCTCCATGATAGAATTCAAGTCATCGCTACTATGATGGGATTAGGCTTAATTACCACGCTTGCCAAATGCGGATTGGTGATCACAAACCCGAGCTATGTTCGAAAAATTCGCAACATACTTTTCGACCCGGCAATCGAACCCAGGATTCCGAGATCGCAGCCCGGTACTTAAATCACTAGACCCACAGGGCGTTGTTGATTTTTACAATGCTAAAAACCTTATTTTTGAGTTTCCGATATTTCGGCACTGTTGCAAGCGCCATGGTCACGGAGTAACTGAAGTTTTTGCGTGTAAGTTGTTACTGGCAGACAAATCGGTCTACCCTCCTTCGCAGTCTTTTACTACGCGCACCTGCGGTACCATTCACTCACTTCTCGCACCTATTCTCGACACAACACTCTCAGTATCTGGAGCGTGGATGTATAAGGTACATGGTAGAAATCCCGTAAATAACTATTCTAATGTAGTTCAATACACCCTTTCTCATTATCGCTTACAAATTAGCAATGAGTGCTCACGCACACTATGATAAATTGACAGAACGTCACGGGGTAACTGAAAAGATACTCTACTTGATTTTTTTTTGTGAGAAGTGTTCAAATTATTTAAATGATTAATTTGCGTTTCCCAAAAGTGGCGGGACGCGTCTTCGTGAGTTGAACTGTCTGTAGTGAGCATGAAAGTTTAAAACAATATATTGCTAAAAATAGTCCTAAAATAAATAGTCATAAATATTCGTATAAGTAAAAAAAATGTCGCATTATTGTTTCGGAGTTATAGTTACAGGTAAGTGAGGATTATGGTTTCAATGTCAAGCTGTAAACCTCACCTCTGATGCAAGCGAACGGTAAAGTCTATCAAATGGACAACATTTCATATTTTTAACATGTCCATATTGTTTTTTTATATGATAATAGACATAAAATGAACAGACCCATATTTTTTCTTTTTTCAAAATTTGGGCATTTTCATGCATAAAATAATTATTGAAATTCTTTATATTCTAAATAGACGTAAGCGCCAAATGACGTCATCGGACGGCTGAATACAGCGATATTCCTTTACTTATCATTGTTTAAATAAAAAAAAGGTACTACTGTCAAAGGTAAATAATACTAGTGTCAACATTGTCAACGTCATTCATACATTCAACGTTGACAAGTTGTCTTTTTTTTGACAGTTACATGTCATGGGTTTGGCATTTCGTAAATTTAAAACTATAATGTGCTAAGCAAAGAAATATTTTACATTCTGCCGTCCGATGACGTCATCTTACGTTTTTTAGTTTTTAATTTTTTTCTCAGTAAATAAATAAACAATATAAAAAATGAATAAATATATATTCGAGCAGCGGAAAAGTAACCAAAGAATTGGTATTTTTTGTTTCAGAGCTTAGCAATTTTGAAATGTTGTCCATTGGCTTTGGTCCCTTACTGCCACACTCAGAGTCGTTGATTAACTTAGTTGGCTACTTAAGAAAAAATATTGACACCTATTTTGATACGCAAATATAATCTTTATTGCAGATTCAGGATCCATAGCATTCATACATTAATAGTAAACTATTACTAAATTAAATTAAATTATCACAATATTACTTACAAATACAATATGGCAAAAATGCATCATACAAAAAATAAAAAATAAAATAAAATTATCATTATAAACTTACACACATGAATGTAAATGAAGATATAATTACATTCAGGCGGACGTCAAGCTGCTGTGTTCAGCCAGTGTCTATAAGTATCTGTCGGAACCAATCTATCATACAATTCTGAAATTATCCTGTTCTCACACCCAGCAATCCTATCCAAAAACGACGCTATTCTATGTCTCATGATCGCATCAAAGGTGTTTATTTCGGCGGATAGAAACATGGCCGAGGCACTACAGCAGCGCCGTAGCCCCATTAGTTGCCTAAATGTGTTGTTGTATTGCACCCTAATGCGATCATGTGACTTCTGCGTGTACTTTGTCCAGAGCTGGCAGGCATAAAGACTACCGATACTAAAGTTAATGAACATTAGCTTAAATGACGTCTCTGAGTGCGGCCGTTAGTCTTGAAATAGTCGCAACGACATGCCAAATCTCAGAAGTAGTCCTTAAGAGATTCCAGAGATATAAGGGTAACCCTTTTGTGGATTATAGCTTGAACCTTTGAAAAATTCAAATTTCCCCGAAACGCCTACGATTTTCGGTTTCGAGTTTGTACCAAAATAACAGTCAGCCTACCGGCTTTATGGCTTATATTTTAAGCATTGTCAAAGTTCGTTTTATTATGATTTCAAAGATAAGGGATTCCAGCTCGAAGCCCACCTTTTTAACCTTATTGATAAAAATATATCTTGGAGTAGTCTAGGTCGTGGCGTCATTTCAGTGGTACATTTATTTACATTTTAATTAAATCTAATATGTAATACTTCATGAATTATAGTGGGAATAGTTTGTTTGTTTTTATTAAATTATTTATTACTAATTTACAAATTTTTAAAACAAACAAATAAATAAGTTTTTAAATTACCTTTGTTCAGCAGCGCCTGTGCTGTTTCTCTGCGTGAGTAAGGGTACCGGACTCCACTGGTGTTTTTTTTTTATTAGTAAGAAGTTCAACAGCTTATTTGTAACAAACATACACAAAAAAATCACACCTCGTAACACACTTAGCCAGTAACAGAGTTTCATAGCATTTTATGATTCTTACGAAGCAAAACGAAATGAACTTAATCATACTACTTAATATTAATATTAGTAACAAGAGTTATATCATCAATAAGACTATATCGGTGTCTATATCATACCACCAGGAAAAACTATGGAATCAACTATCGCCTGCGGTATTTCCGGACAGATACGAAACTGCAAACCTTCAAGAAAAGAGCGTAGTCCTTTTTAAAAGGTCGGCACCGCACTTGTGACTGCTCTGGTGTTGCAGGAGTTCATGGGCGGCAATAAACGCTTGGGCCGTGTGGTCCCCGGCAGAGTAGAATAGGCCACCCTCACTCCTACCGAGGTGTCGTAAAAGGCGACTAAGGTAAAGCTGCTGGCATGATCATCAGCACCCAGAGAAGGAAAACTCTGCATTTATATCAAAACCCTCGCCAACCCGTCTGCCAAGCGTGGTGAGTATGGCAATTACCCGTCATGTGATTGAGGGAGGCCCGTGCCCCTGCAGTGTGACTTAAATGGGCTGATGATGATGATGATGATAAACGCTTACCATCAGGTGATTCGTCTGCTCTTCTGCCCCCTATCTCATAAAAAAAAATCCAGCTCACATCAGCCATCATTCTGAAAACGTCAGTCCATTCATTAATATGATTAATGCCACCGAAATTACCCAGCTAATCTCATGAGTAGCTAAATTATTTACCCTAGTCCGGATGACTATTTCGGTCACCTTTAGGTAAAAGGCACTTACCGACGTTTTGCTAAACAATGCCTTTGTTCTTAACGAAGGTTAATTAGTAACAGGTGGTAAGGTTTGCCAAAAAGGTAACAAAATTTAGGCTGTTACTGTACTGTTCCAAATGTGGCATATAACACCGCGCCGCGTCGCATACTGCGGGCGCCAGAGTGCCCGAGTGCGCGTGCACCCGCGCTGTCAATGTGTGCGTGCGCCAAGCGACCTATGTAGGCTGTTACTGTACTGTTCTACATGTGGCCTATAACACCGCGCCGCGTCGCATACTGCGGGCGCCAGAGTGCCCGAGTGCGCGTGTACCCGCGCTGTCAATGTGTGCGTGCGCCAAGCGACCTATGTAGGCTGTTACCTTACTGTCCTGCATGTGGCCTATAACACCGCGCCGCGTCGCATACTGCTGGGCGCCAGAGTAGCCCTAGTGCGCGTGCACCCGCGCTGTCAATGTGTGCGTGCGCCAAGCGACCTATGTAGGCTGTTACTGTACTGTTCTACATGTGGCCTATAACACCGCGCCGCGTCGCATGCACCTCGCGCTGTTAGTGTGCTAATCGACCAAATGCAGTGTTGGCCAAAGAAATGTAACCCTACAATATTGTGTGATAAAGTTTTTTTTTCTAACTGTACTAGCGGCTAGATATATATTCCACACGCGTTTGTTGGGTGGTTTGTCTAATTTACTCTTTTGTGGGTCCAAGTCACGAGCTTAACGATAAGTAAATTGGTTATGTTTTGTAATATTCGGAATAACGAGTTCGCAAAAATAAAACATTATGTAATTTAGATTTCGGGGTAAGCTTGGACCATGATCCAGGATTCGGGAAGTCTATTAATTATAATGAAGAATCGTTATCTCTAATATTGTTTTCACAATTTTTGAGAAACTTAGACGACCCTTTTGGAGCTGTGCTAATGAACGCTGCCTTTGGTCCAAGGTTTGCGGGTTCGATCCCCGCACAGTACAAACATTTGTGTGCACGAACATGTCTGTTTATATTGGACTGTGTGTTTTCTATGTACCTATTATAAGTATGTCTTTACAAAAGAAAAATATTATATGTATATAATTGTAATCCCAATGTTGATTTTGATATCCGTAACACAGGTGCTTGAGCTATCTATCTCGGAGTCAGATCGATGTATGTGATGTTGTGAAATATTAAAAAATTTAAAAAAACTATCTGAGACGTGCACGATATTTACCCTCACCGCCGAGTAATGGCAGAAATATGCAAATATATTTTTAAAAATTTAGAGGTGCTCCCTTTATGGCAGGCGCGTTACCACTAGTTACCATTACTCTTACCCTGTCCCTAAAAAACCATGTCCTGTGAGGATGTCAGCTGTATGAAGAAGAGCGGCAACAGATGCTGAATGACTGGAACAGGAACGAGATAGGACCAGTATACCATCAAGAGATGGTCAACTCTGCAGAAGGTTTTCGACGGTTGCGTGCGTTTGCACACAAAAGGCTTAACATTAGGAAGGAGAATGATTGATGTGGAACTGCCCGAGCGCGAGTCGCTTGTGTTGCGGTGTTTCGCGCCCCATTTGGGGAGAAGTGACATTGAGATGGGACACAGACACAGACTTTGTAGGAAGTGAAGAAGCGCACCGGGGAAAGAGCCCTTAGCAAGTACCTGGTGAGCGTCTCCCAAGATTCGGTCCGTATGCCGAGACGGTAGGAAGGACCATGGGCTGGTGGAGGGACTGTGTCCCTAAAAAAATGGCTCTTACTCCAAATTAGACCACCCCCTAAAAGTTCTGGTCCAGTCTATGAATTATTAATAAGGGACCCTCTGACTTTAGCTATTTTCTAATATGACACGAGACAGGTAATGACTTTCTCTGACTTTGTCTAAGATATTACCTTAAGCTGAAATATTGTAGATTTTTGTTATTCAGATGAATGATCACGAGCGACGAACGTTGACTGTCTCGTTTGAGCAGCGACGGCTGCGATTAGGATCCCTGGTTCGACTCCCGGGTCAGGCCAAAATTTGTACCAGAGCTTTTATGGTAAGAAATTCTTAGTATTAGCCCGAAGTCTGGATGTACCCCGTGCCTCGGAAAGCACGATAAGCCACTGAACTAACGTCGCAAAACAAAAAATCATCCAACCGATTTCGGCTAACGCGGCCAATCTCAACGATCAGCCACTTACGCAGGATATATTACAATGCTCAAGTGTGTACGCAAGTGCACTCTCTCTTCCCTTGTCCTCATATTCCGTTAGGACACTAGTGTGACACGACCGGAGAAGGATCTGGCCCAGGACCAACGGCAACAGAGGCACGGGGGTACATGACCGCCAACTTCCAGACTCCGGCCTGACACTGAGAATTTCTTAACAGAAAGACTCTGGTACAAATTTTGGGTCGACCCGGGGATTGAACCCAGGACCCCAAGCGGAGCCGTGGCTTTAAACTGCGTACGCACTTACTCACTGCGCCAACGAGGCAGTCAACAAATATTATACGAAACACAAATAACAGATTATCTCATTTCTATGTTAATAAAATCAAACAACCACGAACAATAAACAAAGAAACCAAGACGCTAATAATTTCTGTACAAATATCTTCTAAATTAGAAATACACGACTCAAAAATACCTTAATGTCTCAGTCTTACAGTTATCACAAAAGTGAACGTATAAAGATTAATAAGTTTTTTTTTTACTTCTACGAACTGTCCTTTTTTTCTACTAAACGTGTTTTGTAACCTACTTTTTTATTATTTTTTTTAATTTCCTGGTGAAATTTTCTAAACTATGGACTCTTTTTCCATGCTTTCTCCTTCAAAAATGGTAGGTAGAAGAGGTTGTATAAGAAAAAAATAGAGAGACTTAAAAAAATATAGCGAAATGCTTACACCGAGGTTTTGCTTTTCTGAAAATATTTTAACACTTTATTTTAATTAAAAAAAAATAACAGCTTCGATTTTTTGAGTGAGCCGCTTTTGAAAATAGTTTTTGATTACGCATCCTAAGGTTTCTGTAAATAATTTTAGTCGCACTTGTGAAAATTAAAACTGCTTTTACGAGAACTAACTTAGATTATCGTACCAATCAATCGCCACATTTAACTGGAGTGATTTTTTTTCACGTTTTTTACTAGAATAACTCACAAAAATACTTAGTTTAAATAATGAAATTAAATTTCAATCATCACAATAACAGATCTTAGTTTTAGAAATTAGAAAAATATCACAATTAAAAATGGTTTAGAAAATAAATAAAAACAGCACTAACCATCTGCATCATATTTTTTGTTTATTCCTTTTAAACATAAATACGTTTTTAAATGTGAGGTCAATCAAAAGATAATCCTTTTCTATCCTTATAATTAACTGTTACTATTTTAATTATTAAGTAGAAAAAACCTCACATTTAAAGATAACATTATTTTTTGTAGTTTTTTTTTGTGCATAACTAGTTATTTAAGCCGTAAAGTTTCTCAAAATTCTTTCGAAGTTTTATATACTCATCATTTAATCACCGATAAAAACCACAAACGATTATATGTAAATATATACAGAATAAGTTTATAGTATTTTCTTGTATTTTCTATCTATTTACATGTAATATAAGTAAGTATTTTTTGTACATATAAGACCTTGTATATAAAGTGTATATTTATTATTTTAAATATTTATTATACATATACACAGTGGTTCCAGTAAACGGTAAGTAAAAATATATTATGTAAGTATTTAATACATAATTTATTATAAATTATTATAAAATGGCATGTTTTTTAAACTTCCGTAATATTTTATTTATACAATTATTTAACGCTTCTTAAATAAAATGTTCTTAACATTATAATATTTCTTTTAATGATTTATTTTATAATCTCAGTGATGAATGAAAATATACAAATGGAGGGCTCTTGAGTAAATTTTTAAGTTTAGATGGTCTAGGATAGGTACTGATTTAAAGAAAATGAATACCTACCTATCTACGTGATTGCTAAAATAAATTAATTATTTTTTTAATAAAATACAAATTAATCAAGAATTCCAAATAGTAAATGTTACCTATATTTGTATAAATAAAATTATTGTAAACTGATTATATAAATATTGAGAAATTTCGTAGAGTATTCGTACTTAGGCCCCCTTATTACGAATCGCGAACTAAGGATAGGTCTGGAACAAAATTCGTGCCAGCCCGTTTTAACACTGCATGTTGGAACGGGATGAGATGAGCTTTAGTACGGGAATAACTTTAGATCGCGATTTATAATAAGGTGAAGGCTGCTTAAAAAGTTACTCGTGAGACTATGGTACATTTAATTTATAAAATTAAAAAATAAAAACTTCGAAAGATTTTTCTGTCAAATAATACAAATCCAAGTTATACGCTACTAGTAAACTTTGCACGACACCGTACACTTGGGAGCAAGTAAATTGGGCTTTCAATTTGTTTGGGCTAGATTGTCAACCTATGTTTGGCGACCGATTCTTTTGATCCCAAGTGTATTAATTGATGACGTTTCAGTTCTGATATTGTACTCTTTATTGTAGGTACATATTTATTTGCATATTTTTTGTTGTAATAATTAAAAAAAAACATTTTCTGTGCACATTTTGGTTTATTCCCGCTGTCCACCCTCTGCTTTTCCACCCCGGGTGGACAGTGAAACAATTGTTAAAAAAAATTCCGCTGTCCACCTCTTCTTGGTTGAAAGAGGGGGTGGACAGCGAAACCCACATTTTTAACGTGCCCGTTTTACTTTTTTTTGCCCGTTTTACTGACAAAGGTTTACAAGTTTTTTTTTGTAGAAAATAACAAAGAAAAAGTAAAAAATGGCACTAAAGTTTGTGCACAAAAAAAATATTTTTATTTAATTATATTAATACATACAATATCAATATACACTTAAATTATTATGTATAATTGTCACTGGTAGGTATTTTATATCACTAAACTTCACTATACGGAAATACCAAGATGTTCCGGTTTTTAACATCGTCACTTATTCTTCACCATTTGACAGTAATTTTAACAAAATAACATCATTCTACCGGACTTCCGGATACAATTTGTTATAGGTACTATTTAGGAATTCTGGATACTTTTACGGGAATTAACACGATGTTTATTATGTAATACAACATTGTCACGAGTGCTCGTGACCATGGCTGCTGTAAACGTCGAGTAAAATATGTGAGGACACAATGTTGTATCACATAATAAATATCGTGTTAATTCCCGTCTTGATTAATTATAGCTATAATGCAACGCGAAAATCTAAAAAAACTACTTTTACGGGCTTCTGCACAAGTTCAAGAGATCCGGATCAATATCCGTACTTCCGGAAAAATACTCCGGGTGTCAGAAATCAATTCCGGAAATATCTCCTGATGTTTTTTACTTTTCTTGGTAATTTTAAATGTAATATGGGTATCCGAAAGATTTTCCGGAACTCCGGTACACTTTCCGGAACTCCGGAAACCGTCAATCGCACTTTCTCGCCTGGACAGCCAAGTCCGTACACCACTTTAAAGTGTTACCACTCTGAACTGACAGATGGCGTTCCTGCAGAACCGGTCCATCTCGCTGGTGGACATGTACATCGACAACTCGGAGCCGTCGGAGAACGTCGGCCAGATTCACTTCTCGCTGGAGTACGACTTCCAGAATACTACTCTGATACTGAGGATCATTCAGGTAAGGATATTATATGTGTGGATTTTATCTCTGGAAGACATTTGATTTTGCCAATGTCAAGTGATTGAGGATACACTTGCTGTAATGTCGAAATCTTCTGCTGATGGTGTGGTGTGTTTCACTACGTGAGTGAGGGTACCGGAGGTCCAATCAGGGGGAAGGGCGGGTTCAAAAGTTGGCTGCACACTTGTGACTTCACTGGTGTGGCAGGTGTCCAATCGCTTACCAGCAGGTGATCCGTCTGCTCGTCTGGCACCTATGACATAAAAAAAAGATTTCAGCTTGTACCTCGACCTCGGTAGCCACGTTCTGACATGAATGGGCTGGCTCGGCCGGAGTGACACCACGGCCACACAGAAAACGCCGTAACGCAGCGTCTCTGGTGTTTCGCTGCGTGAGTGAGAGTACCGAGGACCCAAATTCGGAGATAGGGGAAAAGGTTAACACCGCACTTGTGGCTCCACTCGTAGGTAGTCGGTAGAAAGCAGAGTCATTTCACTTAGTACTTTTATCCTTACTATGGGAAAAATAGTTCAGCGGTTTTCGTTAGATGGAGCTTGTAAAAAGCAGATGTAAGCAATCAAGCAGATGGTTCGGCGTTGTTTCGGTAGATGTCACTATGCATTTTTACATCGCGCTAATAGTAAAGCGTGTTTCCAAAGCCTGCCCACATTAGCAATTTTAAAAAAGTATGGAGAATAAACCAGATTTATAGAAAGTATAGGGAATATCACTCTATAAGAGCCATTTCTGATATTTTATTTAAAGGTGATTCTCCGAAATTAACCTTCCGGTTTCTTCGCGTCCCATTCCGTGGGCTCAAAAATATTGTTCAAATTAGAAGTTTATATTGAAATCAGAAGAAGTTTAAATTGAAAGAAGGGTAGGTATCTTTACGTGTTCTCATTTCAATTTAAAATTCTAATTTGAACAATATTTTTGAGCCCAGCGAATTGAGACGCGAGCTGAAGCAAACGGAAGGTCAAATTTTGGAGAATCACTCTTAATCGTCTCCATGACTGATTCTCGAAGGTGGCTGCAGCTGTTGAGTATTGGTCGATTTCCTCTAGATGGCGCTAGTACTGAGTAGCCGACTGATGTTGTAGTGACTATCAAATTGTATGTAATTATTATAATGTTTTATGTTTGCTTAAACTGTTTGAATCAAATCAGTCGGTTTCGTGACTGAATAATTTAGAATACATTATTTTATTTGCCATTCATATGGAAGATAATACGATTTCTTATTGACGAAATTCGGTATTGCTTAAAGAGCATTCCATAGAAGATTCATGCTTGGGCATGAATGGGCCGGCTCGATTGAAGTGATACCAAGGCCTCACAGAAAACTGTGTTTTGCTGAGAGAGTGAGGGGACCGGAGCGCACTTTTGACTCTAATAGTGTTACCATGTAAGAGTCATGCTTCGGCATGAATGGACCGGCTCGATTGAAGTGATATCAAGGTCTTACAGAAAACTGTGTTTTGCTGAGAGAGAGAGGGGACCGGAGCTCACTTTTGACTCTACTGGTGTTACCATGGAAGAGTCATGCTTCGGCATGTATGGGCCGGCTCGATTGAAGTGATACCAAGGCCTCACCGAAAACTGTGTTTTGCTGAGAGAGTGAGGGGACCTGGAGCTCACTTTTGACTCTAATAGTGTTACCATGTAAGAGTCATGCTTCGGCATGAATGGGCCGGCTCGATCAAAGCGATACCAAGGCCTCACAGTAAACTGTGTTTTGCTGAGAGAGTGAGGGGACCGGAGCTCACTTTTGACTCTACTGGTGTTTCCATGGAAGAGTCATGCTTCGGCATGAATGGGCCGGCTCGATTGAAGTGATACCAAGGCCTCACAGAAGACTGTGTTTTGCTGAGAGAGTGAGGGGACCGGAGCTCACTTTTGACTCTACTGGTGTTACCATGTAAGAGTCATGCTTCGGCATGAATGGGCCGGCTCGATTGAAGTGATACCAACGCCTCACAGAAGACTGCGTTTTGCTGAGAGTGTGAGGGGACCGGAGCTCACTTTTAACTCCACTGGTGTTACGGGTGTTACGGTCGGCTGCAATCGCATACCGATTAGGTGATTAGTTTGCTCGTTTGCCACCTAACGCATAAAAATCTCAAATAATCGGCTCGATGGTACCCCCGGGTTGTACCCCCATGTCTCGGAAAGCACGTCAATCCGTTGGTCCTGCGCCCGATCCCTCTTCAGTCGTGTAACACTGATGTCCCATCGGAATATGAGGGCAAGGGAATAGAGAGTGCACTTGTGTTTGCGCACACACTTGATCACTATAATAAATCCTGCGTAAGTGGCTGATCGTTGAGTTAGGGCTTAGCCGAAATCGGTTGGAGGATATTATTATTATTATACTACTCGTTATAGACACGTGTTAAATACGAGTAGGCTACGCGCACAAACATTCGCGCATATGTACAGTGGCGGACACATCAAGCTATACAAAACTGTCAAATTTCTTCATTCGATTATAAACCTTATATTGTTACACATTGAGTTCGAAATCGATTGAGGAAATTTGACAGTTTTGTATAGCTTGACCTGTCCGCCACTGTACAAGGATATCGCCGTGGTTCGGCATGAGACAGGGACAGACTATAAGATACGTGAGCGAGAGGGACGCGATATGATATACTGCCTAGCGTGTAGGTCAACGTACTCTTCGATTTCAATCGAGCTGAAGCCAACTTTTGTTGTCTATTATTTGTGTGATAGGTACGGTATCTGCAATAAAATTGTTACAGCGAAACTCACTCGCACGAATTGTACCGTGGACGCGATTCCTCTGAGATTGACTGCTATTCGATAAGCGCCCTCTGGAGGTCGGGCTAGTTGTACCCTCTATCCTAAACGAGTAAAACTTCAAGAGTAACCTCTGTTGGCAATCACATTGGGGGGAAAACCCAAATTCGGAGATAGGGGAAAAGGTTAACACCGCACTTGTGGCTCCACTCGTAGGTAGTCGGTAGAAAGCAGAGTCATTTCACTTAGTAATTTTTTCCTTAGTATGGGAAAAATAGTTCAGCGGTTTTCGTTAGATGGAGCTTGTAAAAAGCAGATGTAAGCAATCAAGCAGATGGTTCGGCGTTGTTTCGGTAGATGTCACTATGCATTTTTACATCGCGCTAATAGTAAAGCGTGTTTCCAAAACAATGGCCTGCCCACATTAGCAATTTTAAAAAAGTATGAAAAATAAACCAGAGATCTAGAAAGTATAGGGAATATCGCTCTATAAGAGCCATTTCTGATATTTTATTTAAAGGTGATTCTCCGAAATTTAATCACATTGACAATCGTCACTCTTCAAAAATTGAAATACTTCTTTCTTTTAAATATGGCCAGCAACGAAGTTGTTTGCCATCACTACAGCACTGAATAGGTTTCTCAAAGAAATATTCTTCTTTCAGGGCAAAGAGCTACCAGCCAAAGACCTGAGTGGAACCTCCGACCCCTACGTGAGGGTCACGCTGCTGCCGGACAAGAAACACCGGCTGGAGACAAAGATCAAGCGGCGGACGCTGAACCCGAGGTGGAATGAGACCTTCTACTTCGAGGGGTTCCCCATACAGAAGCTGCAGAGTCGAGTGAGTAGAACACCAGGACATTTCTTCTTCTTAAAGTTTCGATGGCATGAAAAGGTGCAGAAATCAACCTATGTGCATGAGCAACAGAATACTGAAGAGTTGAGTGAGTACACCGTCAATAGACCTACGACCAGACTGAAGAGTAGAGTGAGTTAACCATCAATAGAGCTCCAATTAGATTGAACAGTCAAGTAAGTAGTCCATAGTCCATCAAAAGACCTCCAAATAGACTGAATAGTCAAGCGAGTAGACCATCATAGACATTCGACCTAATTATAGAGTCGAGTGAGTACACCATTAAAGGACTTCCAACTCCAATCGTCCAAATATTATTCCTAGTTTGTACTTATTTCAAAAAAACGTAAATTGTTTAAGAATAAATAAATGAAATGAAACTGGGGTGAAGAGTTGAGTGAGCAGACCATTAAAAGACCTCTCACAAGACTGAAGAATCGTGTGAGTAGATCATCAATGGACCTCCAACCAGATTGAAGAGTCAAATGAGTAGACCTCCGAATAATCTCCTCGGTATTTTCTCCCAAGCTCACAGGTAAGGTAGTGTACGGCTCAGATTAAATAAATGGATGGTCACCTTATTTGGAAGAAAGATAAGCATTGCAATTTTTTTTTAAAGATGATATTTTCAACATTGCTTAGGGGCTTTAACCTCTGAATAAGGATTTTTTTAATTGAATTATGGAAAACGTCGATGTGGTCTAGAATGTTACGCATTTGCCTAGAAAATGCCATTTTACAGATGTCTAGATTAATGATTTAATATCGTTACAGATATGTCCGTGTCGGATCTGTATACGGATATAAAACTATTTTGAATTATCCGTGAGTTTCGGATAGTTTCGGTTACCGATTTTAGAATTTTAATTCATCTATATGTAAACAATGCAAATTCGCACGTGTAATTAAATCAATTACCTACACGAGCGAATGCTCTCGTCCATTTTGGATTTGATTTTCCTTTAGTAAAATAACTAAAATAAAATTATGTTAAGATTTTTTTGGCGGCATAAGTCAAGCGTTTTATAGTAAAGGGTAGACTGAGGTGTGATGTTACAAAGTTCATTAGTCGCAGTCAACCTCTAAAGGTTCATTCTACAGCCGGGAAATTCCTGAAATTAGATACAGATTTTATATACGCGTACATGAAAATACAGCCAGATTTGCCAGAAAGACATATCTATATTTACTTTTTATACAAAATCTCTCGTGCTCGTGATTCGCAATAACTAAAACGAGTATAATTATCACACCTTCGTATTTAATAGGTCATTTTTAACCCCCGACGCAAAAACGACGGGGTGTTGTAATAAGTTTGACGTGTCTGCGTGTGTGTGTGTCTGTGTCTGTCTATGGCATCGTAGCTCCCGAACAAATGAACCGATTTTGATTGTGTTTTTTTTTGTTTGAAAGATGAATAGGGAGGGAGTGTTCTTAGCTATGTTGGATAAAAATCGATCCAAGATGGCCGCCGACACATAGATTTGGATTTTATGTTTTAACACAACTCCCACAATATGGGTATCATATAAAAGGGCTTGAGTAGCAGAATATATTAATTGTAAAAAATTTCAAATCCAAGATGGCCGCCGTCAGAAAATGACGAATAACCTATTTGTTGTTCCAACTGCCTCAATATAGGTATCAAATGAAAGAGCTTTAGTTGTGTCGAAGTTTTTTTAATTTTCAATTTAATTTTTATTATTATTGAATGTATAAACGTGTTTAATATTTCTCGGAATATTATTTGCGAAAATCACAAAGCCCTAACTTAAAACTAATCCAAGATAGATAATCTTTATGGTAAGCAAAAAAAACTTCGTTATTTTTATTTATAAAAATCGGGTAAGTGGTAGGCAGTGGTAGGTCCTGAGTACAATGCCACTTAATCTCACTTGAGATGAAAAATAAAAAATAAACTTTTTTATTTCCCAGGTCCTACATCTCCACGTGTTTGACTACGATCGGTTTTCAAGAGACGACTCCATCGGGGAGGTGTTCCTGCCTCTATGCCAGGTGAAAAAAGTTACAATAAAATACCTACAGCTACTGATAGTACCCTCCAACCGATCTCAACAATCCGCCACTTACGCAGGATATAATATAGTGCTCAAGTGTATGCGCAAACACAAGTGCACTCTCTATTCCCTTACCCTCGTATTCCGATGGAACACTACTGTTCTGTGACACGACAGGAGAGGGATCGGGAACAGAACCAACAGCTTAACGTGCTTTCTGAAACACGGGGGTACAAGACCGCCAACTTCCAGAGTCTGGGCTGAGAATTTGATTAGAATTTCTAACCGAAACATTTAGGTAGATACAAATTTTTGCCCCAACCCGGGACCTCTTGCGCAGCCGTCGCTTTAAGGTGACGGGTAGGGGACACTAGGGACGCCAATCGATTTTAATTTTTAGCTACTAAACCTGATCTATTTTAAACAATTTCGGGGTTACAAACTCTCGGCAAACACTTATACTATTTATTAAATACTTATACTTAACTTTTGTGTCTGCTTTTGTACTCGAAATTTGAATTACCGCCAAAAGCGGCCACTTTTGGCGTGAATCAATTTTTCGCGTTAAAAAAAACGGACCCAACATTTGTGCATGGTTATTTAATAAATAGTATACGTGTTTGCCGAGAGAGTGTAACCCCAAAATGTTTGAAATAGATCCGGTTTAGTAGCTAAAAATTGAAATCGATTGGCGTCGCTAGTGTGCCCTACCCGTCGCCTTAAATTGCGACTCACTACCCTTTGCGCCAACAAGTCACTGATAGTTACCGGTAAAGTGAAAGGCAAAGGAGAGAGAAGCCCGTGGCATTGCCGGAATATGAACTGCGTCTTTAGTCACATCATAATTTTAATACGTGAGTCAGATCCACGTATATGACGTTGTGAAATATTTATTTATTTCTTTTTAGGGTTCCGTACCTCAAAAAGAAAATACGGAGCCCTTATAGGATCACTTTGTTGTCCGTCTGTCTGTCTGTCTGTCTGTCTGTCAAGACCCTTTATCTCTAGAACACGTGGACGTATCAAGCTGAAATTCATACGAAATACTCAGGATTTATTGTCCCTTTAAGCTGTGAAAATATCAAACTTCTAAGCTAAGCCAATCAAAAGATACAGCCGATTATGTCGATATTTTCAACAAATTTTCGACACTCGCAAAGGAATCAAGACCTACAGGGTACATTCCCGTGAAATTCAGAATCTTGAAATTTGGCATGAAGCATTGTCATGGCATTATATAATGCCAATATAGGAAAAATTGCGAAAATCACATTTTTTTTAGTTATATAATATAATAAAAATATTTTAATAAAATGAAACTTAGGTACTCCTTATTTCTCACGAACGAATAATAATTCTCACAACATCTCATAGGTTGACCTGATTCCGTACTAAGTAGATTAAGCACTTGTGTTTACAGATATCAGACAACAGAGGAACACAAATATATACTTAAATACATATATTATACCCAGACACTAAACAAACCCAAGTGTTCATCGCACGAATGTTTGTCTAGGGTGGGGATCGAACCCACGACCTTTGGCGTAAGAGGCAGGGTCACTACCAATTGCGCCATCCGGTCAGTCAATAAAGGTATCAAATTGAAATTTATACCAAATACCCAAGTCTACTGTCCCATTAAGCTGTGAAAAAATCAAACTTCTAAGTTAACGCGATCAAAAAATACAGCTGTTTATACCGACACTTCGATTGTAAACCGCTACGTTTGTACGGCGGAACCCTCACGTGCGCGAGTCAGACTCGCACATTGGCCGTTTTTTATTCATCATCATCGTCAGCCCATTTAAGTCCCCACTGCTGGGGCACGGCCTCCCTCAATCACATGAGGGGTAATTGCCATACTCACCACGCTTGGCAGACGGGTTGGCGAGGGTTTTGATATAAATGCAAAGTTTTCCTTCTCTGGGTGCTGATGATCATGCCAGCAGCTTTACCTTAGTCGCCTTTTACGACACCTCGGTAAGAGTGAGGGTGGCCTATTCTACTCTGCCGGGAACCACACGGCACGGAGTTCTTTAATATTATTTATAAATTAAAACGTCGTGCATTTTATGAAGCGTTCAAATCTACGATATCGCCACGACAGAGGCCTAATCGAGTCATACTCATCATATTACTTCCATCGGATATCAATTTCTGCTTCTGACAGCCATCTTTGGGGATCTTACACGGTTCATTACACTCGCTTTGAATGCTTGAGGGATGATGGCTGACACACGCCATACTCGAATACAGGTGACGTCTAAATTATGGGCGACTTTGATGTCCGACAGAACTTGCTTGACGGAAAAACCTAATCCCAGTTCTGTTAATTTGAAGATGGCTTGACACGCCGTGGGTAGTGGGTCGCACTTTTAAGCGACGGCTGCCGGGTTCGATCCCCGGGTCGGGCCAAAATTTGTTCCTGAGTTTTTCTGTTCAATAATTCTGTGTCAGCCCGGAGTCTGCAAGTTGGTGGTGATGTATTCCCGTGCCTCGAAAAGCACGTTAAGGTGACGGGTAGGGCACACTAGCGACGACAATCGAGTTTAATTTTTAGCTACTAAACCGGATTTATTTTAAACAATTTCGGTGTTACAACCTCTGGGCAAAAACTTATACTATTTATGAAATAACCATGCACAAATGTTGAGTCCAACGCGTACTCAAAATTTGAATTACCGCAAAAGCGGCACTTTTGCCGTGAATCAATTTTTCGCGTAAAAAAAACGGACCCAACATTTGTGCATGGTTATTTAATAAATAGTATACGTGTTTGCCGAGAGAGTGTATTCCACAAAATGTTTGAAATCATAATTTTAATACGTGAGTCAGATCAACGCATGTGATGTTGTGAAATATTTATTTATTTCTTTTTAGGGTTCCGTACCTTAAAAGGAAAATACGGAACCCTTATAGGATCACTTTGTTGTCCGTCTGTCTGTCTGTCAATACCCTTTATCTCAAGAACGCGTGAACGTATCAAGCTGAAATTCACACGAAATACTCAGGTTTATTGTCCCTTTAAGCTGTGAAAATATCAAACTTCTAAGCTAAGCCAATCAAAAGATACAGCCGATTATGTCGATATTTTCAACAAATTTTCGACACTCGCAAAGGAATCAGAACCTACAGGGTACATCCCGTGAATTCAGAATCTTGAAATTTGGCATGAAGCATTGTCATGGCATTATATAATGCCAATATAGGAAAAATTGCGAAAATCACATTTTTTTTAGTTATATAATATAATAAAAATATTTTAATAAAATGAAACTTAGGTACTCCTTATTTCTCACGAACGAATAATAATTCTCACAACATCTCATAGGTTGACCTGATTCCGTACTAAGTAGATTAAGCACTTGTGTTACAGATATCAGACAACAGAGGAACACAAATATATACTTAAATACATATATTATACCCAGACACTAAACAAACCCAAGTGTTCATCGCACGAATGTTTGTCTAGGGTGGGGATCGAACCCACGACCTTTGGCGTAAGAGGCAGGGTCACTACCAATTGCGCCATCCGGTCAGTCAATAAAGGTATCAAATTGAAATTTATACCAAATACCTAAGTCTACTGTCCCTTTAAGCTGTGAAAAAATCAAACTTCTAAGTTAACGCGATCAAAAAATACAGCTGTTTATACCGACACTTCGATTGTAAACCGCTACGTTTGTACGGCGGAACCCTCACTGCGCGAGTCAGACTCGCACTTGGCCGGTTTTTTATTCATCATCATCGTCAGCCCATTTAAGTCCCCACTGCTGGGGCACAGGCCTCCCTCAATCACATGAGGGGTAATTGCCATACTCACCACGCTTGGCAGACGGGTTGGCGAGGGTTTTGATATAAATGCAAAGTTTTCCTTCTCTGGGTGCTGATGATCATGCCAGCAGCTTTACCTTAGTCGCCTTTTACGACACCTCGGTAAGAGTGAGGGTGGCCTATTCTACTCTGCCGGGAACCACACGGCACGGAGTTCTTTAATATTATTTATAAATTAAAACGTCGTGCATTTTATGAAGCGTTCAAATCTACGATATCGCCACGACAGAGGCCTAATCGAGTCATACTCATCATATTACTTCTATCGGATATCAATTTCTGCTTCTGACAGCCATCTTTGGGGATCTTACACGGTTCATTACACTCGCTTTGAATGCTTGAGGGATGATGGCTGACACAGGCTATACTCGAATACAGGTGACGTCTAAATTATGGGCGACTTTGATGTCCGACAGAACTTGCTTGACGGAAAAACCTAATCCCAGTTCTGTTAATTTGAAGATGGCTTGACACGCCATCCATACTTCCATAATAATATTTTGACTGCCTCGATGGCGCAGTGGGTAGTGGGTCGCACTTTTAAGCGACGGCTGCCGGGTTCGATCCCCGGGTCGGGCCAAAATTTGTTCCTGAGTTTTTCTGTTCAATAATTCTGTGTCAGCCCGGAGTCTGCAAGTTGGTGGTGATGTATTCCCGTGCCTCGAAAAGCACGTTAATGTGACGGGTAGGGCACACTAGCGACGACAATCCATTTTAATTTTTAGCTACTAAACCGGATTTATTTTGAACAATTTCGGGGTTACAACCTCTGGGCAAACACTTATACTATTTATTAAATAACCATGCACAAATGTTGAGTCCAACGCGTACGCGAAAAATTGATTACCGCCAAAAGCGGCCACTTTTAGCGTGAATCAATTTTACGCGTACAAAACATTTGTGCATGGTTATTTAATAAATAGTATAAGTGTTTGCCGAGAGGTTCTAACCCCGAAATTGTTTAAAATGTTCGTTGTTTGATTTGATTTTTCGGAATATGGGGCCGTTCTCTTTGCCCTGCAGTAGCAGAGCAAGGCCTCCATCATTGAAATCAAGTCATCGCTACTATGATGGTATTATATCTAATCACCACGCTTGCCAAATGCGGATTGATGATCACAAAGTCGAGCTTTGTTCGAAAAAAATTATTCCATTCTATTCCATATAAATTATATAATCGCCACAATGTTCCGCATCATCACCATCAATGTAGGCACCCTTTAAAAATAGGTGCATGCCACGGCACATAATTCTAGCGATGACATTGAGGGCGCAGAGATATTTTTAGTACAAAATAAATAAATATTGCACAACATCGTATCATACGTTGATCTGACTCCGAGATAGGTAGCTCAAGCACCTGTGTTACGGATATCAGATTTTTTTTGTATATACATACTTATACACTACATAACACCCAGACCAATACAAACAGACATGTTAATTCACACAAATGTTTGTACTGTGCGGGGATCGAACCTGCAACCCTTGGACGAAAGGCAGCGTACACTACCACTGTTCCAAAGGGGTCGTCAAAAAAATGCGCCATTTTACAAGTGCGCAAACTAACGGCCAGCGCTACATTAACGTGCCGCGGCCTGTAAGTCTAAAAATAAGTAAGTATTTAAATAAAAGCTTTCCGCTCTATAATTTAAGTTATACAGACAGAATTCTCTCCTTTTTAATTTGTGAAAGTACATGTAAAAGATGGCGGTGTTTTACAATGAAAAGGATGTAATTAGGAAGGCTAAATTAGAGAGTGGGAATATTGTTAAGGGTTGGCTACTGAGCTGACCTATATATATTGGGTCTCAGCTTGTAATAATATACGACCCGATTGGAACAGTGGTAGTGAAGGCTGCCTCTGATACAAGGGTTGCGGGTTCGATCCCCGCACAGTACAAACATTTGTGTGCATGAACATGTTTGTTTGTATTGGTATGGGTGTATGCTATGTATTATAAGTATGTATTTACAAAAGAAAAGTATTATATGTAGGGGAGACCGGGTACAAAAGTAACACTTTGTACTTTTACCTTGATTTCTGGATGGGTGTTACTGTTCCCATTAAATAAATATAACTATATAAAAAATCAGTTTCTAATCTTTACTCTAGCAACTCGATTTATTACATTGTAGTGTGTTTTATATGAATAACAACCATTTGAAAAAAAATCGTCACTTGTTACTTTCGACCACGTAGGCAGGTCGAAAGTAACACGTTGTGGGTCGAAAGTAACAATACAAAAGGGTTGATGAATACAAATTATACTTGGTAAATCAACAAGTTATTTATTTCAAGTCTTTGTACTTATTTATAACGCAAATCAAATTCTGTATTATAAATGTTCAAAAACTATAAATTTACGGATAATAACAAATCAATAAAGTTCTTAGATTAAGTAATGAGATAAATTAAGTTTTCTGATCAGACTTTTATAATTCAGTCATTAATCTTAATCAGAATCGCAATGATGGCTCACATAGTGTAACGTGGCAAACATTATATTTTTTTGCCAGGCCTCTTATTGCTGCAGTGTCTTCAAAACGCTCTTTAGCTGCTTTTTGATACACTTTCATGGCGGTAGTTCCTCGTCCAGTTGTTCTTATGCGATGTCGCGGCATTTTGTTGAAAAAATCTATATACAAATATAATTATAAATAATTAAATCACCACGAAGACAAAAGTAACATGTTACTTTTGTACCCATTGAGCTATGTTACTTTTGTACCCATCCAAATTTTTGACAAAACGTGCAAAATTTTCTTAAATCGGAACGTGCTACACAAAAATGAATTTACGCAATGTACAGTCACTTTATTAAAGAATAGATTATGCAAAAATTCAGATTACTATCATGCTTTTAAGAATATCAAAATATTGAATAAGAAAACGTCAAAAAACTTACTTTTAGACTGTAAATTCACATATCGTCCTGTCACACAGCCTAACAGCGCGTGGCGTACGTGGTGACTAAATGCAATTGAGGGGGGAGCTCCTGGCTATCGCCTGACAGCGGCAAAGCGGTGTCCGTCCATTGGATAAATCTAGAGAGCCTTTGTTACTTTCGACCCGCCGTTACTTTTGTACCCGGTCTCCCCTATATATTTATAACCCCACTGTTGATTCTGATATCCGTAACACAGGTACTTGAGCTACCTATCTCGCATACAATTTTAATTAAATATCACAATATCATACGAGCCGGGTTATATCATAATAATTTTAGATAAAATGCAGTTCCCTTTCATATTGCAGTGCCCTAACTGGGTCTATAAAGGTCGCTTTGTTATACTTCACCATCTGTTATGTACATAATGGAAGCAATAAAGAATTGAGTATTGAGTCTGATCAATGTATGTGATGTGATAATAGATTAAGTTCAGTAAATAAATAAATAAAAAATAACCGAGCTGTGCTTCGGCGTGACGCGCCGACTAGTAAAGTCAAAAGTGTTTTATGTGATAGCTGGCAGACGAGCAGATGGATCTCTCGATGGTAAGCAATTGCTGCCGCCCATGGACACCCGCGACACCAGTGGACCCGCGACCGATTGGGCCTCCGGTATCCTTATTCACGCAGCGAAACACAGCACAGTGCTGCTTTACGATGGTTTTCTGTGAGGCCGTGGTATCGCTCCAGTCGTGCCGGCCCATTCTTGCCGAAGCGTGGCTCTCCCGGTCAAAGTATCAGCTTAAACACCGTGCTTTTTTAATCGTCTTACTCACTCATCGAGGGAATTTTTTTTTTATTGCTTATAGTAGGAAGACGAGCTTGCGGCCCATCTGATGGTAAACGGTAACCGCCGCTCATAGACATCAACAATGCCGGAGCAGTCATGCCGCTGCCTACCGTGAGAGAAGAACTCTTTTCAAAACTCGTTTAAAAAAGGACATGTCATAGCGATCAGGGAACACCCTACTATTACTAATATTTGTACCATTAACTCGGCGGCGAGAGCAAACCTGCACGTTTCAGATAGCTACAATATTTGAGATAACGATTCGTTTTTTAGGGTTCCGTACCTCAAAAGGAAAAAACGGAACCCTTATAGGATCACTTTGTTGTCCGTCTGTCCGTCCGTCCGTCTGTCAAGACCCTTTTTCTCAGAAACGCGTAGAGGTATGAAGCTGAAATTTATATCAATTACTCAAGTCTACTGTCCCTTGAAGCTGTGAAAAAATCAAACTTCTAAGCCAAGCCAATCAAAAGATACAGCCGATTATGTCGATATTTTCGACATATTTTCGACACTCGCAACGGAATCAAAACCTACAGGGTACTTCCCGTAAACTCAGAATCTTGGAATTTGGCATGAAGCATTGTCATATAATGCAAATACAGGAAAAATTCCGAAAATCACATTTTTTTACTTATATAATATAATAAAAATATTTTAATAAAATGACACTTACTACCTTATTTCTCACGAAGGAATAAAGGTATCAAATTGAAATTTATACCAAATACCTAGGTCTACTGTCCCTTTAAGCTGTGAAAAAATCAAACTGCTAAGTTAACGCGATCAAAAGCTGTTTATACCGACAATTCGATTGTAAACCGCTACGTTTGTACGGCGGAACCCTCGGTGCGCGAGTCAGACTCGCACTTGTTTTTCATAGTCATAATAATTTTAATAATTCATAAACCTGGGTAAGTATTACTAGATATTATATAAAATATATACTGGGAATACACACTAATGGATCGGTTTTGTGCTTGATCTACATCTAAATGAAATGGTTTGCATCAGATGCGTTCGCCCGATCTCCCTTATTTGTTTCGTTTGTAACCGTAACTTCGTTTCGTAGAGGCAACCCTAGTAATTTCACTTTAGGCTGAAACTTTGCCGAGTAACGTTCTGTAGGCGTTACTGTAGACTAGCTGGTAAATGGATTAGTTCATTCATTCGAACCATTTGTTTCCTTTGTTATATTAGGGTCTAAAGATTAAAAGCCGTACAATCCCACAAGATGCCACGCACCATCAAGAAATGGAACTCGTTGCCGGCGCATGTCCTTCAAACGAAGCGTGAAGAAACATCTTGCGGGCCAGTATGGCGGTGCCAACAGAGGTGATGCCTGACATCGCTTCTGTTATAATTGCAACTTGGGCTCTTCTCTTGCTTACCATCACGCTGAGGAGAGCCAATATACTGTGCCACTATAAAAAAAAAAAAGATGAGCCAAACATTTGGATACGTCCTAATGGCAAAAGGCCAGTCGGCCGTCCGAGATATCGCTGGAAGGATGAGGTCGAAAAAGACCTGCGCGGACTCTCGGCAGATGACTGGCAGGAGGTGGCGCAGGATCGACCAAGATGGAGGCTCTTATTATCGGAGGCCAAGACTCACTATGGGTCGCTGCGGCAACCTAGTTAAGTTAAGTTAAACATTTGGGGTAAAAGACGGACACAATAAATGTCTGGCTTATGTTACAGAAGACGTGGGTTGAAATCTTGCCTGAACGAACACGCAATTGAAAAATTGTTTTTTTTACGTTTTAACGTTAGGAGAGCCACGCTTCGGCATGAATGGACCGGTTTGAAGCAATGGATTTGCGTTAATTGTAGCGATTATGAGATATTTATTAAAAAAAGTACAACGGTGAATTGATAAAGAAAAGAATTTAGTTTTTTTTGAGACAAAATTATGTCATAACTAGCTTTTGCCCGCGACTTCGTCTGCGTTCACACAATATCTTTATAAATTATAGCCTATGTGTTATTCTGATCTATAAGCTACATTACTGTAAAGTTTCATTAAAATCCGTTTAGTAGTTTTTGCGTGAAAGAGGAACAAACATCCATACATCCATCCAAACAAACTTTCGCCTTTATAATATTAGTAAGGATTTCTTCCTACCTTGGTAATAATTAATTAGAATTATGGTTATTTGTACGGTCAGCATCAAAAGTAGCTCAACACATTAGTACCGTTTCTAAGTAACATTTTATACGTAGCCCTTAGAAACTGACTATAATAAGCAAAACGGTTATTTTGACATGGTACTAAAGTGTTAAGCTACTTTTGATGTCGACCGTACGAAGATAACATTACACAAATACATCTCAAAAAATTGTATATCCTTTCCTTTGTGGATTCACCGTTTTAATTCTTTAAAAAAGGTTTCGTAATCACCACAATTATTAAAAACCACTGGCAGCGCTAGTTTTGCCAATGCGTCGCCTTAACCAGAGTGATATCACGGCCTCACAGAAAACTGGGCTTAAGCAGCTCTGTGTTGTGTTTCCCTGGGTGAGTGTTGGTACTGGATTATTTATTTTATTTATTAATTTAAAACTTTATTGCACAAAAAGTTTATACAATAGGCGAACTTAATGCCAAGAGGCATTCTCTACCAGTCAACCTTTGGGTCATACAGAAAGGATAATAATGCGGCGAAAGAAGATTACGTGAACGTGGAGAACAAAACAAAAAAACTATACATATATATACAAATACATAGCAATACGTATATTATACATAATAAACATATACACATATACACTGCAATTACATATATATTATAAATATGAAATAAATAGAAAGAATACAAGGATGCCCAATCCGGGGGAAAGGCTTAGATTGAACATCTAAGAGAAGAGGTGGTTTAAAGGTTGGCGCATTCGTGACTCCACTGGTGTTGCTAGAATTTGTGTAACGCCCTGTTGGTCTAGTGGTTCAAGTACCGGGCCGCGACCTCGGGGTCCTGGGTTCGATTCCTGGGTCGAGCAAAAAGTATGTTTTGAATTTTTCGAACAGTGCTCGGATTTGTGATCACCAATCCGCATTAGGCAAGCGTGGTGATTAAGCCTAATCCCATCATAGTAGCGATGACTTGATTTCTATGATAGAGGCCTTTGCCCTGCACTGGAACAGTATATAGGCTGATTAAAAAATAAATAATAATAATTAACAAATGAATGACATTCCTACGCCTATTATGGCAAAATATGCTGATCAATGCATTATGTACTAAGTATAACACCATTTCTGTAACACCAGACCGTGAAGAGCCACGCTTCGGCATGAATGGGCCGGCTCGACCGGAGTGATAGCACGGCCTCACAAAAAACCGGAGTGAAGCAGCACTGTGCTGTGTTTCGCTGCGTAAGTGAAGGTACCGGGGGCCAATCCGGGGAAAAGGGGGCTTAAAGGTTGGCAGCGCATTTGTGACTCCACTGGTGTCGTGAGTGTCCATGGGTGGCGGTTATTGCTTAAGATCTGGTGATCCGTCTGCTCGTCTGCCACATACGACATAAAAAAGTGCGTTTGAAAAAATTGCTATCAAAAATAAAATATGGACCTTATTTTTTCCAGGTGGACCTCAGCGAGAAGCCGTCCTTCTGGAAGGCGCTCAAACCCCCAGCCAAGGACAAGTGCGGAGAACTCCTCACTTCCCTCTGCTACCACCCCAGCAACAGCGTACTCACGCTCACCCTGCTGAAGGCCAGGAACCTCAAGGCGAAGGATATTAATGGGAAATCAGGTAAGTTTCTATAATGATAATATCCTCCAACCGATTTCGGCTAAGGCGGCCAATCTCAACGATCAGCCACTAACGCATATAGTGTGTGCGCAAACACAAGTGCACTCTCTACTCCCTTGCCCTCATTATCCGATGGGGCACCAATAAAAGAAAGAAAGAAAGAAAGAAAATATTTATTATTATAGACATCACAACACAGAACTTATAGCAGTGTGACACGACTGGAGAGGGATAGGGCGCAGGACCAACGGCTTAACGTGTTCTCCGAGGCACGGAGGTACAAGACCGCCAACTTCCAGACTCCGGGCTGAAACGAAGAATTTCTTACCGAAAACTTAGGTACAAATTTTTGGCCCGACCCGAGGATCGAACCCGGGACCACTTGCGCAGTCATCTGTACAAGGGTCCTGAAGGCCTATTCTCGAGCCCTGGACATTGACGTCGAGTTCAAGATTTGTATCCAATGGACAAGTGTATGAAATCTCTGAATTCGACTTTGATTTCAAGCGTACGAGAAGTGGGCTTCTGTCGTCTGTATCTATTTTTTTTTATATGATTTCGATAGGACTATCGATAGTCTGAATGATTTTCGGGGTCAACTATCGATAGTTTCGCAGTAGAGGTGGGAGAGCCAAGCTTCGGCATGAATGGGCAGGCTCGACCGGAGTGATACCACGGCCTCACAGAAAACCGGCGTGCAGCAGCACTGTGCTGTTTCGCTGCATGAGTGAGGGTACCGGAGGCCCAATCCGGAGGATAGGGGGGGTTTAAAGGTTGGCAGCGCACTTGTGACTCCACAATTGTTTACCATCAGGTGATCTGTCTGTTCGTCTGCCTACCTATTACATAAAAAAAACACTATTTTGAAGTAGGAAACCCGGCTGTGGTTGAGTTATTTTGTGTTCGAGTGACCCCCTAATCCATCGGGGTGTAAATGATGAAAAAATACCTTCAAACCAAAAACAACATCCCCCGTCCTTGGCCCTGATTACACAGGGTGTTCCAGAAACTTCCGTCGTTGGACCTTTGAATTAAAAGTTGAAAGTTAATTAAAGTTCGAAAGTCCAAACTTCGCCGCCATATTGAATGACTAAGAACTCTTCAATCACTCTTACGTATGTACACGCCGCGTCTCACGTCGAGTTACCTTTGTTGACCTTTGGACCGTCCTTATGTCTGGGGCACAAGTCCTATTTTTCCACTGCAGGGGGGTAACTTAATCTGACGCTGACTGTACTTAGTTAAAGTGTGGTGATTATGTTAGGTACTATTTTTTGTAACATTTTTCCGTGGAATCGCCGCCGCCCATGGACACTCGCGACACCTTCGGAGTCACAAGTGCGTTGCCATCCATTAAACCCCCCTGGTAAATATGTAAACAGATGCTGCCATACCGACAGCTAGTTTGTAATACTTGTCACTGGATGGCGCTACTGCGCCAGCCAGCTGCTGCTGCGCATGCTGTTTCTGATTCTCTCTCTTCTCCTGTTGCCATTTTGCATGCCTGTTGTTGTTTTTATACAATAAATATTTTATACTTCATTTTTACGAGTTTACAATTCTACAACGGACCCTCTGGACCCTTTTCTACCCCCTTTCCCCCTATTGAGCCCCCGGTATCCTCACTTACGCAGCGAAACACAGCACAATGCTACCTTCCCGCCGGTTTTCTGTGAGGCCGTGATTTCACTCCAGTCAAGCCGGCCGAAGCGTGCCTCTCCCACGGACCACATTTCAGCATGAATTGGCTGGCTTAACTGGAGTGATAGCACTATCAATAACAGGTGAAGTAGCATGTGCTATGTTTCGTTAAGTGAGTTAGGGTATTGAATACCCAATTGGGGGAAGAGGAAAAGATTGGCAGCGCTTTTTAAAAACTCCACTGGTGCAGCAGATGTCTATAGGCGGCGGCAATCGTTCACCATCAGGTAATCATTCACGCACATAATCTTGGAAAATCCAGAGGTTCGAATCCTCGGATTCGAACCTTGACCCGCCGTTTGGAAGGTGCGTTCTGCCCCACTGAGCTATCATCGCGCACTATAAATGTCGATTAATAATAATAATTGTCTATCGATTTTAACTTGTCATTGATATTATAGACCATGTGGCCGTGTGGTCCCCGGCAGAGTAGAATAGGCCACCCTCACTCTTACCGAGGTGTCGTAAAAGGCGACTAAGGTAAAGCTGCTGGCATGATCATCAGCACCCAGAGAAGGAAAACTCTGCATTTATATCAAACCCCTCGCCAACCCGTCTGCCAAGCGTGGTGAGTATGGCAATTGCCCCTCATGTGATTGAGGGTGATTGAGGGAGGCCCGTGCCCCAGCAGTGGGGACTTAAATGGGCTGATGATGATGATGATTGTAGACCATGTCCAAAGTTAACGGGTAGGGTACAGTAGCGACGACAATCGATTTAAATTGTTAGACATTAAACTGGATATGTTTTTAACATTGTTCAAGCTCCAGCCTCATAGAAAGCACTTATACTATTTATTTAATACTTATACTTTACTTTTCGGTCTGCTTTTGTACTCGAAATTTGAATTAGCGACAAAAACGGCTACTTAAGGCGTTAATCCAAATTTCGAATGCAAACACATCAAAAAGAAGTGCACAATTATTAAATGTTTGCTTAGAGGCTGGAGCTCCAAAATTGTTTAAAATAGATCCGGTTAAGTAGCTACCATTTGAAATCGATTGTGCTACCCGTCGCCTTAAAGTACCATACTGTTTCAGTTGTCTCCCAAAACTCTTTAGATCGTTTTTAACGTCCCCCCATAAATTAAAGATGGCGGACGAGGCATAATTAAAAATAACAAAATGGCGGCCGTTACGGGAAACTGTAGCTTGAAATATTGCTGCCGTTATGAGAAAAGAGACTTGTTTAAAGAAAAATGGGAAATTAAGTTCTCTTTTTCGTTTACTTTATGTAAATTTACGTCAAATTATACGACGATTTGACGACCCAAATGTATCAGTGGTAGTGAAAGCTGCCTCTGGTGCAAGGGTTGCGGGTTCGATCCCCGCACAGTACAAACATTTGTGTGCATGAACATGTTTGTATGTCCCTGCCTCCCGGCCCTGCTGTGTGGAGAACATTGGGGGAGGCCTAAATCCAGCAGTCGACGTCTATTGGCTGAAATGATGATGATTGGGACTTTAGACGTTTTAGCTTTAGAAATCACCACCTTTGGGTGCACGCACATAAAGAAAACCAAGTCGCACTTTCCGAATAGATGGTGAACCCACTTAAGTGGGTAACGAAATCGTGAAACGAAACCAATGTTTTTAGATGCCATACAATAAGGCTCATCTGAAACACCAATAAGGCTTACGCGAATTTTTGTAGTTGTCAAGAAAAATAATATTGTTGGTATGAAAAATTTAAAGTGACTGAAGCCGTCACTTCAAAAATGGAGGAGGTTCTATGTTCGGCTGTATGCATGTTTTTAGGGTTCCGTAGCCAAAGCGGCGCACGCACTGTGAAGTGCCTACTGCCTAGACTTATCAATAATATGCCGCAGAAGTTAGTGGATGAAATCACAATAGAAAATATAAAATATAAGCTTTAAGATTACTTCCTTGGGCTACTGTAGTGATGATTGTTCATTGCTATAGTGGTCTTGGCTGGTAATATTTATAATTGTACCCTACACTAGTTATTTGTAATATTTAGTATTAGTTATTTTTTTAAAAAATAATATCATTTGTGAACTCTTAAGCTTTAGAGTAGTTTTTTTTAATACGTTATAAATCGTAAACTGACTTGCTGTTACGGAACCCTTAATGGGCGAGTCCGACTCGCACTTGGCCGGTTTTTTTTATGTAGGTTTACCGATTTCTCCGCAAATTATTAACCGATTTGTTTGAAAGAACACACTCCCAAGTTGGTCCTTATTGTCACCATGTCAGGATCTGATGGTGGGATCCCTGAGAAATCGAGGGTAACCCTCTAATTTTATCGGCACATGTTATGTTTTTATATATTATTTCAAACGTTATTATAGAAAATCATGCAAAATTTCGCAAAAATTATACCTCAGTTGAAAATTACTTTCACCCTTCCAGTTTTTTCGGCGGATATTTTTTTACGACTATTAGACGTAATAATTATTATTTATGTGTTTATTTCTTTCTTCCTCAGACCCTTACGTAAAAGTATGGCTCCAATTCGGCGACAAGCGCATAGAGAAGCGCAAAACCGCCATCTTCAAATGCACCCTCAACCCGGTGTTCAATGACGCCTTCTCCTTCAACGTGCCCTGGGAGAAGATCAGGGAATGCTCGCTGGACGTGCAGGTCATGGACTTCGATAACATCGGGAGGAACGAGCTGATTGGCCGGATACTGCTCGCTGGTTAGTACCTCTCTCTTTTTCTCTCTTTACCCGTCGCTCTCTATCTCTTTCCCTCTTTCCCTCTTTTCCTCTCTTCACCTTAATATCTCTTTTTTCGCTTTCTTTGTCGCTATCTATCTCTTTCCCTCTCGCTCTCTCTTTCGCTAAATTACCCTTCCTCTTGCTCTACCTATATCCTTCTTTTCCTTACTCTATGTCTCTTATAATATCTCTATCACTCTTTCTTTCACCATCTCTCTCTTTAACTCTCTCACCTTCTCTCTCTTTCCCCTATCTCCCTTTCTTTCCCCTTCTCTTCGTCTCTTCCCTGTCTTTCTCTCTCCCTATCTCTCAACGACGTATACAGGTCATAGACTTCGGCAGGAATGAGAAACTGCTCGCTAGTGAGTGAATAGGTATATATAGATACGACTCTCTTCCTCTATTTTGCAATCCCGTCTCTCCCTCTCTGACTCTCTTCATATCTCTCCCCCTCTCTTTCCCACTCTCTCCGTCATTCTCTCCCTCTCTGACTTTCTACTTATCTTTCTCTAAATTCCCCCTTCTCTCTGAGTGAGTATAAAAATGGCTATGGTGACCTATCTTAACGATCTACCACGTTCCCAGGATATATCACAGTGGGTAGTGTGTACGCAAACACATGTGCACTCTCATACCTTTTATCTCATATTGTGATGGGACGGGAGTGTGACACGTCAGAAGAGAGATTATACACATCACCAACACCATAATTTTTTTTCCTAAGATACAAGACCTTCAACTTGCAGACTTCAAGCTGATACAAAATTTTGACCCAACCCAGGCATCGAACCCGGGACCATAAGTGCAGCCGTCGTTGAAGTAACAGCCTATATTATACTGTCCCACTGCAGGGCAAGGGCCTCCATCATAGAAATCAAGTTATCGCTACTATGATGGGATTAGGCTTAATCACCACACTTGCCTAATGCAGATTAACGACCTTTCGGTCTAGTGGTTTAAGTACCAGGCCGTGATCTCAGGGGTTCGATTGGCCGTGTGGTCCCCGGCAGAGTAGAATAGGCCACCCTCACACTTACCAAGGTGTCGTAAAAGGCGACTAAGGTAAAGGTGCTGGCATGATCATCAGCACCCAGAGAAGGAAAACTCTGCATTTATATCAAAACCCTCGCCAACCCGTCTGCCAAGCGTGGTGAGTATGGCAATTACCCCTCATGTGATTGAGGGAGGCCCGTGCCCCAGCAGTGGGGACTTAAATGGGCTGATGATGATGATGATGATGATGTGATCACCAATGGGTAGTTTAAAGTGGCAGTAATAATGTATTTCTATATCATTCCATGTTACTTATGTTTTTTTTTGAATAATTTTTTGTTTGCATTACAGGCAAAAATGGGTCAGGTGCGACAGAGACAAAGCACTGGCAAGACATGATCACCAAGCCGCGACAGACGATCGTCCAGTGGCACCGCCTTAAACCCGAGTAAGGATCTTACCTGATGACCAGCTGGCGCCAAGAGAGTATAAGGACTTCAGCATCAAGACAAGGTTTCGAGCAGTTGACGTACGCCTTAGGCAGTATTTCGTATCGTGTCACTCCCGCACATAAAGTCTCATTTCGGGATCACTGTACGTGCGCATGTATGTGTGCGTAGTAGTGTTGCGGAAATATCGATAGTTTCCCTATCGATAGTTGACCTCGAAAATCATTCAGACTATCGATAATACTATCGATAGTATTGCTATTTGTCAAAAGCATCGATACTATCGATAGTAAAATTTGATCAATACTATTGATAACGCCAATACTATCGATACTATTGATTGTTTACTGCCCGATACTCTCGATAGTATCGGGCAATAAACACAATATTTCCAAACAGAATTAATCAAAAACTATCTATATTATCGACAGTTTTGTACTATCGATAGTCAGCTTCGATAGTATTGCGGTCTGATTTTAATGTGTCAATACTATCGATCAATAGTATCGCATATATATCAATCGTATAGATACTATTGACAACCAGCAATACTATCAATACTATTGATTTTACTTTTACTATCGATAAGCTATCGGTAGTGGACTATCGATCAGCAACACTAGTGCGTAGCCTGTTTATCGCGGTCGGCGTTCTGCGTCTATTGGTGATAGGGTTCCCAAAAATTGTGCGTCGAACTTTTTAATCGATAGTCATCGTGAAAATAAGGCCGCCATTCTACACTTTGAGTCTCAATCGAGTTACGATCCCCCCACCCCGAACTCTACCTCAACGTTCGCCTTCGATAATACATAAGTCGAACCACAACTGGTCTTTTACACTGAAGGCAATGACATAAGGTCAAAAAGTGAAATAAAAAACTTTCTTTACAACGTGTGCTCGTGGCGCCATCTGCGTTCAGCTTTGCGTGTGATTCCCTATTATTGTTATTTAAAAAAGTTAAGAAAAATAACAAAAAAGTTTTAACAAAACGTCATAAGACTGAGCGGTTGACAGAAAAAACAAAATGGCAAAGGCAAAAAAATGTGAATCTCCACTCTTGACTCTATTCGGATTTTAATCCACGTTTATTTTTAGTAAAAAGTCTTTGCTTTAAAAGAAAATATTTTTTGTATAATTTTTAACACTACAACAACCTTATCGTTATCTTTTAAAATATGATTGAATATATTATTAAACGTTACAAAAAAAAATGGTACACTAATTTCTGTCAAATTACCTCAAAAGATTATTTTTGGGAGATATCTGTGATATCACCCTTTTTTTTTTAATACAATTTCTTATAAAACTAACAGACGTCACCAAGCAAAACGAATATTAGAATAATCAAGTCATAATCAACAGAATAATTATCATTATTTAATATTGGTATAATAACGTGGATTAAAAAACGAAAAATCTATATCTTCTCAACTTCGACACTGCGCACTGTTATGTGATTTAATTTAATTTAATAAATTGATTAGTAATATTTTATAATAATTCAAATATGTATTTTTAATTTTTATTTTTAAACTAATTTCTTGAAAAATTAAGTTCATAAATTTATATTTTAAAATTGCGCACTAAAACTAAAACCTTCAAAAGCATGCTAAAACAACTAACAATTTAATAAGACCCTTCGACCTGTAAAGTAGTATTTCTAAAATTCTAACTATGTAGAAATCTATAACTCTTCTCGAATCTGTAAATCTTTCAAAATGTGAGAAAATTGAATTTTTTTGACAAAATAAATACAAAATGAAAAAACGCAAAAATGTCTTATTTATTGTAATAAAAAAAGTTACACGTAGTCTGAATAGTTTAATAGAATTTTATTAGCTTTTTTAATGTTCTTAGGTTACCCTAAAAACATTAAAAAAACGAATAAAATTAAACGTTTGAATTATTGACACTATTTAGAATTATCGAAAAATTTAATTATCTTGCATTTTCTTAACTGACCATCTTAAAACTGTAATATTGACGTTTTTAAAAGTTGAATGATCAATGTTAGTAGTTTTAATAAGAAAAAAATGTTAGATTTAAAATAATTATAATTGTTAAATTGTAGAAAATATACGAGAAAATGTCGAGTTCGTATCGCACAAAATGTGTAGTGTTTACTTTTAAAGATACAGCATTTCTTTATTTGTATTTTAAAATTGTTAACGCTCAATATTAAAAAAATATAAGGAGTCGTAATTCTAATTATTGAATTTTAGTTGTTTGTGTTTTTAACAACACACATTTTAAAAATAAATTTTAAACATCGTGATAACAATAACAAACTGCCAAATTGTTATCTTTAAAAAGGTGATAGAAATGTTCATCTGAAAAACGCAACTACATACCTACATACTTTAAAAAGTGTCAAAAATACATTTAACTATTATTTTAAAGTTGTATGCTTATTGTAAGGGATACATTCTAAATTGATTGTTAAAATTTAAGATTTAAGGAGTGTGTAAATGGCTGGTCAATTCTAGGCGAGAAATTGGTGATTTTTAAATAAAAAAAAACCTTCAAAACGCATTTCCTTTGAATATAACAAAAATTAACAATCTGTTTGTAAAACGCGACCGCAATTATAATTTTGCGTAGGTACTTGTCGGGATTAGTTACTAATTTTCACCACCGCGGAATAATAATTGTGGCACTAGTGTAGCATAGCTTTTTGTTAAAAGATGATAATTAAACAAATAAATTAGTATTCAGAACGCTTGTTGTTACAATGTTAAAAGCTTTCCATAATAAGTAGGTCATTAAATCAATGTTAAAAGAATGTCATTGGATCCCAAAAAATATTGTATACATTTATAAAAGTTTTATAGTAAAAAAGTAGCGTATTTTATAGATGTACTATGTAGCTTGTTGTATTAGGTGTTAGACTTGATGTTTATGAACATTAGTTGCAATGAGGTCCTGTTATAAAGAAATATCGTTCACTAAAAATATCAAAACAAATTTTAATTTTTTTTTCTAAAATATAACAGAGCTTCGAAAAACCGATTTTAGACTTGCCAACAATATTTAAGATAACTCTGTAGTATTCTAACATACTATTAGATATCTATAGATATAGTATTCATTATTTTAACCTAATATTGGTGGCATTAATACTCGGTGTAGTACATTGTTTTATGTAACCTGTAACACTTATACCTACTGGTAACAAATTTAGTGATGAAAAGATCAGAAGAAAATACTATCGATAGAATTACCAAAACTGTTCATGAAATTTATACATAAATTCGATGGTCTTGTTTATAGGACTCTTGTTTTTTTTTATGTGATAGGTGGCAGACGAGCAGAGCGGACATCTGTTAGATTTTTTTTAATTTGTGATCATATTTCGACAACTAAATGTATTTATTTTGTATTATCATAAGTGATTGAGTTTCTTACTATGGTAACAAGTTGATATTATTATGTGACGTTATCTGACTTAATGGTGATATACCACTGAGAAACTGAACAAACACGAGTGTCAACCACATAAATGTCAAAGCCCACTCGATGTGAAGAAAAAGAAGATTGGGGCTAAAATTTAATTTTCATATAACTTGTGGGTGAGAACTTGGGTCTCTACTGCTTCTTTACCCGTATCACCCGTCCTTATCAACCCGTCTAACCTACCATATCATAAAAAAAATAAAAAAAACCTCGACTTTGATGTTTTTATCGACAAAATTATCGATCTTCGAGAAACACTACACCGAACTGGTATTACAAAAATACAGGTTTCTAAATCTGGTAATAAATTGTTAAGCCTAGCTGCAACTACTACTTTCGTAACAAGTATTAATGCAACCAATCTAATGGATGACAAATTTTGTTTCGCCTAAAGACGTTTGTTTAAAAACTTGGTTTTAGATTTTTTGACAGGAGAAGCATCTCACATTAAGAATATACTTATGACATTTACAATAATTAAGACCAGTCTCTATTTTTATTGCTGAAATAGCTTGTTTAAAAAAAAAGTACACATAGCGATCAGAGATCACCATTCAAGGTAAAGTTTAACTGAAGCTGCAACTCCCAATTTTTCGTGATTCTAGACATCGAAAAAACATGGCGTAGATGAGAACGGATTAATATAAAATGAATGAATTGTTATAAAATGAATTAAAAAAAAAACATTATTATTGATCGAATCGAACGCAAGTGTGTGTAGAGGTACAGCGGTCAAATTAACTCTGACCGCTGATGTTCTTAAATTATTGTAATCGCATGTCAGCCGTAAATCAAATGGTCTATACGCGAAAACAATGAGGAAATGGGATCAAAATAAAATCGTTATTTCAATTTTTTTTTCTTATCAAGTTTGTTTTAAGGCTTTATATGAATATCTTAAAGTTTAATTTTTTAAAGATTAAATTTTTAAATAATTAGGAAAATTTTTTTTTTCATTAAATTTTTTAACGATTTAAGATGATTATTTAAAAATATCTAACACTAAGTTTCCAAACAAAAATGTTTTGTAACTAGGTGAAAAGAAATTTGTTAAAGCAGGTCGGCCTTAGCGCCTGTAGAATCGGAATATTCGGTATAGTAAATAATAAAAAAAACTATATTTTTTACTCTCGTGTTTTTGAATGCAAAAAATATCCATGTATGATTATATGGACGAACCTCTTGAAATGTGCTTACTTTGTTTATTTTTGCTATGCATTTTAACTTTTTTATTTTAAAACTAAATGTTGCTGATGCTTCTAGTCTTAATATTATATTTACTTTCGCAATTTTAAATCAATTGAGGCATATCCTGATGTTTTAGGGAAGTTTTAAATAATAAAAAATACTGTAAGTATAATTGAAAGGTCAAAATGAGAGGAATTATTCTATAAATGTACATAATAAATAGATATATTACATGCTGTTGTCGTGCAATTTTAGCTCTGAAATATTAAAAAAGCGTATTTTTTCTGAAACTGTCTCATTAATTATTCTTCCGAAATACTACCTCTCTTGCTTGTTATTTATTAAGTAAATAAAAAGTATTTTAAAAATGTAAAATAATATATATTATCAAAAATTATATTATATTTTATTTTATGAATGAACATACAGCGATTTTAGTTGAAATGTATTTTTAAACATTCCTTTTTGAAATCATTGTGATGTACAACAATTCGACATATCAAGTCACTTTTTATTTATGAAATGCTATCAATAAATAAATAATATATATTTTCATGAAAAGTTTGTCCTACTTACAAAGATGATAATATATTTTTTGCAATACATAACTTATTTTTAAACTTTATATACGGGTAGATAAATATGTATCTATTTACATTAATATATTATAAGTTGCACATTTACAATGATTTTTCAATCGTTTTGAGATTCGCTAAAATGTAAATAGAAAATTCTATTAGGTATTTTCCACAATCACAAAACTTAAAACTCGTTTTGATTATTATGATGAAGCGATTGAAAAATTAGTTCTACTAATCCTATCGTTATTGTGGGCATTGCTTGTAATATCATTTAAATTTGTTTTTATTGGTATTATTCAAATTCCAAGCATACTTTCAAAAAAAGATACAAACGTTTTACAAACTACGAAAAACTATTTATAATAAATATTTCACAATTCCTGAACTAATTAAAGTATGATCTGTAATATCTTTAAAATATTTCGTATTTTTTCATTTGATCATAAATTAATTTATAGATACAATCTGATTTTTCTGTTTTTTAAACAATAGACGCATTGAATTATTTAGTAATATATAAAAAAAATCCAAGATATTGCTTTCTTTTTTAATTAAATCAGTGTCTAATGTAATACCAGCATAGTCGAAAATTGCGATAAATGTATAACATTTAATCTTTATTTTATTTTGTGGACGTTTTGCGCGCTTTCTGCGATCAGCCTTTTAAATTTTAAACAGCTTGTTATAGTCGTTTGAAATTACCGTGACTCATTTACCTAATTTCCAACTGTTAGCTGAAAATATTGTAAAATCACTTTTATGTGTAAATTCGAATTTCGGATTTTTTTTCTTGTTTATTTGCTATTATGCAATTGCATAACCTATTGGTTTTAAAAGACGAATCTTATTTAATTTAAATTAATTTTAAATGTATCTTTTGAAATTAAAATTAAGATTCTATAATTTAAAATAAATAAAAGCATACAAATACCCAGATTTATCTGTATTATATCGCTGGGTATATCGTTATTATATCAATTTTGGCAAACTGTTCAGTTATTTCACTCATTATTAACTGTCATGAAGCAGAAAGATGCAGTTGCATTTTTTGTTAATAACAGCGCGTAAACTTCTTGTTTTACTGCAAAAAATGTTTTAATTGGATTATTTTCGTAATTTTACTTACAAAGCGGTTGTCAATTAGGTAAACGTTTCGCAGCTCAAGCAATGTAACCAGTCGATGTCTATTTTGTGCAATACTAATAAGTGTACTAAATGTTATTATTAGGAGAATTGTGATTTTAACAATATAGTTGAGTATATTTTATCGTATAGTTAAAAAAATAATAACGTTTTAAAAATATATGTATGTAATAATATTATCATGTAATTAAGATGATCAGTGTTTAGATAAATATAGTTGAAAAAAATAAAAATGTATTTATAGGCTGTTAAGTTTAAAAATATATTTCATCGGATGTTTTTAATTATTTATTTCTTTTTTTATCACAATTATCAACGTTTGGAGACAATGAAGTTGTTTTATCGATTTTATGAATAAATCAAGATTTGTGTATGATTGTTTCGAGTTTGTATATTTTTAGGTATTAGCTGTACGTTTATATTATACACGTATTATAAAGTGTTGAAGATCATAAATTGTATTGTGTATTTATTGAAATTGATTAATCCCGAATAAAATATTGAGTTTATTATGTGTTTGCCGTAGAAAATATTGAGAAGATACGACTTATTTAGCACCATAGCTACGTACAGCCACCAAGGTATACAAAACTGTCAAATGTCTTCAGACGATTTTCACCTTAATGTCAAACATGTTCGTTTCAATATCGGTTGAGGAATTTCGACAGATTGTAGTAACCTGGTGTGTGACTGCCTGTACATGTGTTCTTTTTGCTATCCCATGACTTTGAGGGTAATAATATCCTCCAACCGATTACGGCTACGGAGGCCAATCTCAACGATCAGCCACGTACGCAGGACATGTTATAGTGCTCAAGTGTGTGCGCAAACACAAGTGCACTCTCTATTCCCTTACCCCCATATTCCGATGGGACACCAGGGAGAGGGATTGGGCGCGAACCAACGGCTTAACGTGTTAACTGAGGCACGGGGGTACAAGACCGCCCACTTCCAGACTCCGGGCTGACACTAAGAATTTCTTACCGAAAATGGGTCGGGACCTCTTACGCAGCAGTCGCTTTATAGTGCGACCCACTAACCACTACGCCACCGAGGCATTGAATATAAGTGGCACAGGACCGACTTGCTTTGGACGCTAACTCGGCAACGACACTTTGGACACACTCGGCTTTGGACACAACTGGGTATGACACGCTCTTAAATAACAACAAAATTTTAATTCATTGCCATGCTAAAAAAAACGAATAACTAAACAGCTCCTAAAAGCCTGGCAACGATGGTTGACTGTGGGAGAGCCACGCTTCACCATGAATGGGCCGGCTCGGAAGTGATATTGAATTTTGAACTTTGATACCACGTCCTCACAGAAAACCGGCGTGAAGCAGTGCATGCGCTCTTTTCGCTGCGTGAGTAAGGATGCTTGAGGCCTGACCCGGGGGAAAGAAGTGTTTAAATGTTGGCAGCGCACTTGTGAGTCCACTGGTGTCGCGGGTGTCTGGGCGGTGGCAATCGCTTACCATCAGGCGATCCGTCTGCTCGTCTGCCCCCTATCACATAAAAAAAACGCATTTTAATTGCTTGAGATAATATTTGGTTAGAAATAAAATAGGTTAGCAGCCCCATACAGTTTTGTCCACCTACATTTAAAATCCATATTTTGCAAGAATACTATTCTACAAAGTTCCCATGAATCAACTTCAATTTGAGCTGGAGGTCTACAACAAAACCGTACCGTAACGAGCGAGAATATACCTGTCGCAACCAAACAATAGAGACTCACGGCGCGTGTGAAAGGGTCGGAAACAAAGATTTGATCGTGAATTTCGTTTCGTGGCTGGCCTTTTAGTGAGTGGCGGTTTTCACAAGCTTTTATTCTAATTGATATTAATAAGATGTTGTATTGTTAGAGACTATTGTTGGGTATTTTAGTTTTTGTATAGCTCCATTTAAAAGTTCTAAACAATGTACATAATAGATGGTGAGCTGTGTTAAAAGAACATTCATAATGCGCCTTGTTATGGTGATAAATTTCACTAGCATCGCCTATCAATTTGTATTAATTGTGACAAATGTAGGATATTGTTGCAAAACGGGCAATGAGATTAAAAAAAAAGTATTTGTGATTTTTCAAGATATATCTGGCACAAAATATCTCTTTAGAAGTAACCAAATTATTGAGAAGGGCAAATTTTTGAAAAGGGAAGGGGGATAATTTCTGCCAGATATATCTTGAAAAATCACAAATACTTTTTTTTAGAATCTCATTGTCCATTTCTTGCAACAATATCCTATATTCGTTACAATTAATATAAATCGATAGGCGGCGCTTTTGAGATCGCGGTATCGCCTTATACCTACTTACTACACAGGTAAATATTTATATATTCCATTCCATTTGACTGCATCGTAGCTCAGTGGCTCGCATTTTAAAGTGACGTCTACGCTCGGGCTCTTGGGTTCAATTTATTATCAGGGTCATTATTTCACTTAGTACTTTTTTCCTTTTTTTGTAATGTATGGTAAAAATAGTTCAGCGGTTTTCGTTGGAGCTGGTAGAAGATGTAGCTTTAAAAAGCAATCAAGCATATGATTCGGCGTTGTTTCAGTAGATGTCGCTGTGCATTTTTACATCGCGCTAGTAAAGCGTGTTTGCGTAACAATGACCTCAAGCCGCCTGCCCAAATTAGCAATTTAAAAAAGATATTTGGAATTTCGTATAAATAAAATCACTAATATCTTATTTAATTGTCTCCCTGACTGATTCTCGAAGGTGGCCGTACTATATAGCCGTTGAGTATTCGTCATTTTTCTCTAGATGGCGCTAGCACTGGCTAGCCGACTGATGCCTAAACCAATTTTAGTATATATAAGTTAGTCTATGCTTATAATTATCTACAAAAGCAAAATATCTACCTATTGTTCGTAAGCATATTGTGATTAGGCACCAGCCTAATTCACCAGAAACAGTTTTAAAGACAAAAACTGTGGTGTATACAATGTAATAATGGAAACTATTTTATTTAGTACCTACTTTTGTAAATTATAACAATTTTTCCAAATGTGTTCTAATTGATGTTTAACCTTTTGACAATGTTTTTACTTACTTTATAAAAATTGACACCGAGTAAAGACATAAAAAAATACCTATTAGGTAACGATTCTAAAATATTCTACGGGCTAGTATTGAATAATGCCATATACCTAGTTTTTTTTTTGTGATTTTTTCTGAGCCTATTATATTGCCTATTTTTTTTCGACTTTAGTGACAGACACGATTTTTGAGATTCCTCTAATTCAATTCAATTCAATTCAAAATATATTTATTTGCTTTCAAAATATATTTATGTGCATACATCACTTTTAAATCGAAATTCTAATAAAATCGCCCATCAAAAGAATTACTGAGTACAAAAAAAATAGTAACTTATAAGTAGATAATAAGGATAGAAAATAAAAATCTCGTTTAGAAATTTTGTATTTTTTTATTGAATATCTTTTATAATATTTTTTATTTTATTATCAATATCACAAACATTACGTTAGGCAGGTATTCAAGTAAAAAAACGAATGAACTTCTAAAAAATCACACACTTTTGTATGTCAACGACTTTCAGTTCAAAATGAAATAATAAAAAATGAATGTCACAATACATTTTTGTAACAGATATCTATTATCTGCGAAATTCAATGGACTGACAGGAAGTAGGAAGTGGCAATTGTATTATAAAAATCCATTGTCACGAGAAAGTACTGTTAGAGAAGAATGGCGCGAAATTTGATACCTTTTTAAAAAAGAAAATTAGTTTTTGCTTGAAATTAGAAAGTTATAAAATAGAGTATAAAAATTGTATTTAAAATGTAGACAATGAACACATTTTGAAAATTATTGAACTATTGTATAATTTTGAAGACTAAAACTTATTTTTCAAAAATGAGACCAATTTCTTAAAACCCACAGTTTGCTGCCAAATTTTGACATTTTGTTTTTTTTTCTCTTAAGGCAATGATATTAATTTTATGCATCCTATTCTTTTTCTGTGGGGGTTTTTGGTGGTTTTAGCTTAAGCTTTGGGCTTTTCTTCCGGTTTTTTCTCTTCGCCTTCTGGGGGAGGAGTGGGGAGCTCAGGGTACTCCAGTTTCACGCCATCTTCGCAGGTGAAGTGTGGACAGCAGCCGGGGAAGGGCGCAGTCTTGTTGGTCTTCTCTAGAAAATGAGAAAAAAGAAAATGAGAATCAAGCAAAAACAAAAAGCATTTTTTATTTGATAGGTGGCAAACTGGCATCGGACCTGATGGTAAGCAACTGCGGTCACTAATGACCACAAATGACCACTAATTGACATTCATAAGTGTTCTGTATGGACCTAAATTGAATAAAGTTTTTTTTATTTTTTTTATCATAATGGACACCCGCGACACCAGTGGAGTCACAAGTGCGCTGCCAACCTTTACCCTAACCCCCCTTTCCCCCGGATTAGGCCTCCGGTACCTCACTCATGCAGCGAAACACAACACAGTGCTGCTTCACACCGGTTTTCTGTGAGGATATCATCATGAGGAAACATGCACGTTTTGGATGGTCTGGTTCCCTTGTGTAAGGATCGCAAAGGTCAGACGTGCATCCCTTCATTATGTCTAATTACCAAACTCACCAAACCTGAATCATGGATCACGTACCCTGGGTTACAAAGTGCCAGCTTGGGACGCAGCCGGGACTCATCGCTAAGATGTTTTTATGTCATCATCATCAGCCATTTAAGACCCCACTGCTGGGGCACGGGCCTCCCTCAATCACATGAGGGGTAATTGCCATACTGACCACGCTTGGCAGACGGGTTGGCGAGGGTTTTGATATGAATGCAGAGTTTTCCTTCTCTGGGTGCTGATGATTATGCCAGCAGCTTTACCTTAGTCGCCTTTTACGACACCTCGGTAAGAGTGAGGGTGGCCTATTCTACTCTACCGGGGACCACACGGCAAATTTGTTTTTATGTGACAGGTGGCAATTGAGCAGACAGATTATGTGATGGTAAGCGATCGCCGTCACCCATGGACATTCACAACATCAATGGAATCACAAATGGGATGACAAGCTTTTAACTCCCCTTTCTTCTCGATTGGGTCTGCAGAACCCTCACTCACTAATCAAAACACAGTTTCGCGCTGGTTTCCTGTGAGGCCTATCATTAAATGATGGAAGGATGGCAAGCTTTTAACTCCCCTTCCCCCTCGATTGAGTCTGCAGAACCTTCACTCTCTTATCAAAACACAGTTTCGCGCTGGTTTTCAGGGAGGTCGTGGTATCATGGTATGATGATGATGAAGACTGCCAATCAAATCTTACCAGTATCAAGCTTGCACTTAGGGTTGGCCAGAGGCAGGGGCCCGCAGTCCTCCACCAGCTCGAGCAGCCTCGGGGGCGTGTCTTCGCTGACCACGCAGGTGCTACGGCCACAGAACGGAGCCAGGTCCCAGGTGTTGCCCGGCTCGACTGTCGCGCAGCGGGTGGACGCAAAACACATCCCTGGGAAATCTGGAAAGAAGGAAGAGAGAAGTTAGATATGCGAGTAATGGTATTTAGTTCAAAATTTGGCCAGTAGATGGGATTGTTTGTATATTACATCGCGCCAATGCAGTGTTATGTGGTTGACTAGAAAATGAGGAAAATGATTTTTTTTATGATATAGCTAGGCAGACGAGCCGACGGATCACCTGATGGTAAGCGATTACCGCGGCCCATAGACACCTCCAACACTAGTGGTGTCACAAGTGCGCTGTATACCTTTAAATTCCCCTATCCCCCGGATTAAGCCTCGGGTAACCTCACTCGCGCAGCGAAACACAGCACTGTGCTGCTTTACGCCGGTTTTCTTTGAGGCCGTGGTATCACTCCGGTCGAGCCGGCCCTTTCTTACCGAAGCGTGGCTCCTCCATGGTTCTCTAACTTATGCAGGAAGATTATTATAAATCCAATTCCTCCATTAGATATTCGCTCCGTTCTAAACGTATTCTGCCTATGGACTGTAAAGGTCAGACTGTAGTCGCTTCATTGTGATTACCAGATCTACAAAATCCATGGATCAAGGTCTAATCGTTGGTTTCTTTAGGTTCTTTCATCGTCATCATAATCATCAGCCCATTTAAGTCCCCACTGCTGGGGCACGGGCCTCCCTCAATCACATGAGGGGTGATTGCCGTACTCACCACGCTTGGCAGACGGGTTGGCGAGGGTTTTGATATAAATGCAGAGTTTTCCTTCTCTGGGTGCTGATGATCATGCCAGCAGCTTTACCTTAGTCGCTTTTTACGACACCTCGGTATGAGTGAGGTGTTGGCCGTGTGGTCCCCGGCAGAGTAGAATAGGCCACCCTCACTCTTGGGTTCTTTATTGCATCTTAAATTCTACAGTTGTGCAAAGTTGTTAAGGTGACGAGTAGGGCATACTAATGACGCCATTGATTTAAATTTTTAGTAACTAAACTGGATATCTTCTTAACTATTTCGAAACTGCAGCCCCTCGGAAAACACTTATACTAAGGGCCGATTTTTGGATCCGTAGTTACCTTTTGGTTAAATTAACTATAGTTAACTGTCTGACCAATAGTCCAAGTGACAGCGTCAAAGTGCCTACATATCAATAACTCGGCCCCTAATACTTATCTTTTGGGTCTGCTTTTGTATTCTAAATTTGAATTATCGCCAAAAACGGCCACTCATGTCGTTAATCCAAATTTCGAGTGCAAAAACAGATCAAAAAGTAGTGCACAATTATTAAATAAATAATAAAAATGTTTGCATAGAGACTCCCGCTCCGAAATTATTTAAAATAGTTCCGGTTTAGTAGCAATTTAAATCGATTGGTTTCGCTTGTTAGGGCTACCCGTCGCCTTAAAATACGATAGCTTTAGAAAGTTTACCAAAGACGACAGAGCACTTACAAAATAGCCAATTACGTAATCTTGCATACAAAAGATAACATTAATATTATGCCAACAGCTGACAAGTATACAAGAAATAGCTTCGCAAATATTGAAGCTGGACACATAAGGCGAGGTTTCTACTCTCGCTTTCAGAGAAATGCTTGGCCTCTTACTTTTGATGGCTAAGCAAGATATTGATGAACTTAGTTAGCTTTAACAGTAATGTTATCTACTCAGTTTAGTCGTTTAATGGCCACTGCCTACTTAAAAATAGAAAAGTTCAATACATGAACTTTTCTATTAGCATAATATTTTTTATGTGTAACTATGATACCGCTGGTCTGATTCCCCTGTTAAAGGGTTGCGAGGGTCACATAACCAAATCCTGGGTCATAGTCCAAGAGTACCCCGGGCTCCAAAGTGACGGCTTTGGATGCAACTGGAAATAACGCGCTGGGATATAGATGGCTCAGAAACGATGGTGAGAATGACAGCCGATGATCAACAAAATAATCCCAAAAAAAATATTTTTCTTAATAATCAATTGAACTCTAAATCCAGCACTGAGGCTGAGAAAAAGGATAATAATAAATTGAGACAAATTATCATACATTGTCCTGGTACCAAACTAAGGTTTTCCCATGTACTATGGAAACCAGGAACAAAGTAGGCGCCACAAACACCCAGACATAATACAACTATCTGTTTAATCAAAAAACATTTGTGTTTAAATATGTCGTCGTTGCTAATTTGAAGAAGCAATGAATAATCATTTTAAATATTCAAAACGTTATTGAATATCAAAGATGTCTTACACCTTTTGCTGCCGGTATCGGAAACTTTCTAAACTAGCTACAAAAAACCTATTACACTCAAACGCAATAACATTTTGTAAAGATTTTATTGTATGAGCTTCCTCTACTATCACTTAGAAAGGTTGAGTCTAGATTCTAGAATGTTCTACCTTTCTAACGCATTATTGATATCTGATACAGTACGTGGCAATAAAATGTAATTACCTATCATATATGCTTTGAGTAGAGTTTGCCTTGGTGGCGTTATGTTTATTTATTTAGGTCTATCAACAGCACATCAAAAAAAAAATGTTTGCTTACTTTTAGAACATTATTTCTACCTACGTCCTCCGAGATGGTTAGTTCAAACCTTACAGGAGATATTTTGACAAATAACAAAAACAAGAAGAAATAATCAAAAAGTCATCCACATAAACACTCACAAACAATGCAAGTCCTTTCAAAGTAAACCAGTTCAAGGCCGAGCAAATCCAGGCGTGTGCATTGTTTAGTCCAGCGGACATGCTGTGCTGTATTACTGAGGCGTGTTGCAATAATCCGGCCGGTAAGTGAGCATGTCACAATAAGACTTAGATTTGCTGGAATCCTGAAGGGAAGTTCAATTCTAGACTTATTTTTTTTACTTAAACTGCAAACTTTCTGTATGCATCGTAATTAAACAGGCAGAATACTTAGGGCAGCAAATTGCTTCTACGTGAAATTTAATTCGACATTTCCAAAAATCAATTGTATTAACCATGTAGGTACAGTCAACCACAAGTTAAAGTATCCGAAACAGTTATATTTCTTGATTCTTCTAAAAGATCTTTCAAACTTGAATACACTCTCAATTTAATGCACACATTAATTGGTTAAATATCAATTATTGAGGAAATTTTACAGATCGGAGTAGTCAAACCGACCGACTCAAATTATCACAGTCGAGACGTAATGTATATCGATTTAATATTAAACAAGCGCTTATACGCCCTGTTGGTCTAGTGGTTTAAGTACCGGGCCGTGATCTTGGGGTCCTGGGTTCGATTCCCAAGTCGAGCGAAAAGTATGTTTAGAATTTTTCGAACATAGCTCGGGTTTGTGATCACCAATCCGCATTTGGCAAGCGTGGTGATTAAGCCTAATCCCATCATAGTAGCGATGACTTGATTTCTATGATGGAGGCCCTTTGCCCTGCAGTGGAACAGTTTATAGGCTGATACTTGTAAGCGCTTATAATCAGAATTATATTAAACCAACGCTCTAAAAATTACCAATTTTCACACCAAAAATACTTAGTATTTTTTAATAATATTAGTATTTTTGGTAGGTTAGGTTAACAATTTATTAATATAGAGGGAAAGTTCTGTAACAACCTTTTATAATCTAGCTATATTAGGTCAAGAAAATTTCATTTTATTTGTCAAAAGATAGTTTCGTGCTTCGAAGAGCATGTTAAACTGCCAGTTCCGGTCACTAACAATCATTTATTCAGACTAACGGAACGTAATTATTTGAAACAGATACAGTGTGACTAAAAGTTCTTGATACTTTCACGGTAAACCCACTGAAGCCTATAATTATACTATTTAGCAAGTAAACCAATGTAATCGGTTGTAATAGTTACTTACGAATACCGTGGTAATTTTTGGTGTGACTAAATCGATTTTATCAAGATCATTAGTTCATTACACACTGGTAAATGGAACAAAAAATCGTATAGACCATTGTTAGTAATAATAAGTGTGAGTGACGAAAAATAGTTTTTCTCTTAAAATATGCAAATATGACTTTGTTAAACTGAATTCCAGGAAACTGTGTGTTCATAAAAATATGTCAATTTAATTCATGACAATCATTAGCATACTTTAAGAAAAAACTAAAGTGAGAGATAATCTGTGGAATATTGCCGATCTTATGACTATTGTGTTTTCTTATATCATAGACTAATTATCTCTAGCTAATAGACCGCATAATGGCAAAGGATATGCGGGATTGAATTGAAACATTTATATTATATTTCATAGACTTTATTGCATTCACATAATCTAAGCTATACTTTCTCTTTCAGACAACTATTAGATAAAAGACCGTTTAGTGGTTTAGGCTTCAATATAAAAAAAGGATGTCCATGTTTTTTTTGGCAGAGTTTTTTTTTTGTAATTTTAAATATTTGTAATGAAATCTAATTTAAAATTAGCTAAGACCGCCGAAATTTCATATTTAAGGTGACGGGTAGAGCACACTAGCGAAGCCAATCAATTTAAATTTTTAGCTTCTAAACTGGATCTATTTTAAACCATTTCGGGGTTACAATTTCTCGGCAAACACTCATACTATTTATTAAATAACCAAACACAAATGTTGGGTCCGTTTTTGTACGCGAATTTATTTATTTATTTATTATTTATAACTATAAGTATTAAATAAATGGTATAGGTGTTTGCCGAGAGATTGTAACCCCGAAATTGTTTAAAATAGATCCGGCTTAGTAGCTAAAAATTAAAATCGATTAGCGTCGCTAGTGTCATCTTAAGTTTCTGTAATGCCTAGTTTTTTTAAGTTGTGTATTTTGTGCAATAAAGTATCTATCTATATAATAAAATGTGTAGGCTCCACACGGATCGTCTGTGAGTGAAGCAGTGAAAGCGATCTGAATGTGGGGCGATGCATGCACTAATCCAACTGGGTTTTGTAACCATTTCGTAATTGGCTACTCGATGTTAGAGTTCCGAACGTTCTCGAAACATCATGTGATATAGTCATCTGTTTAAATTGGCCATCCAATTGGAAGCCTAGGCCGATATTTAAATCTCGTTAGTAAATATTCTGGTTTTCTGTGAGGCCGTGGTATAGCTCCGGTCGAACCGGCCCATTCTTGCCGAAACGTGGCTTTAACAAGATTTCAATTAACCAAACATGAGTAAATTAAAAATCTTATTTTAAGAATATTAATTAATTAGTACTTAGTTGTTTAGTTAAATAAATATATCTGTAAATTGCTTTTTTGTATGATAATAAATACAGATAATTTATATCATTATATAAAGATAAAATAATAATATTTGTAATTGTTTACTGTAACTGTTCACAGATACAACCTGTATAGCTGATATACAGGGTGTATCTGTGAACATTTACATCCAACCTCGTATTCTACCAACCATTATGAACAACATTTGTTCTATGACTTTTGGAAATTCGCATAAAAAAATGTCAACCTTTCACACAAAGTCGGTTACGTGACTTGGTCATTTTGTATTGGGAGTCGAAAAAATGGTTGGTAGAAACACGTGGTTAAAGGGATGTAAATGAACACAGATACACCCTGTATTGCTATGCCCTTACATATTTAGAAGAGGTACATATTACACTTCAATCAAATTGCCTAGCGTTATAAAAAAATACCACCTTTTTTGTGATAAATTAAAGAATTATTTAATATCAAAATGTTTTATAGTATTCACGAGTTTTTTGAGCAGAAAACTATGTGATATTCTTAATACGATTTAACTTCAGAAATCATAATAAATTCTATAATATGTATTAACATTGCAGTGCCCCTGCGGGGTTCATGTTCAGAACTTTTAATTAGTTTAAGATCTATTGTGAACACCATGAAAGCAATAAAAACTATGACTATCACATACATTGATCTGACTCCGAGATAGGTAGCTCAAGCACCTGTGTTACGGATATTAGAATCAACAGTGGGATTACAAATATATACATATAATACACGGTAATATAATATACGGTTCAAAGTCGCTCAAAGAGCTATGGAAAGGGCTATCCTCGGAGTATCTCTGAAGGACCGCATCAGAAATGATGTAATCCGACAGAGAACCAGAGTCACCGACATAGCCCACCGAATTAGCAAACTGAAGTGGCAGTGGGCTGGTCATATTAGCCGCAGAACTGACAGCCGTTGGAGGCGTAAAGTCCTTGAGTGGAGACCGCGACTCGGTAAGCGTAGTGTAGGACGCCTTGCGACAAGATGGGATGATGACATTCGAAGGCTGGCTGGTGTGGGCTGGATGAGAGTGGCCGAAAATCGGGAGCAGTGGCGTGCATTAGGGGAGACCTATGTCCAGCAGTGGACGAGTGTGGGTTGCTGATGATGATGACATATAATACTTTTCTTTTGTAAATACATACTTATAATACATAGATAACAACCAGACCAATACAAGCAGATATGTTCATGCACACAAATGTTTGTTTGTACTGTACGGGGATCGCACCCGCAACCCTTGCATCAGAGGAAGCATTCACTACCAGTGTTCCAAACGGCTCGTCCTATACTTAAGTTAGTACTATAAGTTATAAGAATCTGTACTCCAATGTGGCATGCAATAAACGATGAATGAATGATGAGTCTTTGTTGTATTTGTGTACGATAGAACTAGGAAGTATCCACATTGGTAATTTGTCACAGTCGAGCGGCGATGAAAGTGAAACCATTAGGTGAGAACGTGTTAATGTGAGTATGACTAAGTACAAGGATTAATTTACTGTTTTCCGTGCTAATTAAAAGCACAGTAGTGTTTTAGCGAAGTGAGTAAAATGGTTTCATGCGCAAACGACAAAGGACTAACAAATTATTGATTTATTAACTTTAGTTAAGGTGCCGTGTGGTCCCCGGCAGAGTAGAATATACTCTGCCGGGGACCACAAACACGCTTTACTAGCGCGATGTAAAAATGCACAGCGACATCTACCGAAACAACGCCGAACCATATGCTTGATTGCTTTTTAAAGCTACATCTGCTTTCTACCAGCTCCATCGAAAACCGCTGAACTATACAAAAAAAGGAAAAAAGTACTAAATGAAAAGACCCTGATTATAAATTGAACCTAAGAGCCCGAGCGCAGACGTCACTTTAAAATGCGAGCCACTGAGCTGCGATGCAGTCAAACGGAGTGGAATATATAAATATTGTGTGGTCGCAGTGTGGTCCCCGGCAGAGTAGAATAGGTCACCCTCACTCTTACCGAGGTGTCGTAAATGGCGACTAAGGTAAAGCTGCTGGCATCATCATCAGCACCCAGAGAAGGAAAACTCTGCATTTATATCAAAACCCTCGCCAACCCGTCTGCCAAGCGTGGTGAGTATGGCAATTACCCCTCATGTGTTTGAGGGAGGCCCGTGCCCCAGCAGTGGGGACTTAAATGGGCTGATGATGATGAAGGTGACGGGTAGGGCACACTAACGACGCCAATCGATAGGTATTATTTTTTACCTACTAAACGGGATCTATTTTAAACAATTTCTGGGTTACAACTACTTATACTATTTATTAATTAACCATGCAAAAATGTTGGGTCCAACGCGTACGCAAAAAATTGCCACTTTTGGCGTGAATCAATTTTTCGCGTTTTTGCATGGTTATTACAAAATAGTGTAAGTGTTTGCCGAGAGGTTGTAACCCGAAATTGTTTAAAATATATCCGGTTTAGTAGCTAAAATTAAAATCGATTGGCGTCGCTAGTGTGCCCTACCCGTCACCTTAATACGGTAGTAGTACAGTCAACAGCAAAAGTTGATGCACACTTTTCGCAGCTAGTGACTCTTATGCTCATCGGGATAAGAACTACAAACTACGAAATGTGTGCAGCTACTTTTTACTACTGTACTATTTGCACATCAAAATCATAGTTTTGCTGAGCAATTTTAGTATTTTTGGTGTGAAAATAGGTTTATCGTGGGAAGGTCACGATTCGGCATGAATGGGCAGGCACCACCGGAACCACAGCCTCGCAGAAAACCGGCGAAAAGCAGCATTGTGCTGTGTTTCGCTGCGTGGGTGAGTTGAAAGTGAAAAGGGGGTTTAAAGGTTGGCAGCGCACTTGTGACTCCACTGGTGTCACGGGTGTCCATGGGCGGCGGCAATTGCTTACCATCAGGTGTACACATTAAAAAAAAATAGGTAATTTTCAGAAGGTTGGTAATAAAGGAGTATATTATCAACCTTCTGAAAATTAAACAATATAAAACATTCACTAAAATAAAACAAAATTAAAATAAGGCATTCAACTAATTTAATCGATTTTTTTATGTGATAGGTGGCAGACGAGCAGACGGATCGCCTGATTGTAAGCGGTTCCCGCCAAGAGACCCGCGACACCAGTGAAGTCAAAAGTGCGCTGCCAACCTTCAAACCCCCTTTCCCCCGGATTGGGCCCTCACTCACGAAGCAAAACACAGCAAAGTTCTGTGCAATTAATTGCAGCACTAAACATGGGGGAGCTATCCTATAGTCTGTAGCCACTACCCCACCAAGGCAGTCATTAAATGGTAAGATTTCGTAAATACCCACAAATCATTTTTGCAAACCTCAAAAAATTCACATAACCGGAAATGTAAGACCGGAGACATAAAAACAATCGTTTTTGTCAAAAAAAACTTGAATAATTCATTGAATAAATTATTAAGAAAACAGGCCACAACTTCCGTTACTAAAATGGCGAAAAGGTAAGTTGCTTTACTGACCTTTTCTGCCAATTAAAAGGAGAAAAACAATGACACGCAGTTCCGTTATTAATGCTTTTTCCGGTGAAAACAATACATTTTGAGCCAATAGTCCTTCCATTTTAGTTATTGACTTAAATTCAATTACCAGAAATTGAAATTTTAAGGTGACGGTGACGAAATTGAAGTTTTAGCTTCTAAACCAGATCTATTTTAAACAATTTCGGGGTTACAACCTCTCGGCAAACACCTATACTATTTATTTAATACTTATAGTTAACTGTTTGGTCTGCTTTTGCACTCGAATTTTGGATTACCGCCAAAAGTGGCCGCTTTTTGCGTGAATAAATTGTGCGTACAAAAACGGACCTAACATTTGTGCATAGTTATTTAATAAATAGTATAATTGTTTGCCGAAAGATTGAAACCCCGAGGTCGTTTAAAATAGATCCGGTTTAGTAGCTAAAATTATAATCGATTGGCGTCGCTAGTGTGCCCTACCTTAATCAACATTTAGCCAATCATGAATGGGCCGGCTCGACCGGAGTAAATCCTCCCAGAAAACCTGCGTGTAACAGTGCATGCGCTGTGTTTCGCTGCGTGAGTGAGGGTACCGGAGGCCCAACTAAGGGGAAGGGGGGTTAAAAGGTAAGCAGCGCACTTGTGACACCACTGGTGTTGCAGGTGTCCATGGGCGGCGGTAATCGCTTACCATCAGGTGATCCGTCGCCTCGTCACCCACCTATATCATAAAAAAATATATAGGTAATATATACCAATTTGAACTATCTGGACATGGAATACAATATGTAAATATTCTTAGTGGTACACACGCAATAAATTATTAATAATTAAATAATATGCATCTTATTCATCTGGAAAATAACAACTCTCGCTTGACGTGTCGGAACCACCTTCGTCACCAAGAGAAATTACCAGTTCTTGGTCCCTAATGCAATCCATGCGGACATATTTTGCACGAAACAATAATCGCGATTCGATGGTAAGATGGCCGCCATACCGATTACTGATTTATTGCGATTGTTTGTGTCAATCCCTATGAGCAAAAATTCTGATTAGCGCATTATGCAATTCGTATGATATTTCTTTTTTTTTTTTTTGGTAGTCCTTATTCAGATTGATAGAGAAACATTTACAACCTGTGCGGATAAAGAATGGGATCAGAAATGGCGGCGCATCTATTCACTTCTCGCTCGCACATTATTTGCGTCTATACTCGCACTCGTGGGTGTGCGAGCGAGAAGTGAATAGATGCGCCGCCATTTCCGATCCCATTCTTTATCCGCACAAGTTGTATACTTATTATTTTGGAAGAATGATAACACAAAAAGTAAATGATGGTTACAGCTTAATATTTTTATTTGTAGAAAGTTGGATGCACGATACGAACATTTAATTGTCCTATTCACCTTCAGATACTGAATGGACTATTTATTTATTTATTTATTGAGTAATGCATCATGTACAATGTCAACAGATCTTTAAATGTAATGGTAAGTAGATACATGTACCCTGTTAGGGTGTAGCAAGATTAACAGTATACTAGTTTCGTCATTTTAAGTATGGTCCATTCAGTGAACCATTCCATGACGTCCATTCAATGAATCATAGATACTCGTCGATTGGTTTGAATACATTCACTAATCATTTATAAGCATTAATAACTCAAGGTTGTCAAAGTAGAACACATAAACATTGACATTTCGCCTTAAATGTCAAATCTTAATCCTCTGTGGGTGCAAAATTACACTTCAGTTGATTTATTTTACATCCAAGACATAATAATTCAAGGCGTGCTATATGTCATTAACATAAAGGCTTATATGAAACATTATGTTAAACTTATTCATCTGTTACAAAATAATTTACTACCGTACTAAAATGATTAGAACGAATTTAGTTCCGGAAATTTTCTTAGATTAGGGAGATTTACGACGATGCAGAAAAGATCATGAGAGTTACAAAATAATTCCAATGGTTTAATATTTGCTATTATTTCGGCTTCCACACACATACACTCAACAAGCAACACACACATACACACACCACACAAAACACACCCACATATTAAACCTTGCCCTCTGTAATGAACAGATCTCTTGTATTCCCAGGACAGGCTTGCCTAGTGTGGAGACCAGCAAAAATTTATATGTGCAATTTTTCGTTAATAAATACTTATTTATTTATTTGGTTACGAAGATATTAAAACTCTAAATCAATTCAATTGAACTAAACGGATCACTTCATAATTAAGCAATGGACAACATTTCATATTTTTAACATGTCCATTTTATTTTTTTATATGAAAATAGACATAAAATGAACAGACCCATATTTTTTCTTTTTTCAAAATTTGTCCATTTTCATGCATAAAATAATTATTGAAATTCTTTTTATTCTAAATAGACGTAAGCGCCAAATGACGTCATCGGACGGCTGAATACAGCGATATTCCTTTGCTTATCATTGTTTTAATAAAAAAAAGGTACTACTGTCAAAGGTAAATAATACTAGTGTCAACATTGTCAACGTCATTCATACATTCAACGTTGACAAGTTGTCTTTTTTTTTGACAGTTACATGTCATGGGTTTGGCATTTCGTAAATTTAAAACTATAATGTGCTAAGCAAAGAAATATTTTACATTCTGCCGTCCGATGACGTCATATTACGTTTTTTAGTTTTTAATTTTTTTCTCAGTAAATAAGCAATATAAAAAATGAATAAATATATATTCGAGCAGCGGAAAAGTAAACAAAGAATTGGTATTTTTTGTTTCAGAGCTTAGCAATTTTGAAATGTTGTCCATTGAATGTGATAAGTGACAGACGAGCAGACGGATCACTAGCGTGTAATTCCCGGTTGCGTCCAAATCTGTCGCTTTGGAGCCCGGGGTACGCTTAGACCATGATTTAGGATTGGGGGGTCTGGTAATTACAATGACCTTCGCAAGCCTTTAACAGGGGAACCTTACCAACAGAATCATGGTTACACGTTTCAGATTTTTTTCCGAAGCGTGCAGGTATCACGATGTTTTCCCTCACCGTCGAGCAGACGGTAATGGTAGAAATACGCACATATTTGAAAAAACCATTGGTGCATGCTCGGATTCGAACCTCGACCACCTGAGTGGAAGGCGCGTTCGTATCCATTGAGCTACCATCGCTCTTACGACGGCAGACGGATCACCTGATGGTAAGCAAATAATTGGGAATTGCCCATGGACACCCGCAACACCAATAGAGTCACAAAAGCGCTGCCAACCTTTTCTCTTCAAAAAAATGATAATATTCACGATGGTTTTTCTAATCAAATATTCATAAAACCGAAATAGGGTATATGACTAAGCTCAAGATTTTACAAAATATAAATATTTTATCAAAATATAGGTCAATATGCGCCAATGGCAAAAAATCTCAATTAAAAATATAACGTCTAGCCGGTTTTATGGTCATTCAAAGATTCATGGGCAAGTCCATTTGAAAAGTATGAAATTATTAAAAAATAATTATACCATTGAATAATCCATACAATTTGCACCAACTATTATAATAGAACCATTGACATAAACGAAACATTTGATATAGCTACCATACAAAATTCAAATGAAATGCATACAAAATACTTAGGTGTGACGTCACATCTTAGTAGCCATTTGTATGGAGCGTTTTGGGTTTGCCCAAAATAATGTGATTTTAAAGTTGTGATATCTCAGGTAGTTTAAATGAGAATCAAGTGATTCTTTCAACGATGTTTCTATCATTGAGAGATCTTTTGATTGCAAAAATAAAAAAAAATAGTCATATACCGTATTCCAGTTGATTATCACATAAACCAGTTTATCAAGTTAACAGTAGGCCGTCAAGAAATTAACATTTTGCTCTACATTCCACAATTTTGCTTCATTTTAGAAACTGGATTTTATGCATATTGTTTGAAAATTAACATGATTTATATGCATGACAAGGTTATTTGGCGCATCTGGATTATTCAAATCTAATATTGTACAAGTGGGGCCACTTGCCTTCCCTTCTTTTCGGAAAATAGGTTTGGCAATTTTTCTATAGAGCCTGGCTTTCTGAAATAAAATAAATAAAGCCAAGAGCGAGTCGGACTCGCCCATGAAGGGTTCCGTAGCAGCAATTTTAAACTTAAGCTAAGGGAATACTGTCTTAGCAATTGCTAGGACAGTTATCGCTTAAATTGCACTTTTCATTCCCAAAAGGGGGAGGACACATTTTACCACTTTAGGAGCGGCTCTTGCGTAAAGTATTAATTTTAGAAAAAATATATATATTAGAAACCTCAACATCATTTTTGAATAGGTCTTCAAAAAGATAATAGTTTTGATGAAAAAACCAATGAAGACGACCTGTTTGGAACAGTGGTAGTGAACGCTGCCTCTGGTGCAAGGGTTGCGGGTTCGATCCCCGCACAACACAAACATTTGTGTGCATGAACATATCTGTTTGTATTGGTCTGGGCGTTATCTATGTATTATAAGTATGTATTTACAAAAGAAAAGTATTATATGTATATATTTGTAATTCCACTGTTGATTCTGATATCCGTAACACAGGAGGTGCTTGAGCTACCTATCTCGGAGTCAGATCAATGTATGTGATGTTGTGAAATATTTATTATTTATTTATTTAATTAGGAGTTTCAGTTCTAACTATGGGGACCCCCCCAAAAAATTTTATTCTCCCATTTTTGTGTAAAAATCGTAATGCGGTTAACAAAATACATCTATTTGCCAACTTTCAATAGTATAGTTTATATAGTTTCGGATAAAAGGGGCTGTGACATACGGACGGACAGACAGACAGACATGATTAATAAGGGTTCCATTTTTGTCATTTGGCTACGGAACCCTAAAAGCGACGTGCAGCTTCCTCATTGAATCCTCTGTAGTCATTGTTATTGATCATAGAAAGTTCTAGGTTAATTTGTACAAATTACAAGTAATTAACTATTAGTAATGAAGAGCAACCAATTAGTGCATTCTTGGATAATCGAGGCCAATTATTTAATTTTTCCTCTATTTTAAGGATAAACTTTGTAACTAAAATAGCTTGATTTCGCGTTAATGGGATTTGTTAGATCAGAAGTAGATTAACACCTTGTACCATGTCAAAGTAACCGTCCTGCCTATTATAATCAGTTCCTAAGGGGTACGTACAAAATATTACTTTGACATGGTGCGGTCAGCATCAAAAGTAGCTTAACACTTTAGTACCTTGTCAAAGTAACCGTCCTGCCTATTATAATCAGTTTCTAAGGGGTACGTACAAAATATTACTTTGACATGGTGCGGTCAGCATCAAAAGTAGCTTAACACTTTAGTACCTTGTCAAAGTAACCGTCCTGCCTATTATAATCAGTTTCTAAGGGGTAAGTACAAAATATTACTTTGACATGGTGCGATCAGCATCAAAAGTAGCTTAACACTTTAGTACCATGTCAAAGTAACCGTCCTGCCTATTATAATAAGTTTCTAAGGGGTACGTACAAAATGTTACTTCTACATGATACTAATAAGCTACTTTTGCGTACAATCATCATTACGTTCAGTTATCCAAATCTGACCTGTCAAACACATTCCACCTAATTACAAATCGCGATCTAAACTTATTACTATACTAAAGCCCATGTCATCCCAGTCTAACACGCAATGTACAAAGGGGCTGACACGTATTTAGTTCCGGGACTATCCTTAAATCGCGATTTGTAATAAGGGAGATATATTCTTCGTAATGAAAATTGCTTATAAAAAGCGATAGTAGTAAATTGGTTTAAATAAATAAATATAAATATTTCACACAACATCACGTACCTACATTGCTCTGACTCCGAGATAGGTAGCTCAAGCACCTGTGTTACGGATATCAGAATCAGCAGTGGGATTACAAATATGAAATAAATAAATAAATATTTCACAACATCACATACAGTGATCTGACTCCGAGATATCTAGCTCAAGCACCTGTGTTACGGATATCAGAATCAACAGTGGGATTACAAATATGAAATAAATAAATAAATATTTCACAACATCACATACAGTGATCTGACTCCGAGATATCTAGCTCAAGCACCTGTGTTACGGATATCAGAATCAACAGTGGGATTACAAATATGAAATAAATAAATAAATATTTCACAACATCACATACAGTGATCTGACTCCGAGATATCTAGCTCAAGCACCTGTGTTACGGATATCAGAATCAACAGTGGGATTACAAATATAAATAAATAAATAAATATTTCACAACATCACATACAGTGATCTGACTCCGAGATAGCTAGCTCAAGCACCTGTGTTACGGATATCAGAATCAACAGTGGATCACAAATATACATATAATACTTTTCTTTTGTAAATACATAGAAACACCTAGACCAATACAAACAGACATGTTCATGCACACAAATGTTTGTACTGAGCGGGGGTAATGTGGGCTAATTCAAACAAACACAGCGTCTTATGATTCAAGAAATGCAGTTCGTTATATAAAGAACTTGATGTAAATAAACTTGTTTTTTGAATCTAGGCCTCCACGTGCTGTGACTGAATTATAATCTGAAGTAGGACTCATTTACATGTTTTTGAATTATTTAGTAGGCAGCCATTTTTTCCTTATATTTCATATTAAATTACTACATAGGTAGGTAATGTAAACTTTTTAATTCGCACGACCTTTCATGTTCACTGGCTGGTTACTGTTGGTTGACTCGAGTAATAAAAAAGAAATCAATCGTAGTGATGTTTAAATAAATACTTAATTAACATTAAGATATCTAGCTACTATTTAATATAACTTTAATCGATTTTTGGTATATTTTATCTCAAAACTTATATGTAAGAAGGCAAGTACTAACCCCTTTACTTGTCTGGAGGAGATAGGTATTAGCAATAAGGCCCTACATTATATTAGCATCTTTAGTGTACTTAGATTTTAAGATCTGCAAACTTTCTTGCAATTAAAAACCTATTTTCTTTCATTTTCCGCCTTATTTCCAATAAGTTAAATATATTTCAATACTATTAATATTTCTACAATTCATCATCATCATCATTATTTTAAATAATGGACGTCTACTGCTGGACATAGGCCTCCCCCAATGTTCTCCACACAGATCAGTCCTATGCCGCCCGCATCCAATGGATTCCCGCAACCTTCACCAGATCGTCGGTCCACCTTGTGGGATTTCATCATCATCATCATCATCAGCCTATCGCAGTCCACTGCTGGACGTAGGCCTCTCCAATTGTTCGCCACTGTGATCTATCCATGGCTTCTCGCATCCAGCTCTTGCCAGCCATCCTGCGCAGATCGTCCTCCCACCTAGCCAGAGGGCGCCCTACATTACGTTTGCCAAGACGCGGTCTCCACTCCAGAACTCGTTTGCCCCATCGGTTGTCGGTTCTGCGGCTAATATGGCCAGCCCACTGCCACTTAAGCTTGCTAATCCGGTGAGCAATGTCGATAACTTTGGTTCTCTGCCGGATCACCTCATTTCGGATTCGATCTCGGAGAGAGACGCCGAGCATTGCTCGTGTGGATTGTGGGATTTGTTTGACATTTATGATTGTGTGATTCCTACAATTAATGAATCACAATTCATACAAATAATTAATAACATTTACAAGTTTATTGGTGTAGGGAAATGCTGCAGTGGAGGCCATGGGATCAGAAAAGACTTATCGGAAGGCCACAAATGAGATGGAGAGACGACAAAGCAAAGATTGACGGGCATAACTGGACTTCATCTGCCCAAAAAAGAATAGAATGGAGAACATTGAAGGAGGCCTACACCAAATTGATTGAAAACAGCTTAAGATGATGATGACAAGTTTATTATTATAAATTGATTGTATAAAAAAATCGATAAAAAATACAATCGATGTTCATATAGCACGTCACATCTCTACATAAACCTTCCCGCCCAAGCATCACTTTCGAATTTAGAACACTCTAGAACCCGCCAAGGTCTCGTTCGGATACCTGACCGGAGCCCGTTCACTGAAGTATTTAATTGAATCAAAGTGTGACTCAGTATTTATAAAGAAAATTATAAAGTGCCTTTTACGTGGTAAGGACACCAGGAAGTCAAGTCGTTTTTGTTCGTCTTGATTGTCACATTCGGTAGATTATTTTGATTATTTATTTTTAGAATCGAAAAGGTATGACTGATTGAACACTACTCGTAGTTTTAGTTTCGCTAAAACTAACAAGAGAAGGTTGTAAAAAATCGGTAGGAGTTAGCATTCTTTTATTTATTGCGCCATTTTGAAAATCTAGTTCAGTCCGACTTATTCGCGTATAAACATTTTTTTTTATGATAGGTTGCAGACGAGCAGACACCCGTAACACCAGCGGAGTCACAAGTGCGCTACCAACCTTTAAACCGCCCTTGCCCCGGATTGGGCCTCCGGTACCCTCACTCACGCAGCGAAACACAGCACAAGGCTGCTTTTCTGCGAGGCCGTGGTATCACTCCGGTCGAGAAGGCCCATTCATGCCGAAGCATGGCTCTTCCACGGTCTCAAAAATGTATAACTTTTATCTACAAAACAATAAATTAAAATACCTTTGGCATGTCTTTACTGGCCTTTTTTTATGTCTACATTATTTTTACATTCTTCTATGAATAGTTAATTTATTGTACAGCTTTGGACGCAACCGGGAATTATACGCTAAGATGAGGAATGAGTGACTTTGTTATAAATCCCGCCTTATTTATTATGTGTAGATATTAAACTGAAGTGGATGACGTTAAATAAATAAATATTTCACAACATCACATACATTGATCTGACTCCGAGATAGGTAGCTCAAACACCTGTGTTACATATCAGAACCAACAGCGGAATTACAAATATATACATTTAATAATTTTCTTCTGTAAATATATACTTATAATACATAGAAACACCCAGACCAATACAAACACACATGTTCATGCACACAAATGTTTGATCGAACCCGCAACCCTTGCACCAGAGGCAGCATTCACTACCACTGATCCAAACGGGTCGTCAAAGGAATAATCTATTAGGTATGTACTTTATACGCCGTGTGGTCCCCGGCAGAGTAGAATAGGCCACCCTCACTCTTACCGAGGTGTCGTAAAAGGCGACTAAGGTAAAGCTGCTGGCATGATCATCAGCACCCAGAGAAGGAAAACTCTGCATTTATATCAAAACCCTCGCCAACCCGTCTGCCAAGCGTGGTGAGTATGGCAATTACCCCTCATGTGATTGAGGGAGGCCCGTGCCCCAGCAGTGGGGACTTAAATGGGCTGATGATGATGTACTTTATAAATTAACTATTTATTTATTATCTACCAACAATTGATTCGAGATCACAAGATCATTTATAAGGCTATTATTGACTTCTTTAGGCCTAATTGTTTTTTCAATGACGTTTTATCCGTAAATAATCGTATGTACAATTAAGTTTTCATTATCATTACTAAATCATTAATTAATTAATCATGTTATAAGCCACTAACATAGTTATTTTAAATTTACTTACATCTATGACTAATACCTAAATAATAGAAGAGGAATTGGGAATAACATAACAGAAAAGCACTAATTTAAATAAATGAGATTCCTTTCCATCATTTCACGTGAACTTTTTTATGCATAGACAATAAATAAAGCAATCGATCTCAAAAGCGTAATTATCAAATTATAGAACAGTTACTCAATATACATAATTTTTTCGCAACATAACGGATAGGTCGAGCACAAGGTCAAAAAGAGCTGCCACGAATAATGATTTTGCCGAATATCAAACATTCAGTTCGGGCCTCGGCCGAAAGCCGAAAAATCTACCATAAAATATTTGGCGTAGTAACTAGTTAAACTCACAAAGTTAAATTTTTTAAATAGAATATGCGTAACTGAAAAAGAAATAGGTAGTATAAAAATCATTATTCATGTTATGTGTTTATTTCTAGTTACTTTGTTTTTTATTTGTAAATGTTATGATTCTTTTTCATAATATTTTTTTCTATCTTTTTTAGTTTTCGGCCAAATCTTACGAATACAGAAAAGTAGCCGAATAATTGTGGCAACTCTAGTCAAAATCATTGGCCGGTCGGATGCAAGACTGGTTTGAGGCGAAATTCGTTCACCTCACCTTTTTTAGGACTCGCCATGGCCGTCTCGTCTTTCCTCATGATGGTTTCGCTGGAAGTCTCATTAAAGTGTTATCATAAAAGCCCATTTAAAAGCTTGATTTAAAACTTTCAACGAAAAAATAATGAAACAAGCCTTGTAAACTCCCATTTATATTAAATTACTCAATTGTAGGTTTTCAAATAATTATTGACAGAAAAGTTGGACCAAAATAATAATTAAGGTATTTCTAAATTATCCTCACATCTTATCTAAAACTTCAAATAATTCCGTAGTGACGTCGTAATGATTTGCGTTGTAATAAAAAAAAGTTATAGGACAATTTATAGTTGATGCCTATCAACAAGCAACAGATAAAATAAACTCTTTTTTTTAAGTATTGTAAACGAGGATATTGTTACCACATTATAATATTAATACAAATCAATTTGCGACATAAAATAGATGTATCAGTTTGTTTTATAATTTGTCATCATATTAAATTATTGGCAAAGAATTTGTTAACTTTACAATTTTTTTGTACTTGCATACGACATTGATAATTAAATTAACGCTTCCCATAAAAGTGTAATATTTAAAACAAACAGTGTAACCAAAGTGTTACACTGTTAGCTTTTATCGGTCAATTTCAGATTGCCGCTGTGTTAAATTACGTAATAGATTTTATGCGGCTTTCACTATCATATAGCTCCTATGGAAAATTTGTGCGTAACTAATTATTTAATTTATTTTTGACTTAGTGAAACGTTTGCAGCAGCTGTGATAAGTCTATCCATTAAATGAAAATTAAGAAAATAAACACAAAAGACAATTTTGAACTCTGCAAAAACCTGTGCTTTTGCCAAGCATTCTCGCAGAACAGTTAACTTAAATTATACCTTATCTATGTTTTCTAGGTGATATTGACAACGTCGGAATGAGCCATATAGATCAAATATGGTCGTAGTGACCACTGGGTAACAAGGCATATAGATGAAAAACTCATGCCATATTAAATTAAAACTCTAATAAAATTATGTGATAAATGATTAACCACTCTACAAGTTATTGTGGATAGATTCAGGTCGTGGTCAGTTTGCGACCAGTGAACCATAAAGGTATAAAAAGTGTAAAATTAAATGTTATCTAGGCACGTAATAACTTCCTTTAATATGTTTTTTAATACCACAATGTGAAACCAACTTCCTGCAGCCTTATTTCCTAATTAATTGCTGGGAATTGATCAGAACACATTTTCATTCAAGGTTAAGTGAGACACTAATGTACACTACTTCTTACGCGACACACAAATGGCCACCAATTAAGTATTTATAAAATACAAGGAAATGCAATAAATTGTACTGAACTTACACCACTTCATTATAAATCACGATTTAAAGTAATTACCGTACTAAATCTCATGTTATCCCGTTCTTACACGCAATGTTAAAAGGGGCTGGCAAGTGTTCTGTTCCGGGACTATCCTGAGTTCGTTATTTGTAATTAGGGGGTAAATGTTAAGCTTTTTTGTATAACCAAAATTGACCAAGAACAACACAAAACCCATATTCCTGTTTCTAGAAAAACATGGTGATAAAGTGAATGAATGTTAACTTCAGGTACCCTTTTTACGGTTAAGGGTGGGCTTCATCAGGCGATCATACGTAATCCACTTCAAATTACTGAGGAACTCTCAACTGTTCACTTCGCATTACGTTACCATCTCATCATTTCACTCTACTTAGTTGCACGGATGCGATCATTACAGTTATGGCTTGCAAATCATGATTGCAACAAATGAGAAGTTAGTAAATATCCGTGCTGTAGTAATCAATGTTCTATAAATTAAAAAAAAATAATCATTTCTGCCGTTCATTCAATTGTAGGTTTTAAAATAATTATAGACAGAAAAGTTGGACCAAAATAATAATTAAGGTATTCTTAAATTTTATCCTCACATCTTATCTAAAACTTCAAATAATTCCGTAGTGACGTCGTTATGATTTGCGTAGTAATAAAAAAAAATAGGACAATTAATAGTTGATGCCTATCAACAAGCAACAGATAAAAATAGTATTGTAAAATACGTTAACCATATGTAATTCTTATGTACGCCATAATAGATAAATAATGTATAGTTACTTGGCTATGGACAAAACAAAGTTTCCTTTATCCAACGATGTTTTTGGTACGCATAGATTTATACACAAATTTCTTTCATCGTTTTCACGTTTATGTCAAACACGATCAATAGTAAATGAGGAAATTTGGCAGATTGTCGTAGTAACTTGATGTGTGGCTGTACTAATTAAATTTTGAGGTCATTATCTATTTGTAATGCTAAAATATTTTGTGATCAATCATTTTTTAAGAATAAGTAGGTATTATTACATCATCCATTCTCCGTGGATCGATCTGCTAACACGAAATAGAAAGCGTATGAGCTCAAATTGAATCACAATGCTTATATAAAAGTTGTAAGCTTACTAAGCACAAAGTTACATCGAAATCGAATTACTATTTACAATAGCATCTGCGATTCATCAATCATAATCATTATTCGATAAAAAATAGATAAAAACCCAGATGCCATTTCCAAACGCACTCGGATATTATTTGACAGAAAAGAGATTTAATTTTAAGGTTTGAATGCATTTCAATAAAAAATATTAATAGAGTTGTTAAAAAGAAATTGTGGCTATGGAAACCTACGTTTTGATGGATAAATACTTAATCAATGAATTAGTTTAGTCTATCTTTAGTCTGTCTTAAGGTAGGGGTAATAGTAATTTAGTTAAGACATAAATTCATTACGTAATTTAGAAGCAACGTTATTTAGATCCAATCTAGATAGCCTATAAACGTGACTAAACCTAGGACCAGTTGAGTAACTTAGATTTACGATATGAACTCACGATCGCTTTGGAGTTCTACACTATAAGGTATTATTATGACACAATATTTGGTTAAGTATCAGCCTTATATACTGTCCCACTGCAGAGCAAAGGCCTCCATCATAGAAATCAAGTCATCGCTACTATGATGGGATTAGGCTTAATAACCACGCGTGTCTAATGCGGGTTGGTGATCACAAACCCGAGCTATGTTCGAAAAATTCGAAATATACTTTTTGCTTGAACCAGATTTTTTTATTTGGCGTACGATTATGACTTTTTGATTGAACCTTGATAATTACTTGAAAAAAAAACAGGTTTTTTTTTTTACAGTTTCTGTCATATTGGACGAATTTACCAACCTGAACAATATATTCATCAATACATTAATGCATAATGCAGGAGAGACTTAACACTTCTGTGTTGTAATTATTGCGATTTTTAGCTAGTTATGGGAAACTGTCGATGGTCGAATAAATACTTATCGATATTAATATTGAAAACTTTTATTTTAGTTGAAGACATTTATCGTCGTTTAGGTTATCTACATACGAAAACTATAACTAATATTCTCCAGGATTGGGCCTTCGGTACCCTCACTCACGCAGCGAAACACAGCACAACGCTGCTTCACGCCAGTTTTCTGTGAGGCCGTGGTATCACTCCGGTCGAGCCAGCCAACTTTGTAATAAATAGAAGATATATTTGGACTACGCATGATTTCTACGTCATCAGTAGCAGAATATGTTGAACGTTATTTTAGTTTAAGAACAAGTAGGTACCATATTCTTGGAAATAAACCATCTTTATTTATTTATCTTTAAATTTTAAGACATTTACTGTCGTTTAGGTTATCTACATCCGAAAACGATACCTACTTACTTGATTGACACCGGCTGCCTAAGGTTTTGATTAAGTGTTAAGTGAGCACTATTTTTACCTCTATCAGATTTTCATATCCAGGGAAGATTTGCAGATTTTCAAGAAAAACCTTTAAAAGTCAAGGTTTAAATCAGAGCCAGTTGGCTAATATTGTAAAAAACTTTTCATGTCTAAAATTAAAAACGTCTGTCAATTTAGCTTAATTTTTATCTGAATTTTGGTATTGCTTTTCCTTGGCATTATGGAAAAAATCGATTTGAGAAAAGTTACATATTTGTGTAGACACGTTGATGTATAACTCTCCCTATGAATTGCGGAGTTGCATTTCTATAATCACAAGGTGGACCGACGATCTGGTGAATGTCGTGGGAATCCTTTGGATGCGGGCAGCACAAAACCGATCTTTGTGGAGATCATTGGGGGAGGCCTATGTCCAGCAGTGGACGTCTAGTGGCTGAAATTATGATGATGATGAATCTGACTTTTTATCGATACAATATCGACACTTTTATCGATAACCATGCACAACACTAGTTCGCATGTTAGTCACTGATTAGTATTCACTACACAAAAACTGTAATCGCTTCTGTCCGTCTCATTATTTACCTACGAGCAGTGACCCAATAGAAATTACGCTGTGATTTGTATTGCATTTCCAATTGTATGGCTCAGTGGATGAGATCGTGTGTCCGTTGTCGTAAGTTCAAATCCGGGCTCAAACCTCAATTTTTAAGTGTCCAAAATATCACTTCATTTTTTATTTCAGGTGGTCTTATTTTGGACAACCTTTGGGTAGAGGAAAGAAATCACGTATTCGTAAATGGGAAGGCATTGCAAAGCAGTTTTTCAGAACAAAAATGCAAATCAAAATAAAGTGGCATAAACATACTTTGTACTATAGTCCAGTGGATAAAAATGGGCCTTCTAAACGTAAGGTCACAGGTTCAAATAATCCGTATCAGACTTCAGGAGTGTTCAAATCTATTTTGCGTATTTATTTCTACTACTAATTCGGCGAAGGAAAACATAGAGAGAAAACTTACACGTATACAGTTCATCATCATCGTCAGCCAATTTAAGTCCCCACTGCTGGGGCACGGGCTCCCTCAATCACATGAGGGGTAATTGCCATACTCACCACGCTTGGCAGACGGGTTGGCGAGGGTTTTGATATAAATGCAGAGTTTTCCTTCTCTGGTGCTGATGATCAAGCCAGCAGCTTTACCTTAGTCGCCTTTTACGACACCTCGGTAAGAGTGAGGGTGGCCTATTCTACTCTGCCGGGGACCACACGGCCGTATACAGTTGTCTTTGGTCAGATATTTTTGAGAGGTTGAACGCTAAATTATTTTTGAAGCTGAATGTCCCTACGTTTAGTACCTACGCTCAGCATCAAAAGTAGCTTAACACTATAGTACCATGTCGAAGTAACATTTTTTGCGTATCCCATAGAAACTGACTATACTAGGCAAAACAGTTACTTTGACATGGTACTAAAGTGTTAAGCTACTTTTGATGCTGATTCAAACAAAGACAATGAATTTTTTGAAAGGAGTTCACAACGTACTTGATAACAATCGTTTTAGGTAATTAAGTGGTTCCGTACAACAATAAACCTGGTAATTATGTTAATTATCATAACAAATTAAGAAACAAGGTCTTTCATTTAAAAATATTTGCCTAGTTATGTTTTATGATATGAAGTAAAAATTGGTTTAGTTTTTTCGATATTTTTTTTGTGATTAATTTACATCCCTTTAACTACGTATTCTACCAACCATTCTGAGCAACATTTGTTCTACGACTTTTCGAAATTCGTCGGAATTTTTTTCGACTCCCCATACAAATGACAAAGTCACGTGACCGACTTTGTATGAAAAGTTGAATTTTTTTTATGCGAAATTCCAAAAGTCATAGAACAAATGTTGTTCATAATGGTCCATAGAATGTTCAAATATACACCGTTATATTTTTATCGTTTACATCCTGAAAACCTCATAATAGGTATCTCGAATGAAGTCCATTTAGCATGTTAGATCAACAAAATAAGGCGAAAAAGAAATCTGCTGTTTCATACAAAATAGAATATCCACCCGGCAATAATGTATGTAAAAGGCTTTTACAAGCTGTTTTTTTTTCTGTATAACGTTGTATTTTTTTTTTGCATATAAATTACGCCTGTTCTAATGTAAACCTAATATATTTAACTGAAAAAAAGAAAATTAACATTTAAAAATTGCTATTTGATTAAAATTAACTTCGATAAAGCTTCGTTAATTTAAATATTTTTCTTTTTTATATTAGATTAGCCAGACTTTTGGCCACAATATCACCTGATGGTAAATGACTAAGTAGTTATTACATTTATTTCTGTTGTTTATACCATTATTTAAAACTGCGGACTAAATATGGCACACGACTTAAATATCTGTGATGTGATTTAAATTTATTTTAGGCATTTTTTGTTTAAATTAAAACTGAAAAAAAACTTTTTCTTAATTTTTCCAATAATCGCACTTTAATTTTCGTATCAAGATCGAAAAAGGCAAATCGGAATAATTTAGTAAAGACGACCCACGTTAACGTACTTTTTCCCGTTCGCAAAATAAATCCCAGCAAGTTACAAAATTAAAAAAAAAAGTTAAACTTTTTAAACATCACTCAAAAACCTGTTCTAAAAAGTTTCTGGAACATTCAATATCACTTTCAAAAGAGGTCCCAAGCACTGACCTCTCAGAACATCGGCGGGGATCAGCCTCCTGAAGGTGTTCGGCCTCTCCTCTTCCTTTTTCTCCTCAGCGGCAAAAGCGAGAGACAAAACAGCGAACACAATAACGTACTTCATGTTTCCTTCGCCTCTTCGGTGCCCGGAAAAAAGTAAAACGTCAAAAATGGCGCGCGATTTGACAGCTCGCGTTTAGGTCGACTCTGCGCGACTGAGTCTCGCGGCGGGGCCACTTTCATATTTATGGGGGTTGGATGAGGTGGGGCGGGCGATGTCGTGGTGTGGACGAGTGTACGGCAGGCACATATTGCACCAGATATCTGCATTTCAGGAAAAAAATCGAACAACTGGTTGTACACAAGTATAGTGACTGGCCAGATGGCGCATTTGGAAGTGACCCTGCCGCTAAAGGTCGTGGTTTCGATTCCCACTCTAAACAAACATTCGTGTGATTAATACTTTTGTTTGTTAGTGCCTGGGTGTTATATATACGCCGTGTGGTACCCGGCAGAGTAGAATAGGCCACCCTCACTCTTACCGAGGTGTCGTAAAAGGCGACTTAGGTAAAGCCGCTGGCATGATCATCAGCGCCCAGAGTATATCAAAACCCTCGCCAACCCGTCTGCCAAGCGTGGTGAGTTTGGCAATTACCCCTCATGTGATTGAGGGAGGCCCGTGCACCAGCAGTGAGGACTTAAATGGGCTGATGATGATGATGTTATATCTATTTTATGTATAGGTACGTATGTCTTGACTGCCTCGGTGGCGTAGTGGTTAGTGGGTCGCACAATAAAGTGACGGCTGCGCAAGAGGTCCCGGGTTCGACCCCTGGGTCTGGCCAAAAATGTGTGCCTAAGCTTTCTGTACGAAATTCCCGGAGTCTCCGAAGTTGGCGATCTTGTACCCCCGTGCCTCGGAAAGCACGTTAAGCCATTAATCCTTCTACCGATTTTCTTTCCGATCGTGTCACGCTGGTGTCCCATCGAAATATGAAGGTAAGGGGAATAGAGAGTTCACTTGTGATTTGCGCACACACTTGATCACTATAATATATCCTGCGTAAGTGGCTGATCGTTGAGATTGGCTGCCATAGCTGTAATCGGTTGGAAGATATAGGTATGTTTGTGGTTCTTTCGTTGTACAGTACAGTTTTGACTGTGGGAGAGCCAAGCTTCGGCATGAATGGGCTGGGTCGACCGGAGTGATACCACGGCCTCACAGAAAACCGGCGTGAAGCAGCACTGTGCTGTTTCGCTGCGTGAGTGAGGGTACCGGAGGCCCAATCCGGGGCAAAGGGAGGTTTTAAGGTTGGCAGCGCACGCCACTGCCACTGATGTCACGGATGTCCATGGGCGGCGGCAATCGCTTACCATCAGGTAATCCGTCTGCTCGTCTGCCATCTATCACATAAAAAAGATAAAAGAAGTAGTACGCCCCTGGACCATAAGACAGGATATGGGATATCTGGTAAGTGAAGCGACTGCCGTCTGACCTTCGAGACTCTTTGACAGAAGAATCGGAGCAACGAGATCATGATTGAATAATAAATAAGTTAATACTTCACATCATCACATACATTGAACGCTACCTCTGATACAAGGGTTGCGGGTTCGATCCCCGCACAGTACAAACATTTGTATGCATGAACATGTTTGTTTGTATTGGTCTGGGTGTTTGCTATGTATTATAAGTATGTATTTACAAAAGAAAAGAATTACATGTATATATTTGTAATCCCACTGTTGATTCTGATATCCGTAACACAGGTGCTTGAGCTACCTATCTCGGAGTCAGATCAATGTATGTGATGTTGTGAAATATTTATTTATTTATTGATCTGACTCTGAGATAGGTAGCACAAGCACATGTGTTACGGATATCAGAATCAACAGCGGAATCACAAATATATACATTCCTTTTGTAAATCATCAACATCATCATCATGAACAGATCATGTAAAAATTATAATGCAAAATTTGTCGAAATAGACATGTTCAGACATTCGATTTGTGCCGTGCCGAGCCGTGTGGTCCCCGGCAGAGTAGAATAGGCCACCCTCACTCTTACCGAGGTGTCGTAGAAGGCGACTAAGGTAAAGCTGCTGGCATGATCATCAGCACCCAGAGAAGGAAAACTCTGCATTTATATCAAAACCCTCGCCAACCCGTCTGCCAAGCGTGGTGAGTATGGCAATTACCCCTCATGTGATTGAGGGAGGCCCGTGCCCCAGCAGTGGGGACTTAAGTGGGCTGATGATGATGAGACACTCGATTTGTGCTTAAAAAAAGGAGATTAGACTTGCTCTATTAAAGTCCTAAATTTTGTCGAGGTATTTGATTGCTTTATTAGTATATATTGTATTAATTAATTGATTTGGTTACTTACCTACTTGTCAAATGTGTTTTACTTTGCTTGCCTCATATTTTGTGCTGTACATGTACTTGTGCTCAGTTTATGTTTTAATACTGAACTGTGGAAACTTTACTGATTTCTGTGTTATTTGTATTTATTTTAACTTTAAGCCAAATGTATCTAATTGTATGTTTCCCAAATAAATAAATAAATACATACTTATAATAGAAAACACCCAGACTAATACAAACAGACAAGTTCATGCACACAAATGTTTGTACAGTGCGGGGATTGAACCCGCAATCCTTGCACCAGAGGCAGCATTCAACACGGGTCGTCGATTATATGTTAAGAATAACATCAAAACAATGAGAAATTAAAAAAATTGAGAAAAAGAGTAACATTACTATGATTTATTAAGTATGTATATTAAGTATGTATTTACAAAAGAAAAGTATTATATGTATATATTTGTAATCCCACTGTTGAATCTGATATCCGTAACACAGGTGCTTGAGCTACCTATCTCGGAGTCAGATCAATCTATGTGATGTTGTGAAATATTTATTCAAAAGAAAAATATTTCAAAAAAAAGAAAAATAGTGTTACGGATATCAGAATCAACAGCGGAATCACAAATATATACATTCCTTTTGTAAATCATCAACATCATCATCATGAACAGATCATGTAAAAATTATAATGCAAAATTTGTCGAAATAGACATGTTCAGACATTCGATTTGTGCCGTGCCGAGCCGTGTGGTCCCCGGCAGAGTAGAATAGGCCACCCTCACTCTTACCGAGGTGTCGTAGAAGGCGACTAAGGTAAAGCTGCTGGCATGATCATCAGCACCCAGAGAAGGAAAACTCTGCATTTATATCAAAACCCTCGCCAACCCGTCTGCCAAGCGTGGTGAGTATGGCAATTACCCCTCATGTGATTGAGGGAGGCCCGTGCCCCAGCAGTGGGGACTTAAGTGGGCTGATGATGATGAGACACTCGATTTGTGCTTAAAAAAGGAGATTAGACTTGCTCTATTAAAGTCCTAAATTTTTGTCGAGGTATTTGATTGCTTTATTAGTATATATTGTATTAATTAATTGATTTGGTTACTTACCCTACTTGTCAAATGTGTTTTACTTTGCTTGCCTCATATTTTGTGCTGTACATGTACTTGTGCTCAGTTTATGTTTTAATACTGAACTGTGGAAACTTTACTGATTTCTGTGTTATTTGTATTTATTTTAACTTTAAGCCAAATGTATCTAATTGTATGTTTCCCAAATAAATAAATAAATACATACTTATAATAGAAAACACCCAGACTAATACAAACAGACAAGTTCATGCACACAAATGTTTGTACAGTGCGGGGATTGAACCCGCAATCCTTGCACCAGAGGCAGCATTCAACACGGGTCGTCGATTATATGTTAAGAATAACATCAAAACAATGAGAAATTAAAAAAATTGAGAAAAAGAGTAACATTACTATGATTTATTAAGTATGTATATTAAGTATGTATTTACAAAAGAAAAGTATTATATGTATATATTTGTAATCCCACTGTTGAATCTGATATCCGTAACACAGGTGCTTGAGCTACCTATCTCGGAGTCAGATCAATCTATGTGATGTTGTGAAATATTTATTATTCAAAAAGAAAAATATTATTCAAAAAAAAAAAAATTCGGCACACTAAATCATTTGAGAGGATCGATGGTAGCGCAGTGGATATAACGCGCATTTTTGAAGATCCGTTTGGAACAGTGGTAGTGAACGCTGCCTTTGGTCCAAGGGTTGCAGGTTCGATCCCCGCACAGTACAAACATTTGTGTGCATGAACATTGAACATGTCTGTTTGTATTGGTCTGGGTAAAACACCCAGACCAATATCTTAACACTATCTGAAGAAATATCTACAGTATGGGTGAGCACCTGTTGTATTAACATCATCATCAGCCCATTTAAGTCCCCACTGCTGGGGCACGGGCCTCACTCAATCACATGAGGGGTAATTGTCATACTTACCACGCTTGGCAGACGGGTTGGCGAGGGTTTTGATATAAATGCAGAGTTTTCCTTCTCTGGGTGCTGATGATCATGCCAGCTTTACCTTAGTCGCCTTTTACGACACCTCGGTAAGAGTGAGGGTGGCCTATTCTACTCTGCCGGGGACCACACGGCATTATTTATGATTAACTTAGTTGGCTACTTAAGGTGACGGGTAGGGCACACTAGCGGCGCCAATCGATTTAAATTGTTAGCTACTAAACCGGATCAAATTTCAACAATTTTGGGGATACAACTTCTCGGCAAACAATCCTTCATACAATCCGGGGTTTTATATGCGGGGCATGAAACGGTATCTCAGCTGGCCATCAGGGTGAGGATGGCAGACACAATGGGTGTGTACTTTGTTAGTTCTTTTGTGCCTGTCAACCTCATATTTGAATTTCACGGCCGCTTACCATCAGGCGGAGTGAGGTCATCCTGATGGGCCTTTCTATAAAAAAAACACTTTTTCTTTTTTTTCGCGTACGCGTTGGTGCCAACATTTATGCATGGTTGTTTAATAAATAGTATAAGTATTTGCCGAGAGGTTGTAACCCCGAAATTGTTTAAAATAGATACGGTTTAGTAGTTTTGTTAAGTGGCAGTGGGCTGGCCATATTAGCCGCAGAACCGACAACCGATGGGGTAAACGAGTTCTAGAGTGGAGACCGCGTCTTGGCAAACGTAATGTAGGGCGCCCTCTGGCTAGGTGGGGGGACGATCTGCGCAGGATGGCTGGCAAGAGCTGGATGCGAGAAGCCATGGATAGATCACAGTGCGAACAATTGGAGAGGCCTACGTCCAGCAGTGGACTGCGATAGGCTGATGAATAGTAGCTAACAATTTAAATCGATTGGTGTTGCTAGTTAGGGCTACCCGTCGCCTTAAGAAAAAATAATGACACTTATTTTAATAAAGACTACCGATGCTAAAGTTAATGAACATTAGCTTAAATGGCGTCTCTGAGTGCGGCGTTAGAGCTAGATTGAAACCTAAAAACGTGTAAGTTATACACAGCAATACCAACAACATTTTAAGCATAATACACTCTCGAGACTCGAGAAGAGATTTACCGAGATTTTGGTTGGCGCCCAATATGTACCTACTATGTAGATACTAATCGTGTAATAAGTACATTCAAGTATTCAACAGGGATCAGGCGCCGACTTCGGTAACACCTATTCTCGAGTGTACTGTTAAAAATTAAGTTTAAAAACTAAAACCCGACTACCAAAAAACACGCTCTAAAAAAAAAGTACGAAACAAGAAAATTTGTCTCAGCTGAAATTATTATGGTCCTATTGCCGTGGTCGTATGACACATTGATTTTATTATAATAATGAATCTGTTTTGTTACAGTAGGTGGCATACGACCACGGCAATACGGCATAATAATTTCAGCAGAGAAGATTTTCTTGTTGCATACTTTTTAGAGCGTGTTTTTTTGTAATCGGGTTTTAGTTTTTAAACTTAATCTTTATTTAACATGTTTTTAGTTTTGTAAATATATTTACATTTTTGAAATGTGCTAAAAAAGCTCTTTCATTTTATACCCTACACGGTACCGTCAAGCATTTTTTTAGTTCCTTACTCTAAGTCCCCTAGAGGGCGCTGTAATCAATTTAACGTGACGTCATGTAGCCTTTAACCAGAAGACAATCAAGACGCTTCTAGCGACACCTCATTTGTTCAAATATAACAAGTAGTTTAGAAGTTATGAGGGAACAGATGAACAACCATATATACAGGTCAAAATCATAACCTCCTTTTTGCTTCGCCTGTAGTCGGGTAGTAAAATGCTATCTTAAGTAAATGATGTGTTAAAAATATTATTTTACACTTTTTTAGTTCGAGGTTTTCGAAGGCGGTTTTTTTCGTAGACTTTTTTCTCTCATGCTTTTTAGTGTCTCTACCGAAGCGAGGCTCTCCCACAGCCAATCAGCAATCAAATAAATCTCTTCATATTATCGATGTTGAAGTCCAGGGTCCATTCGTCGTTTTGAAAAACACATAAAGTTTAAAAATATCAAGATTTTGACAGCACTAATCATTGACCCAAGTGAAGTCACAGGCCAAAACCAGTTTCGTTAAAAAGTGAATCTCAGGGTTGCATAGGGATGTGACAATCTTCATGAAAATTATCGATTATTTTTAATCTACTTTACAAGGAAAAGTCTCTATAAATGTGGTTTGTGAGTCTGTCGAAAAGTTTTTCCTATATCACTGCGAGTCTGACCATCAAGCAGTCAGTTTTTCTTCTGTGACATAGCAAATAGGGGTGATGACAACAATTTCTCGTCCTTTGTTAATTGTTATTTTTTTCGCTCGTCTGCCGCCTATCACATAAAAAACACGCATTCACGGATTTATTATTTACACATTTGTTACACTGTGGAAATATTAAATAACGTTATGATCATCATCATCATCAGCCTATCGCAGTCCACTGCTGGACGTAGGCCTCTCCCGAAATGAGGTGATCCGACAGAGAACCAAAGTCATCGACATTGCTCACCGGATTACCAAGCTTAAGTGGCAGTGGGCTGGCCATATTAGCCGCAGAACCGACAACCGATGGGGTAAACGAGTTCTAGACTGGAGACCGCGTCTTGGCAAACGTAATGTAGGGCGCCCTCTGGCTAGGTGGAGAGAAGATCTGCGCAGAATGGCTGGCAAGAGCTGGATGCGAGAAGCCATGGATAGATCACAGTGGCGAACAATTGGACTTTATGATCCATGCAGTTAAATGAGGTTAAAATACAATAGAATAATGATCATCCGTGACCTTTTCGTTGTAGATGAGGAAGATATCGGGTTTTATGATTTTAACCAGAAAGCCAATTAAAGATATCTAATTAAGGTGGGCGGGTTGGACACTAGCGACGCCAATCGATTTAAACTGTTAGCTGCTAAGCCGGATCTATTTTGAATAATTTCGGAGCTCCAGTCTCTAACTTAAAATGTATACTATTTACTTAATACCTAATTGTGCGCTACTTTTTGACCAACTCACGTCTGAGTGACGTCACTCATGACGTCACTCAGACGTGAGTTGGTGGTAATGCAAAACTCTAGTACAAAAGTAGATCAAAATTCAAGTCAAAGTATTAAATAAATAGTATAAGTATTTTCCGAAAGGCTGGAGCTTCGAAATTGTTAAAAATATATCCGGTTTAGTTGCAAACAATTTAAATCAAATGGCGTCGTTAGTGTACCCTACCCTTCACCTACTCCTCATCATAGCGTGTAATTCCCGGTTGCGTCCAAAGCTGTCGCTCTGAAGCCCGGGGTACGCTTGGACCATGATTCAGGATTTGGAGAGTCTAGTAAATTACAATGAAGCGACTGCCGACTGACCTTCGCAACCTTTTACAGGGGAACCAGACCAACAACTGACATCAACCGTCGGAGACTTCTTCATGAATGGGCCGGCTCGACCGGAGACCGGCTTGCGAACGAAAGAGGGTGCTCTTCCGTTTTCATACAAATGAGGGTTTTCGCATGTGAAAAATCCGCTAGATGGCGTACTGTTGGACTGAGGTTTTGTACTGTGGGAGAGCCACGCTTCGGCATGAATGGGCCAGCTCGACCGGAGTCCAGACCAACTGTCTGTCAGCCACCAACGATCCGCGATTTTCCGTCACGATCCAGCGACATAATACAGGCACGGGTATTTTCCCTAAACTGCCAGAGAGACTAATTTACAATGTTTTAACATTTTTCAATTAATTAAATTGTCTTTAACCGACTTCAAAAGCCAAAAGGAGAGAGGTTAAATTCGACTGTTCAATTTTAATTGAAAAAACTCGATAATTTTTTCACATCTCTAAACCTAATTATTGCAATTTTGCAATCCATTATTCGTGCATCGTATTTTTATTTTTTTTATTTTGCACATCAAAAGTGGTAATGCCAATAATGTCAGCAGCAATCATATAAAATGACTTACCATTATTTTTTTTTATTGATATTATAATAAAACTAGCAGATTTTTTCACTCACAAGGTTTTTGACGTCTTAAGTATTTCACAACATCACATACATTGATCTGACTCCGAGGGTAGCTCAAGCGCCTGTGTCACGGATGTCAGAGCCGACAGCGGAATCACAAATACATACTTATAATACATAGAGAACACCCAGACCAATACAAACAGACATATTTATGCACACAAATGTTTGTACTGTGCGGGGATCGAACCTTGCACCAGAGGCAGCGTTCACTACCCCTGATCTATACTGGTCGTCAGTCTTCTGTGTCTATAGAATAGAACTTAGTTAAATTACCGTGGAGTCGTACTTTGGACCTTACAGAAGGTGACCTGCGAAAAACCACTAGTCTCGAGGAAGTTTAGTGTAATGGTGTGTGGATGATGATATCCAAAAAGAGGGACTTGTCCTCCCGTCCTCCCTAGAGAAAGTCCTCCTTTTTTATAACCAGCTGGGGGACAATGTTGTTAATGTCCTCTATTTAGGGTTTTTACAGAAAATCCTCCATTTTAAACCCATCTGTCTTCCTTTATTAAAATTATTAATAAATAAATTTAAATAATCTGACAACCCTAGGTGTCGGGTGTATGTGTGTGTGTGTCTCTATGCAATATTTTTAAAATTTCTTGCGGTTAACATCTATTGAGATACAAAGTTACAAATTTAGATAAAATCTAATTCATAATTATACAAAAAAAAATAACTACATACATAGGAAGTTTAGTTGCATAGGTACTATCATATTAGCCTACATTTGAACAAAGCGTAAAATGAGATGTTATGTAGTACTTAATTATTCATAATTACATCATTACTTATAACATTAAGATTTAGTATGTAAATGTAAAAGTAGTCTAGAGTGGCGATCTTCGCAGGATGGCTGGCTGGAGCTGGATGCGAGTAGAAAAACATCGATTGGATTGACATGAGGACATGAGGAGAGCCTGTACAGCCGTGGACTGCAACGATTGATATAGATGATGTAAATGTATGGACTTTTTTTTACATCTAAGTACCGAAGCCTATAATAACACCGCGCCGCGTCGCATACTGCGGGCGCCAGAGTGCCCGAGTGCGCGTGCACCCGCGCTGTCACTGTGTGTGTGCGGCAAGCGACCTATTTATGCTCTTACTGTACTGTTCTACATGTGGCCTATAAAACCACGCTGCGTCGCATACTGCGGGCGCCAGAGTGCCCGAGTGCGCGTGCACCCGCGCTGTCAATGTGTGCGTGCGGCAAGCGACCTATATAGGCTCTTACTGTACTGTTCTACATGTGGCCTGTAACACCGCGCCGCGTCGCATACTGCGGGCGCCAGAGTGCCCGAGTGCGCGTGCACCCGCGCTGTCAATGTGTGCGTGCGCTAAGCAACCTATGTAGGCTGTTACTGCACTGTTCTACGTGTGGCCTATAACACCGCGCCGCGTCGCATACTGCGGGCGACAGAGTGCACCTATGAATGTAAAAGTAAGCACATTATTAACTATGATTATACTTTTATCAATAATTTTATTTTCTAAAGCTACTCAAAAATACAATGCCTAAGCTAAATTTATGTTAATCCGATTTGTCATGCAAATTTGTGTAGTTGACACAATACATTTTTAGGTTCAGTGGTTGGTCAAGTCACATCCGGGTGAGTCAATGGAGAGATGAAATCAATGTATGTGATGTTGTGAAATATCTGACTCCGAGATAAGTGGCTCAAGCACCTGTGTTACGGATATCAGAATCAACAGTGGGATTACAAAAATATACATATAATACTTTTCTTTTGTAAATACATACTTATAATACATAGAAAACACCTAGACCCTTACAAACAGACATGTTCATACCCCACCCCACGAGTGCGAGTATAGACGCAAATAGTGTGCGAGCGAGAAGTGAATAGATGCGCCGCCATTTCTGATCACATTCTTTATCCGCACAAGTTGTACACACTAATGTTTGTACTGTGCGGGGATCGAACCCGCAAACCTTGGACCAACGGCAGCGTTTACTACCACTGTTCCAAACGCAAGTGATGCTTTGACATCGCGGGTTCTCCTTGCTTACCAACAGGCTGAGGCGAGCCAACATACTGTGTCCCTATAAAAAGTTATTTGGTTAGAAATCCCGCAATCATGGAATGTGTGTATCAAAAATAACATACTTTGTCCCACAATAGCTATTGTTGTAGACTATTGACCGGTGAATGGTGAACTGGGTCAGTTGTGCCGGTCCAGCGGTTGTGACGTCACGTTGAATGAACGATCCGTCATGGCGCACGTTGACCGAACGAAGCGTGACGTTGCGGCGTCCATTTTGAAGATGAAGATGATTAGATTAGGGTGTTAATAATAGTTGCATTTTTTATTAATTACCGAGACTAGATAAGGCTATGCGGAAAAGATTAAGGTTCTGTAGTTGTAATCAGGGTCATTTCATTTAGTACTTTTTTATTATTATGGGAAAAATAGTTCAGCGGTTTTCGTTAGATGGGGCTAGTAAAAAGCAATCAAGCGGATGGTTCGGCGTTGTCTCGGTAGATAACAAACAATATGCATTTTTACATCGCGTTAGTAAAGCGTGTTTCCGAAAGGACGGGAACCATATTAGGGATCTAGAAGGTATTGGGAATTTTGTTATAGAGCAAACAAGATGGTTTCTGATATTTTATTTGATCATCTCCCTATTTTATTCTCCAACGTGACCATTCTCAGTCTATAAAAAGGTACTCTGTTCTACATAGCCGATGAGTATTGGTCGGTTTCCTCTAGATGGCGCTAGCACTGACTAGCCGACTGATGTCTCTATCTCAGTATATACCTATTAATAAGTTATTCTATGGTTGTAATAGTTATTACAATTACAGCGTAGGTACTGAGTTTTTTAGGCGCCGTTCTTAAATTACGTCACACGAGTTTAATTATTTTAACCTCTCCCCCACTCTTGTTACATTTGTGAGACAAAGTCCTAATGTAACGTCACAATATTTTGCAATTTTACCATAAATTATTATTGAATTATATAAATAAAAAGTAATGAAATAAAATAACCAACAAAATGAAACATCCACTGACTAACGGCCAAAAACAGGCAACTCACCCCCGTCCGCCTTCGACGCAAAGGTGCCCATCACACTCGCCGCATTACCACGCTGAATAGCCTCCAGCCTCTGCACCAGAAACGACCCAGAGCGTGAGTCACCTGTCACCTTGCACAATCTAAGGCCTATCTATTATTGAATTAAAAACGTTCCGAAATGATCGCATTCGTTTTTTTTATATAATATAAGATAAATCAAACATCAAACATATCGAGAAATTAACAAGCAAGAATCTGTGACATGTTTTTTTCCATCGATATTATAATTGTACTTTGTCCTTTTGTCTATCCATACCACAGATAATAATTCTATACCTGTCTACATAATAAGAGGTTTCTGTGACATGTTTTTTTCCATCGATATTATAATTGTACTTTGTCCTTTTGTCTATCCATACCACAGATAATAATTCTATACCTATCTACATAATAAGAGGTTTTTCTTTGAACGACTTGTGGTCGCTCACTGGAAAATTCATAAGTAATCATCATTAGATGATCATCAATTTACAATGTTTGTGGCTTTTATTGCAATAGTATAGCTAATTAATAGTTATCTTTAAATCTGACTTGATTCCATTTAAAGGAAACAAGGTAAATCAAACAAATATTATATGCTACTACAGTTTGTCAAAACTCTTCATTCGATAGGTACTTACTTTCAGCGGGCATTTACATTGGTCGTTGTGCACGCTTGCGGGATGCGGGCAATGTACGTCAAAGGATTCGCACGGTGAGAGCGGGGAGGAAGTGGAGAGGCCCGCATTCCGACTTACGACCGATGTAAAATGCCCAATAGGCTAACAGATTGCTAAAAATCAGCTGAGCAGTTTAGGTAGAAATCTTGGAACATACAGACATATTTACATACTTACATATCTATCTAGATAGATAGATAGCAAAATATATAGGTACTTAAACTTACTTACTTAAACTTACGGACATAAATTGAATAAAGAGATTTTTGATATAAAAAAAAATCTCTTTATTCAATTTAAGTCCATACAGAACATTTATGAATGTCAAATATTATAATCTACCGCTGATTCGGAATGTCAATTTATACCGAGAAGAATCAGCAAGAAACTCAGTAGTCACTCTTTTCAAATAATACGGTAATTACAATTTTCATTCTTATACAAATTATTTTTATACAAATTCTTATATAGATACAGTGACAGTATGACGCCGTGTGGTCCCCGGCAGAGTAGAATAGGCCACCCTCACTCTTACCGAGGTGTCGTAAAAGGCGACTAAGGTAAAGCTGCTGGCATGATCATCAGCGCCCAGAGAAGGGAAACTCTGCATTTATATCAAAACCCTCGCCAACCCGTCTGCCAAGCGTGGTGAGTATGGCAATTACCCCTCACGTGATTGAGGGTGCCCCAGCAGTGGGGGGGACTTAAATGGGCTGACGATGATGAAGTGTTCTGTGTGGACCTAAATTGAATAAATGATGATGATGATGACTAACTACTTTATTGCACAAAATACACAACTCAAGCATTACAGAAATTATGTGTACAATTTCGGCTTTATCACATACAGAGACTGATAAAATCATAACCCCTCCTTTTTGGCTTCGACGTAGTTGGGTAAAACGGAAGAATTGACCAAAGGGGTGTTTAAACCATAGACTTGGAATAATTATTCCGCTGGCTCAGCGACCGAAAATATGTCTTAGCCTCCGATAGAAGACTCCACCACTAGTCCCGATCATTCGCATATTTTTCGCTTTCTCGCAGCTCGTTAAGATCTGCCTGCAATAAAATACTTACAACCTGTGCGGATAAAGAATGGGATCAGAAATGGCGGCGCATCTATTCACTTCTCGCTCGCACACTATTTGCGTCTATACTCGCACTCGTGGGTGTGCGAGCGAGAAGTGAATAGATGCGCCGCCATTTCTGATCCCATTCTTTATCCGCACAGTTTGTACAAACGACACGTTTGGATCAGTAGTAGTGAGTGCTGCCTCTGACGTGTTGCGAGTGCCATCCCCACACACTACAAACTTTTGTGTGCATGAACATGTCTGTTTGTATTGGTCTGGGTGTTTTCTATGTATTATAAGTATATAATATTTACAAAATACACAAATAAACGATAGTCATAGTCTTAACACCAGAAATAAACATAGGCTTGCCGTCCCGGTCCTCAGACTTCATAAAATCGGTAATTCGTTTGTTGGCTTAAGTATTAAGATATTTAATAAGATACCACAAAATGTCATTAACCTATCACTGGATAAGTTTAAATCTCATATTAAAACCTGCCTAATGAAGAAAGGTTACTATAGTGTACAAGACTATTTAAATGATAAGGATTCTTGGTCATGTTAATTGATTAATCTTTGAGTTGTTATTCATAGTAGTCTATTAACTTTCATAATTGTATCTTTCTCTTCTCAATTGAAACTCTGTAACATCATCAATATTTGATAAGAGTAACTACTGAGTTTCTTGCCGGTGTCTTCTCAGTAGAAATCGACATTCCGAACCAGCGGTAGATATTAAGTACATATTTTGACATTCATAAGTGTTCTGTGTGGACCTAAATTGAATAAAGAATTTTCATCTTTTTATCTTTTATCTTTAAAAGAAAATATCTCAGAGTCAGATTAATGTATGTGATGTTGTGAAATATTTGAAATATAGCCCTTAATTCAATGTTCGATTTATGTGATCGAAGGTCTAACTAAAGAAACGATGAAAATAAATCTCCTAAATTTTGAAGTAAAATTGTAAAATATGGGTAATATTTTGTTATAAAGCGACCTCCAAATTAATCCATTTTTATGAACTAACCGCAGAATAAATGACTTACCTTATGAACGTAAATAGATTTTCTGATGAGCCAACGATTTAGTGCGCTATAAAAAACCTAATGGCAGCCAAAATTGTGATAAACTCGCAAATGGACAATACGACAAAACATTTTCCGAAATGAAAAATACTATTTCTAGATTAGACTCATAGAAATTTAAGAAAAATATTTTCGGTATTTTTAAACAGATATGTATACCTATAAGGAGAAAAAAAAATCCTCCTGTGACGTCATCACTCGGCATAACAAATTAATAACGCTTTTGCTCACGCTGATTAAAAAAAAGTAAAATCTCTGATCATAAAATGACAAGACAAAACAATGACAGTGACAGTAACGGCCGCACTCTCTCTCTCTGAACGTCTCTGAGACGTCATTTAAGCTAATGTTCATTAACTTTAGTATCGGTAGTCCTTATGCGTATCAAAATAAGTGTCAACATTTTTTATTAAGGTAGCGCACACTAGCGACGCCGATAGATTTTATTTTTTAGTTATTGAACCGGATCTATTTCAAACAATTTCGGAGTTACAACCTCTCGGCGAACTCTTATACAATTTATTAAGGTGACGGGTAAGGCACACTAGCAACGCCAATCGATTTTATTTTTTAACTCCTAAACCGGATCTATTTTGAACAATTTCGCGGCTACAACCTCTCGGCAAACATTTATACTATTTATTAAATAACCATGCACAAATGCGGAACATTTGTACCCGAAAAATTGCTTTACGCTAAAAGTGTCCGCTTTTGGCGGTAATCAATTTTTCGCGTACAAAAACGGACCCAACATCACAAATGTTTTTTTCCATCCAAATATTTATTAAATTACCATGCACAAATCGTATGGCGTCGCTAGTGTGACCTACCCGTCACGTTAATTTACCGAATTCAAAAAAGAAGGAGGTTCTATGCTCGACTGTTTTATTGTAGAAAACGTATATATTTTGTTACAATGGTTACAAAAGTTATATCTGAAGCAATTTAGTAACCAAAACATCTAACATACAAGGTCCATTAACCCAAGGATGCGCCAAATTATATCTATTAACGAACAAAAGTTAAAAATGCTATTGCCTAACTGCTAAGTGGCTGTTCTACTTGCCATTTATGTGGGCCAGAGATTCTCAAACTTTAAAGTTTGACCAACTTTTAAGGTTTTAAACAGCGGGAGAGCCACGCTTCGGCATGAATGGGCCGGCTCGACCGGAGTAATACCACGTCCTCACAGGAAACCGGCGTGAAGCAGTGCATGCGCTATGTTTCGCTGCGTGAGTGAGGGTACCGGAGGTCCAATTCAGGGGAAGGGGCAGGGGGGGTTAAAAGGTAAGCAGCGCACTTGTGACACCACTTGTGTTGCAGGCGGCCATGGGCGGCGGTAATCGCTTACCATCAGGTGATCCGTCTGCTCGTCTGCCACCTATATCATAAAAAAAAAAAATCCTCCAACCGATTACGGCTACAGCGGCCAATCTCCACAATCAGCCACGTACGCAGGATACATTATAGTGCTCATGTGTGTGCGCAAACACAAGTGCACTCGCTATTCCCTTACGCTCTTATTCCGATGGGACACTACTACTGTGACACGACCGGAAAGGGATCGGGCGCAGGGCCAACAGCTTAACGTGCTTGCAATGATGATATGCTTATATTATAAAAATAAGTGATTTTTACACATCATGATGTTTTTATCCTTAATTTCATGACTATGAACGAGTTTTTCCCGAAGCGAAATAGCAAAAACTACATTTTAAAGGTAAATATTAAATAGAGATCAGATATTATTTTCTTGGTGCAAAAAATAACATAAAACTCTTTTGTTTACTTGGCAGAATGGTAGTTTTTATCAATTTTTAATTTAAATTATTTTTTTTCTGAAAAACTATCCTACACGTTTCTAAACGCTGTCCGTTTTAATCACAATCTTTAATGGAGTAATAGCATTGATAGTTACATTGCATATTAATTAATTAATATTTCATACTTTAACCCCCAAACGCGTTGCATTGGTCTAATGGTTTAAGTACCGGGCCATGATCTCAGGGTTCGATTCCCGGGTCGAGCAAAGGTGTTTCAAATTTTTCAAACATAGCTCGAGTTTGTGATCACCAATCCGCATTTGGCATTAAGTCTAATAAATAATAGCCATAGCAGCGATGACTAAACTACTAATGTAATGTATTTTAAATTTTGAACTTTGATTTTATTTGATTATTTTATATATTATGTTATCATTTGATTTTATTTATGTAATGTAATGTTATTAATACTAACATAGAATTTAGTAAACATTGTTACTAACCATCGTGGATCTATCTTATCTGAAATAAATGAATTGAATTGAATAAACTTGATTTTTATGATGGAGTCCTTTGCCTTGCAGTGGGATACTTTAACCCCTAATATTTATAGTAATAATGGGATCCTGATGTAAGTCCTTAATGTGCAGGGAGGGCTGTGATTGTAGTATCAAACTGGAGCGACAGGCAAGGGAAACAATTTTTATATTGAACTTGTATTTATTACTAACAATAAATATGTTTAAAAATAAACTAAAACCCGACTACCAAAAAAAAAACGATCTAAAAAGTACAAAACAAGAAAATCTCTGCTGAAATGATTATGCCGTATCGCCGTGGTCGTATGCCACCAACTGTAGCAAAACAGATTCATTATAATAATAAAATAAAATCAATGTGGCATACGACCACGGCGATACGGCATAATCATTTCAGCAGAGACTATTTTCTTGTTTTGTGCTTTTAGATCGTGTTTTTTTGGTAGTCGGGTTTTAGTTTTTCAACTTTATTTTTAGTCGGGCTTAAATTTTTGAACTTTATTTTTTGATGTGAAACATCTATAGGCGCACGTGAGACCGATTTCTGGCGTGGCGACGCGTGGCGACGCGTCGCCACGCGCAATCGACTGTGCGTTTCTCTCTCACTCGATCCGGCGTTAAGCTATCTCTTTCGCTCCACTGAGCTCGGATACCTATGTCACTGATTAAACTAATTGAGTAGTTTCGATTTAAAATAAATATGTAAATTTTTGTATTTAATGAAAATGAATGTTTATTTAATAAAAAATCATCGTTATCTAGAAAAAAAAACGTTATATTTTTTTTATTTTATTTTATTGACATTTTTAGTTCCTACCACAATCTGTTCTTTTCTGCATACTACTTTTACGAAATAACGTCGATGTTTCACATCTACCAGGCGTCCCGTGACGGCTCCATTTTTTTAAAATATTTTAAGTTATAAAAATAAAATTACATATTTGAAATGAGCTAAAAAAGCTCTTTCATTTGATACCCCACACGGTACCGTCAAGCAATTTTTTTTTGGTTCCTTATACTAAGTCCCCTAGAGGGCGCTGTAGTCAATTTAACGTGACGTCATGTGGCCTATAACCAGAAGACAATGAAGACGCTTCTAACGACACCTCATTTGTTCAAATATGATAACTAGTTTATAAGTTATGAGGGAACAGATGAACAACCATACATACACACATACATACAGGTCAAAATCATAACCCTCCTTTTTTCTTCGCCGTAGTCGGGTAAAAAAGGATTTTATCGTACAGACAAATTATAAGGACATATAGTCAAATCAAGGAAGAAAGAAGAAGTGACAGATGTCATTGCGTTTACGAAGCTAGCACAATAGGTGCGTTTATAAAGATAGTTTTAAATGAATACATTCCAACAGATTCACCATTTGAGAAACACTGTCCTAGAATCTAGTCGTAGTAATCTGAATAAATCTAACGCTAAAATCTAGGTCTAGCATCTAGATAGACTGGTTCCTATGGATGTTTCAGGTTTTTTATCCACGTGTAAATTCTTATTTCCTCATGCCTTCCATACTTTATTTTAAGCATCCCACTCTGTACGCTAAAAATGTATCTAAACATTTTCATTACTACACAGAGTTAGGTAAATACATTTCTAAGGCGGACAGGTTAGGAAAGAAACTCCTTGCTGAAGTCTGTTTTACACATGTAGATACCTATTTACAAAAAAACCGTAATATTTTTTTTTTATAGAAAGGCCAATCAGGATGACCTCACTCCGCCTGATGGTAAGCGACCGTGAAATCCAAATATGAAGTTGACAGGCACAAAAGAACTAACAAAGTACCCATTGAGTCTGCCATCCTCACCCTGATGACCTGCTGAGAAGCCGCTTCACGCCCCAAGGCAATAATGTAAATAATATCTTCCAACCGATTACGGCTACGGCGGCCAATCTCAACGATTAGCCAGGTACTCGTACGCAGGATATATTATAGTGCTCAAGTGTGTGTGCAAACACAAGTGCACCCTGTATTACCTTACCCTCACATTTCGATGGGACACGAGTGTGACACGACCGTAGAGGGATTGGGCGTAGGACCAACGGCTTAACGTGCTTTCCGAGGTACGGGACTTTCCAGTGCAAGAACAGGGTGATTTTATAACGGTGTTAGGTATCCCTTCACACCCCCTAGTTTTCCTGTCCAACCCCCGATAACACGTAGACTTCCTTACGTAGAATAGAGCAAAATTTGTTAAAGTAAATCATATTTTCTTGCAATCTTGTCTCTGTGATTTTACCCTTTTTTGTTATTTTTACCGACTTCAAAAAAGGAGGCTCTACAGAGTGTATCTGTGAACATTTACATCCTTTGAACCACGTGTTTTACCAACCATTCCGAACAACATTAGTTTAACGACTTTTCGAAAATTTATCGAAAAAATTTTCGACTCCCCATACAAAATGACCAAGTCACGTGACCGACTTTGTATGAAAAATAATTTCATGCGAATTTCCAAAAGTTATATCTTAGAACAAATTTTGTTTATAATGGTTTGTAGAACACGTGGTTAAATGGCAGTAAATGTTCACAGATCAGGGTGTAAGTATCTATGTTCGACTGTATGTTTTTTTTTTAAGTATGTTCACCGATTTCTCCGTTAATTGTTGACCGATTTGCACAATTCTTTTTTTTTATTTTAAAGAATACACTTCCAAATTGGTCCCATTTTCATCATGTAATCTGATGAGGGGATCCCAGAGAAATCGAGGGCAACCCTCAAATTTGGCTAACGAAAAATGAAACACTAATAAGCACGAAAAAAAAATGTTCTACGAACAAAAACCGCCTTCAAAAACCACGAACTAAAAAGTGTTAAATAATATTTTTAACACTACGACTATAGAATATAGATTATTTAAAAACGAAAAAAACCTAAGTTAGAACTATAGATATAGATTATTTAAAAGCGAAAAAAACGTAAGTAGTTTCTTTCACTTTTATTGTATTCATTTGCAGCATTATTTTTACGTTGGTCTTAATCAGATAAAGGAATTATCTGATTAATTAGATAAAAAAATAAAATTAAAAAAAATGTTTATTCGGTTCATAATGTTACAGGGTGAAATAAAAACTATTGCGATTATTCTTAGACTGCGAAAGTTATAGTTAACTGTGTTGCAGTGAGAGCGTCCACCTCATTTCTTAACATCAACATATTTATGCTTTTTTTTTTAGACATCTTTAATTGGCTCGTTGATTAAAATCATAAAGCCCAGTATCTTCCTCATCTTCAACGATAAGGTCACTGATGATCATTATTCTATTTCTGTGTTTCTGTGTGTGTGTGTGTTGTGGCTGTGTTACCGGTGAGGTTACCGGAGGCCCAATGGGGGGAAGGGGAAAAGGTTGGCAGCGCACTTGTGACTCCACTGGTGTTGCGGGTGTCCATGGGCGGCGGAATTGCTTACAATTAGGTGATCCGTCTGCTCGTCTGCCACCTCACATATAAAAAAGAAATGTATTTTAACCTCATTTAACTGCATGGATCATAAAGTCTTTGAATATAGCCACAGTGTAAAAAATCTTGCAAATAATTAATGCGAGCAAGCGTTTGTATTTCTTTTTTTTTTATGGGATAGGTGGCAGACGAGCAGGCGGAACACCTGATGGTAAGCGATTGCCGCCGCCGTTGGACACCCGCGACACCTGTGGAGTCAAAGTGCGCTGTCAACCTTTAAACTCCGGATCGAGCCTCCGGTACCCTCACTCACACAGCACAGTGCGGCTTCACGCCGGTTTTCTGTGAGGATGTGGTATCACTCCGGTCGTGCCGGCCCATTTATGCCGAAGCGTGACTCTCCTACGGTCAGAATCATCAGTATTGGAGTAGAATAAGAATAAGAATTTATTTATTACGATACCAATAAAAAACATAACAAAAACATAAAGAAAAGCAATTATAATGTTGGCACTTAAAAGGTCTCCGCTCAGCATTGGCCACGAAACTTCCTTGAAAGGCACTCGCGGATACATACACACGGACATAAATATTTAATAGTAAAAAAAAATTAAACAAAATATAAAAAAATAAATTAAATTTAAAACAAAATCTAATCAATTATAGGAAGAGAACAAAAATATAAATAAAATTATAATAGCAAGTACAATTAAAAATATTAAGATAAATTAAATTAAATTACATACATTGTGCGATAAATAACATTAATTCATTACATTAAATATAAATTAATCGAAGGAGCATCGACAAATACTTGTACAAGGTGTATCGTTTAACATTTATATCCCTATAAATACGTCTTTTACCAAGAATTCTGAATGACATTTGGGTTCTAACGTCTTTTGGGAATTTGCATAAAAAAATTCAACATTTCATACAAAGTCTTACTTGAAGTATACTTGACTTAGTAATTTTGTATGGAGAGTCGAAAAAAATCCTCGAATTCCCAAAAGTTGTAGAACTTAATTGTTGTTCAGATTGCTTGGTAGTAGTCGTGGTTAAAGATACACCCTGTGAAAAAATTAGGTCCATACAGAACACTTATGAATATCAACATATTTACCACTGGTTCGGAATGTAGTTTTCTGCCAAGAAGACACCAGCAAGAAACTTAGCAGTTACTCTTTAAAAAAATTTTTTTTGCAAAATGTCACCATTCATTTTAAAATAAAGTACAATTTTTGTGTTACTTATATCATCATCATCATCATCAGCCCATTTAAGTCCCCACTGCTGGGGCACGGACCACGCTTGGCAGACGGGTTGGCGAGGGTTTTGATATAAATGTAGAGTTTTCCTTCTCTGGGTGCTGATGATCATTCCAGCAGCTTTACCTTAGTCGCCTTTTACGACACCTCGGTAAGAGTGAGGGTGGCCTAATCTACTCTGAGGGGGCCACACGGTCCTAACGCATTTACTACGAAGAAAATAAAATTTTTGAAATTTTAAAATTTTTGAAATTAAAGTTACTAATATGTCCTTAAATTATTGTCATTCAAAAAATCTGTATAAGAAGTAGTACTCTATGTATGGTTTTCGAATTTTTCGAACAAAGGCAACTCGGGTTTGAGATCACCAATCCACATTTGGCAAGCATGGTGATTAAGCTTATCCCATCATAGTAGCGACGACTTGATTTCTATGATGGAGGCCTTTGCCCTGCAGTGGGACAGTTATAGGCTGATACTTTACTGTATGGTCTATATGGGTACCTCTTGTTGAATGCGGCCTCACCCCAATTCGGTTACCTCACAGTTACTCTACACCTATTCTGTCACAAATTTGTGCGTGTGAGAATCCCAGTTCTCAGACTTCATAAAGTCGATAATTCATTACCGATTTACCACAAAATATCATTAACTTATCACTGGATAAGTTTAAGTCTCATATTAAAACCTGCCTAATGAAGAAAGGTTGCTATAGTGTACAAGACTATTTAAATAATAAGGACTCTTCGTCATGTTAAGCTCACACGCGAGCTTCCTCAAAAAGTTCTGTCCTGCTACTGGTAATGTTTACTCTGTGCGCAGGCGCAGTCTAATCTCATGATAGTCATTGAATACTATCTCAAGATCTAGACTGCGCAATGTCTGACCTTACTAATCTTTCAAAATTATCCTCTCACTTGCTTATTTTTTTGTCATAGGTTGGTGGCAGACGAACAGACGGATCACCTGATGGTAAGCGATTGCCTCCGCCCATGGACACCCGCGACACCAGTGGAGTCACAAGTGCGCTGCCAACCTATAAACCCCCCTTTCCCCTGATAGGGCCTCCGGTACCCTCACTCACGCAGCGAAACACAGCACAGTCCCGCTTCTCGCCAATTTTCTGTGAGGCCGGGGTATCATTTCGGTCGAGCCGGCCCATTCATCCCGAAACGTGGCTCCACCATGGTCAAATACTATTATGGCTTCATTTCTTCATCATTTAGGTGTTTTTAGTGTTTCAAACGATTATTTATTATTCATTTAGAGTCCAAAGTATGCATGCTGCCAACGTTTGAACTCCTCTCCCCCCAGAAACCTTCTCTCTTACTTACTCGACTAGACACAGCGCAGCTACTTCATATCGGTGCACAAGTGCGTACTTGTATTCGAACCAACGACCATCCGTTTTATAGCGCACGTCTAGCTCTCGTATCATCCATTTTGCCCGTGGGAGAGCCACGCTTCGGCATGACTGGGCCGGCTCGACAGGAACGATACCACGGCCTCAGAGAAAACCGGCGTGAAGCAGCATTGCGGTGTGCAGTGTTATTTATTTATTTATTTATTTTTTATTTATTTAAAACATACCTAAATACTATCATTACAGGTTTTAACCTAATTCAATAGCCTGGTCCGTTACTACACAAGTCAATATTACTACATACATTTACATTAAATTATGAATTAATTACATTATTAATTTATTACATTACATTATTAATTTATTACATGATATTATTAATTGATAACATTTTATTATTATTTTTAACATTCTTTATTTTTACGTAGGTACTAATTTAGTCGAATCGACTTCGTCATTTTTAACTAATCTAAATAACACAATGTAAATAAGACGACTTTTATGAATTCACTCATTGCACAAGTAAATAAATCAAGTTTAGTATGTACTTGATTAATAGTTCGATGTTACCTGAAGCCAAATCCAGGGGAAGGGAGGTTTAAAGGTTGGCAGCGCACTTGGGGCTCCAATGGTGTCGCGTGTGTCCATGGGTGGCGGCAATCGCTTATCATCAGGTGATCCGTCTACTCGTCTGCCATCTATCACATAAAAAAACCATCAAACCAGTACAAAAGCTTGCTGGTTCTAAATTATTGTATAGAAAAGGTCAAATGGGTACATATCACATTGTCTATCTTAGTAATTAAATTATAATTTATTACAGGTAATCTACCTAAGCCGGAAGCTAGCACACAAGTACATGAATTTACAGCTACATGACTCATAATTGCTAATTTGTTAGCAGAATACAACAAAGGACCCAGAACTGTGCCTTGTGGAAGTCCAAAAAAACAATATGATTTTGACCTTAATTCAAGGGTCGTATTATAATGCAAGCGCGAACCGTGAAATGGTATGATCATTACGTGTTGTATGAAGTAGCCATTGTTGTTGGGTTTATACGGGGTTGTATTTCGAGCAGAAACGGCCAAGTGTTTATTGAAATAGAAATAGAAAAGTGTTTATTTGGCACCAAAAATACAGATAGTAAAATATAGATCTAAACATTACTTATTTTTAATCCTAATCTAGGTACAGTATAATATCTAAATTCTAAGAGGTGCCAAAAAGGTCCCCGCCCATCTATTTGTTGTGGTATTGCATACCTATCCTCCTATGTGATGGACTCGAACACTCTTATTAAATCTGTGGACTCAAATAAAGGTTGCAATAAATGACTCCTCATCACTTATCACCATTATACACCTGGAGTCCAATTCCAAAGCCTCAAGCACGAGAATTAGGGTCCTGAAGTGATGAACATGACTATGCTGTCAAAAGTGATACCGGCATAGAAGAAGAGAAGATCTTCATAAAGCATACTGATCTCTACTCTTGATAAGTAGTTAAGAACAGGAAATATTCTAAAAATACAAGAAGAATTTCAGTTTCTTAATTTACTAGGCAAGAAGGTCTGTCCTCGATAAACAGTTTTGAAATTAAATTAGCTCACATCATAATATAAAAATGATGAAATAATAATTTGATTTTTTCTTATACAGAAAGATAGAGAATTTGATAAATATTTAATGTAACCTCAAAATCCAAATTGACCTTATGTGGCATGTGTACTAACCATGTTTCAGTTGGTCTGATCCCCCTGTTACAGACGGCAGTCACTACATTATAATACCCGTACCCCGCGTACCCTGGGTTACAAAGTGACACTTTTTTGACAGAAATCACAATTATGATGAGATTGTGGAATGTAGTGATAGAATGGCAGAAAAGATATCATCAATAATGTATCCCAATGTAATTTAAAATATCATCATCATAATTTCAGCTAATAGACGTCCACTGCTGGACATAGGCCTCCCCCAATGTTCTCCACAAACATCGGTCTTATGCCGCCCGCATACAGTGGATTCCCGCGACCATCACCAGATCGTCAGTCCACCTTGAGGGTGGCTTACTACGGATGCGACTTCCTGGACGTGGCCTGTACTCTTAAACTTCCAAAATATAATTTAATTTAATTTGACATAATCATCATTAGCCAATTTAAGTCCCCACTGCTGGGGCACGGGCCTCCCTCAATCACATGAGGGGTAATTGCCATACTCACCACGCTTGGCAGACGGGTTGGCGAGGGTTTTGATATAAAAGCAGAGTTTTCCTTCTCTGGGTGCTGATGATCATGCCAGCAGCTTTACCTTAGTCAATTAAGGGTTATTTGATATCAGGTATACTAAACATTTTCAAGTAGGTAACATACTTTTGTCAAGAAAAGCAAGGAAGACGTAATTTGGAGAGATTGATTTGAGACTCTTCTCCATTAGCCCCGTGACTAGATAAAATACTTGTAAGGCTGAGCCTAAAAGCCAAATATGAAGAATCATTGTACAAAGCATAACAGCTTTTTATACCTACCCATATTTTGCAAATAATGGATTTGTATTTGTAACTGCTGCGGTTGTAGAAATAATCTAAACCCGTATGTTTTAATTGAGTGTCCATTTTTTAACATTGAGCAAAAAGTCGTCGACATCACGCGTCTTGCTTTTTCCTTCAAGTCGCGATTATTATGTTTGTTGACATTTTTTTAACATAACTATTATGTTAACGTTACGTCATAATTGGCCCAAATTGTTGTTACTTACCTGTAATATTTATAAAGGTCAATGCATCTAAAAGTTGATTTCTACCACCGATTTAATATAGTTAAAACTTAAAATGAATTTTGTTATAATCATTATTTATATTAATAAAAATTTACTCTGGATTATAAATCCGACTACAATTATTTATGTTTGGGTATGAACATATACAGGGTGTAACGTAGTCTATCAACCATTCTGAACAACATTTGTTTTACGACTATTCGAAATTCGTCGAAAATTTTTTCGCCTCGCCATACAAAATGTTCAAGTCACGTGCCCGATATTGTATGAAAAAAAGTTTTTCTTTCATGCGAATTTTTAAAAGTCATAGAACAAATATTCAGAATGGCTGGTAAAAGACGTGATAAAGAAGATGTAAATGTTCACAGATACACCCCTTGTTATTATTGGGTATGTATGTATTGTTTATTATTATTTATGTAATGTAATAATATTAATAGTATATAAAATAATGTATATTTAAACTACTTTGCACTGCCTTCCCTTATTACGAATACGATATTTCTTTCCTCTACCCAAAGGTTGTCTGGAATAAATCGCTACAAGCGATAAGACCACCTTATTGTACTGTCTGTTGCTGTTGTATCATGCTTGTATTTTGTTTTTGTGCAATAAAGAATATATCTATCTATCTATCTTGTTAGAAGAATGTTAAAGAACGATTTTTCGCTCAGACGAATTTGGGCCACTGGACGATTTTGTCCTATTCGCTTGCGCGCCATTTCTTATTTGGGCCACTTTGCAATTAAAAATAAATACATATATATTCCACAAAATCACATACATAGATCTGACTCCGAGATACGTAGCTCAAGCACCTGTGTTACGGATACCAGAATCAACAGTGGGATTACAAATATATACATATTATACTTTTGTTTTGTAAATACATACTTATAATACATAGAAAACACACAGGCCAATACAAACAGATATGCTCATCCACACAAATGTTTATAAATACTATGCGCAAAGACGGCAGACGTTAGGGAGATGACAATGAAATATGACAGCGACTTTCACGAGTCTTTGGCTCGAGTGTCACTGTTACCCATTTGAAACAACTTAACTGTTATATCATTCCCTATTAATGAATCTGTCGCAGCACATCTGCTTAAATTAGCCATCCAATCGGATACCCTGGTCTTTCGTTAAACGCCGGCACCCAATAGGATGCCTAGGCCGATAGTTGTTAGAACTAAAATCACTCAACGTTTAACCACTTGGCGTATTAAAAGCTAACCCATTCGAAATGACTGATCCAAACTCAACCAAGTGATTCAAATTTATTTACGCTTTTCCCCTCTGCAGCGCTAGTAATCACCATGGCGTCTGCAGCGAGATCCGTTTCTGTGTGCATTTAATTAGCAAAATTGAAGTGTAATTTTATAAAAATATATAAAAAGTGGAAGATTTGAGTGGGGCTATATACTCATAGCTTGGTAGTGTCAAATAATAGTAAGTACGTCTGTCGTCTGCATGTTTTCATAAAAAGTTTGGGTCGAGTGATTTTAGTTCAAACAACTATCGGCATAGACATCTAATTGGATGATGGTGGCGACTAACATTCAGTCATCTGGTTAAACATTGCGGTCAACGACACGGATAGTTATTCTTCAGCTATTTGATCGGAGGCTGGCGTTTAACGAACTCCCTAGGCGTCCGATACGATGGCTAATTTAACCAGATGACTGTGACATATCAATTACTTAGGTACTCTAACGAAGGTATAGATATATACATATTTTACTTTACATTCGGAGATTCTTCATCATCATCACCAGCCTATTGCAGTCCACTGGACAAAGGCCTCCTCATCTTCTCCACTCAGATCGATCTTTGCCTTTGGCTACTCGTATCCAACTCCTGGCAGCCATCTTGCGCCAACCGTCACTCCATCTATGATATTTCTCAATTTGTGAATTTACGCCATGTTTTTGTAAATTTTATAAATGTTAATTTATGTTAGTAAATGTTAATGTTTATTTTTCCTTTTGTATATTTTTAGGATACCTAAGTACTCTTTAGGCCATTTTTTTATCCGTAGTTACCTTTTGGTTAAATTAACTATTTTTAACTGTCTCACTGTTCCACTCAGAGACGTCAAATTAACTTAAAGTGGTACTTAAGAAAAAATATTGACACTTATTTCAATATGCATAAAGACTTTATATAATTAGGTGAACATTTAGCTTAATTGACGCGTCTAAGTGCGGCACATGTGCGGCAGTAAAATCAAAGAGACAGCGTCAAAGTGACATAAATCTACCTTGTAATAGGTAATATAACTATTCTTCTTCTTATTTTTGTGTGTGGCAATTCACTACTCATCGGTGTCTTGACAGCACTGTCCAGACTGAGAATGGACAACATTTCATATTTTTAACATGTCCATATTGATTTCTTATATGAAAATAGACATAAAATGAACAAACCCATATTTTTTCTTTTTTCAAAATATGTCCATTTTCATGCATAAAATAATTATTGAAATTCTTTTTATTCTAAATAGACGTAAGCGCCAAATGACGTCATCGGACGGCTGAATACAGCGATATTCCTTTGCTTATCATTGTTTTAATAAAAAAAAGGTACTACTGTCAAAGGTAAATAATACTAGTGTCAACATTGTCAACGTCATTCAAACATTCAACGTTGACATGTTGTCTTTTTTTTGACAGTTACCTACATGTCATGGGTTTGGCATTTCGTAAATTTAAAACTATATTGTGCTAAGCAAAGAAATATTTTACATTCTGCCGTCCGATGACGTCATCTTACTTTTTTTAGTTTTTAATTTTTTTCTCAGTTAATAAGCAATATAAAAAATGAATAAATATATATTCGAGCAGCGGAAAAGTAAACAAAGAATTGGTATTTTTTGTTTCAGAGCTTAGCAATTTTGAAATGTTGTCCATTACAGCTGCCATTGTCACGTTTTGGATGTATGATCGATCAATGAAGCGTCAGGCGAGGAAGGTTTTAGGATGGGTAGAGAGCGATGGACAAGTAATAAAATACACAAACATAAAATTGGGAATATATTTATAATTTCATGTTATGATGGGAGAGGAACTTAACCAAGGAATATACATACTTTTTATTACTGAGGGAAAGGATAGAGGACAGATTGTAGGGAAGTGGAGCTTTGAACTTAATAAGGATATCATGAAGGGATAAAGAATAAAATAAGAGACAAGTGAATAGGATTTTAATATAACTATTGATTAAGCTAACTATTGTTCAAAAAACAAATTTTGGCGATATTTGACCTCTGGTTAGGTATTTTTTAAACCATTAGTTCAGTTTAACTACGGATCGAAAAATCAGCCTTTAGATAGGTATTCTGTGTTTTTTATATTCCTAATATCATGTATTTTGTTTGTTTCAATTAAATTTAAGACACCTCACTAGTTTCTAGCCTTAATTGTGTTATTCTACTTTTCAATTTAAACCCACAATTTGCAATGCTATGTTTTTAGAGTGCATTCCCAAAACTCTATTGAATGTATCAACCATTGTATATTTCTTCCCATTCGTTTGAATTAACTTGTTTTTATCTTGAATACAATGGTAAGTGGCTATGTGAAGTTGGTTAAAATTAAGCGTTGGCTTTAAAGTGGAATAATTGATGTAGATTTTTGTTTTATTGTTGGAATGTGAACCGTGTACAATAATATTGTTTAAGTAGTTCAAATTTTAAATTTGGCGATCATCGACTTTCTCTACTGTTAGGCATTTCAAAACGCAATTCCTTTGCTATTGTAAATTCTCGTCATATTGTACTTGACAATGACATTTTTATCTTCCCTCTCTCTCTTATTATTCCGTGTACTGCTTATGTATGGTTCTCGGTGAATAAACGTTTTTAATGGACAATATTTCATATTTTTAACATGCCCAGTAATGTTTTTTTATATGAAAATAGACATAAAATGATCAGACCCTTATTTTTTTTTTTTTCAAAATTTCGCCATTTTCGTTCTTAAATTATTATTAACATTCTTTATATTCTAAATAGACGTAAGCGCCAAATGACGTCATCGGACGGCTGAATACAGCGATATTCCTTTGCTTATGATTGCTTTAATAAAAACAGGTAGAGTGTCAACATTGTCAACGTCATTCATTCATTCAACGTTGACAAGTAGTCTTCTTTTTTTGACAGTTGCATGTTTTGGGTTTGACATTTCGTAAATTTAAAACTATAATGTGCTAAGCAAAGAAATATTTTACATTCTGCCGTCCGATGACGTCATCTCACGTTTTTTAGTTTTTATTTTTTTTCTCAGTAAATAAGCAATATAAAATATAAATAAACATATATTCGAGAAACGGAAAAGTAAATGAAGAATTGGTATTTTTTGTTTCATAGCTCAGCAATTTTGAAATGTTGTCCAAGTGTTTTTTCTGAGCTTTCATACGTAAGTGTATGAACTACTTTGATATTTTTGTTTACCCTGATAATTGATGAGAAATTATTGTTCTTATCAGTATAATGACTTAAAAAGTACTCTGTGATAATGCCCTAGATGGTTAAAAAGTATGATCTATGCCATTAGTAACTAAAGTCGATCCAAACTAATAAGCCACATTTGATGTTTCTAAATTTTAGCTTCACAGAGAGGTGACCTACTAAAAAACCGGCCAAGTGCGAGTCTGACTCGCGCACCGAGGGTTCCGCCGTACAAACGTAGCGGTTTACAATCGAAGTGTCGGTATAAACAGCTGTATTTTTTGATCGCGTTAACATAGAAGTTTGATTTTTTCACAGCTTAAAGTAACAGTAGACCTAAATATTTGGTATAAATTTCAATTTGATGCCTTTATTCGTTCGTGAGAAATAAGGTTGTAAGTTTCAATTTATTTAAATATTTTTATTTTATTATATAACTAAAAAAAATAAATTTTCGCAATTTTTCCTATATTTGCATTATATGACAATGCTTCATGTCAAATTTCAAGATTCTGAGTTTAAGGGAAGGACCCTGTAGGTTTTGATTCCTTTGCGACTGTCGAAAATTGTTGAAAATATGGACATAATCGGCTGCATCTTTTGATTGGCTTGGCTTAGAAGTTTGATTTTTTCACAGCTTCAAGGGACAGTAGACTTGAGTAATTTATATAAATTTCAGCTTCATACCTCTACGCGTTTCTGAGAAAAAGGGTCTTGACAGACGGACGGACGGACAGACGGACAACAAAGTGATCCTATAAGGGTTCCGTTTTTTCCTTTTGAGGTATGGAACCCTAAAAAGCAAGCACTAAAGGTTGGCAGCGCACTTGTGACTCCACTGGTGTTGCGGGTGTCCATGGGCGGCGGAATTGCTTACGATCAGGTGATCCGTCTGCTCGTCTGCCACCTCTCATATAATAATAAAAAAAAAAACTTCGATTGAAGTGAATAATCGATATGTTCATCAAACAAACGTGAATCGAATACTATAATAATGGAAAAGAAGTTATCAGTACTTTTATTTGAAGAAATTTGAATTAAAATTATTGAATACAAAGAGAAAAGTAGGTACCCATAATTTTTTTCTTCGAAATCAAAGCACTTATTTTGTGTGCCATTCATTTTTTTTCTTTTTAAAAAGTTATTAGTGTATTTATAATTTTAAACAAGAGAATAATACATTTTATTTTAATCAGAATGTGGCTTTTCATTCATGGATGAATATTCCTACACGATTAACGTTGTATTCGTTCGATTACTTGGGGTGCATTACTATAGCTTATAAAGAAAATGGGTTGACACATACAACATGGTACCAACGTTCACTTCTCTAGAAAAGTCAATTTTTAAATAGTTTATAAGTAAATAGTTTAACAGAGAAAATTAATCGTGAAATTATCTGTTTTGTCTTTATTGCAATAAATAAATGCAAACATCATTCATTCATTCATTCTTATTCATTTATTGCATAATCACATTATATTATTATATTAGGTCTTAAATGTAGGTAATATTGCGGTATACACGTGACGCCCTGCAAGGACATAGCGATTTCAATAGGTGGACTAGATGACATTTTAAATACATTAATTAATAGAAAATAATGAATAACAAATGATAATTGAATAAATAAAATGATCATTTTAATTATGATTTAAGATTTGATTCTCAAAGTTTTTCTGTCAACCATCGCTGTCAATCTGTCATTCTAATCATCCTACATTTTACGGACTATATTTGCCAAATATGAGGAACAAATAGAGTTTTCTCAGAAAGGCCCATGGCATAACTAATTAGTATTGAGACGTTTAATACGATTGTAATGGTGGCAATGGTTCTGAGTATACAAACGTTGTTCATTTATGTGATGAAGTGCCGGAAAGTGTCAAAAAAAAACCATTGAATTGTTTGTTTTACGTCATTGTTTGTTAAGTGACTAGTAAAACAAGCCTAGTTGTAACAACGTGTTTTGACCTATACAGGGTGTATCTGTGAACATTTACTTTCTTTAATCACGTGTTCTACCATCCATTCTGAACAACATGTTTTACGACTTTTCGAAATTCGTCGAAAAATTTTTCGACTACAAAATGACTAAGTCACGTGACTAACTTTGTATGAAAAGTTGATTTTTTTTATGCGAATTTCCGAAAGTCATAGAACAAATATTCAGAATGGTAGAAGACATTGTTAAGGGGATGTAAATGTTTACAGATACACCCTGTATGATAAGAATGTTAACGAACGATTTTTCGTTCAGACGAATTAGGGCCACTGGACGATTTGGTCCACAGATTTAAAAATCGTATTTTTTTTAATTTGGTCCCATGCGCGTTCGCGCCATTTCGCATTTAAAATAAATATGGGTATAATTCACAAAATCACATACATTGATCTGACTCCGAGATAGGTAGCTCAAGCACCTGTGTTACGGATATCAGGATCAACAGTGGTATTACAAATATATACCTACACATAATACTTTTCTTTTGTAAAACATACTTATAATACATGGAAAACACCCAGACCAATACAAACATATGTTCATGCACACAAATAAGTACTGTGCGAAGATCGAAACCGCAACCCTTGCACCAGAGGCAGCGTTCACTACCACTGATCCAAACGGGTCGTCAAATTTGGGCTACATCGCATTGGTCACTTCGCATTTGGGTCACTTAAGGTGACGGGTAGGGCACACTAGCGACGCCAATCGATTTTAATCTTTAGGTACTAAACCGGATCTCTTTTAACACATTTCGGGGTTACACCCTCTCGGCAAACACTTATACTATTTATTCAATAACCATGCACAAATGATGGCTCCGTTTTTGTACGTGAAAAATGGATTCACGCCAAAAGTGGCCGCTTTTGGCGGCAATCAATTTTTCACGAACGATTCGGTTTGGTAAATAAAAATTAAAATCGATTGGCGTCGCTAGTACGCCCTACCCGTCACCTTAAGGGTATCACCTGATGGTAAACGATAGCTGCCGCTGTTGGGTGTCCAACACCAGTGAAGTCATGAGTACGCTGCCAAACTTTGAACTCCCCTTCTCCGGTACTCGACGAAACGCAGCGCAGGCTTTCTGTGGCTGAGGCCTGTGTGAGGCCGAGGTCACTCCTGTACTAGTGGGGTAACAGACCGCCAGTTCTTTCGGACTCCGGGCTGACTCAGAGAATTTAACTTTACTCAGATACAAATTTTGTCCACCCCGAGAATCGAACGTACAGCCGTCGCTTCAAAAGTCAACACGCATCACTGCGCTAGCTCGAGATAAAAATAACACTATTCACTTGTGCATTTATAGTGTATGGTCAGCTGCAAATAAAAGTAAACATATTAGAACTTTGTCATAATAGCAATCTCTGACTTTTACTTTCTTATACCGAATGTATAGTATTGTGACAAGGTTCTAAAGTGTATACATATTTTTACAGCTGACTGTACGATGACGTAGTGCATTTGATTGTTACGTCATTATTACATACTTACACGCGAATTCAATCACAAAAGCGATATGGTCTATTAATGACGATTTTATAAGTCACAGAAATTGATTTTACATCCTACTATGAAAATCACGAACAGCCATACTTGTAAGAAACCAGTAAAGAAATAGCTTATACTGATTTTAACTAAGGTGACGGGTAGGGCACACTAGCGACGCCAATCGATTTTAATTTTTAGCTACTAAACCGGATCTATTTTAAACAATTTATTTTAAACAACAAATAGATCAGGTTTAATGGCAAAAAATTAAAATCGATTGGCGTCGCTAGTTGACCCTACCCGTCACCTTAAGGCGACGGGTAGCCCTAACTAGCGACATCATTCGTTTTTAGCTGTTAGCTACTAAACCGGATCTATTTTAAACAATTTCGGGGTTACAACCTCTCGGCAAACACTTATACTATTTATTAAATAACCATGCAGAAATGTTGGGTCCGTTTTTGTACGCGTAAAATTGATTACCGCCAAAAGCGGCCACTTTTGGCGTGAAACAATTTTTCATTTTTATTTAATAAATGTTTGCCGAGAGGTTGTAACCCCGAGTTTAAAATAGATTCGGTTTAGTGGCTAAAAATTGAAATCGATTGGCGTCGCTAGTTGACCCTACCCGTCGCCTTAAGTAAATGATGACCGACAGGTGGGATTCCGATCCATCAGCAGATCAAACGCAGGACTAACTGGATAAGCCACACGCTCCGTAGGATTCCAGACTAGGGGGACTAAATTGCAGCAAACCCGTGTGGCTCCACAAGCAGTTTTTTTGCTTCTGAGCTCTGTTAGGGCCAGAAGAGCTGCTACCAGCGTACCAGCCGGGTCCAGTGTCCCCTGGGCAACAGCGGGTAGTATTTTTTTTTATTGCGAATAATAGGCAGACGAGCGTGCGGCCCATCTGATGGTAAACGGTAACCGCCGCTCATAGACATCAACGATGCCGGAGCACAGTCATGCCGCTGCCTACCGTGAGAGAAGAACTCTTTTCAAACCTCGCTTAAAAAAGGACATGTCGTAGCGAACAGGGAACACCGCAATGGACAACATTTCATATTTTTAACATGTCCATATTGTTTTTTTATATGAAAATAGACATAAAATGAACAGACCTTTATTTTTTCTTTTTTCAAAATTTGGCCATTTTCATACATAAAATAATTTTGAAATTCTTTATATTCTAAATAGACGTAAGCGCCAAATGACGTCATCGGACGGCTGAAAACAGCGATATTCCTTTGCATATCATTGTTTTAATAAAAAAAGGTACTACTGTCAAAGGTAAATAATACTAGTGTCAACATTGTTAAAGTCACTCATTCATTCAACGTTGACAAGTTGTTTTATTTTTGACAGTTGCATGTCATAAGTTTGGCATTTCGTAAATTTAAAACTGTAATGTGCTAAGCAAAGAAATAAATTTACATTCTGCCGTCCGATGACGTCATCTTACGTTTTTTAGTTTTCAATTTTTTTCTCAGAAAATAAGCAATATAAAAAATAAATAAATATATATTCGAGCATCGGAAAAGTATATAGAGAATTGGTATTTTTTGTTTTATAGCTTAGCAATTTTGAAATGTTGTCCATTGGGGCAACCCATATTAATTAAACTTCTATATTGCACCTACGTAAGAAGTCATCTTGAATACGCCTCCCAGATCTGGAACCCGCAGTACGCTGTTTACAAAATGCGTATCGAAGGTGTTCAGAAAAGATTCTTACGTTATCTCGACTTTAGGGCACACCAGAAAACCAACGGTTACGATCACCGCTGCAAAAGATACCACTTCCTTCCACTCGAGAAGCGGCGCGATATCAGCGATCTGTGCTTCCTAATGAGTATAGCCAATGGATCCATTGACACTTGCGAGCTCTTATCCAAAATTGGATTAAGACACAGCCACTCAGGTCTGCGTAATAGAGTAAAGCTTTACGTTCCTCCGGCGGTCACTAACTATCGCAAGAACGCGTTCTTTCAGCGTGCTAGCTCAGCATTCAATCTCCTTCCATCTGATTTCGATTTATTCTGCACCAGTACCACATCGCTCAGACGGCAACTTGCAAAAAAATATTTCAAGAATTAACTTTAACACTGGATCAGAGTGCATGTCTTTAGTTACGCTGAGGACATGCATTCTGATTAGGTGTAACATGGCGGCACTCTCTCCATTAATAATTGATAATTAGTAATAATTTCCCACTTGTTTACTGTTTCCTGGAACACCAGAATGTTTAAATCATATTTAGTTTCCCGAAGCTATTGTTACAACCATAGGCGGAGACTTATTATTGGCACTGATTTTTCTTATTGATATAAGTTTACTGTATTATTTAGCTGTTAGTCTTCCAAATAATAAATAAATAAATAAATAAATAAATAAATATTGCTGCCCGACGGCCAACGGCTGCACAGCCGATGGATCGGCCCCGTCTTGCAACCGCGCCGAAGCGTACCTTGCTACGGGGCCATTCTTGTTAGCGAAAGGGTCTGTTGACCGGCGTTTCTTTTGGCGGCATAGTCGCAATAGGGCCAAGAGAGGACAACCCACCACCTCCCATGGCCATACCAACACTATGGTTATACTGGTCGAATCATGGGAGATGTGCGAGGATATTAGTCCCACACACACACAATTCAACACATACTCTTGCTTACTATTTATTTATGTTTATATTTGAGATTTAATATTTAAGTTTTCTAAAATATTAATTTTTTGTCAAATATGCCTGTTTAAGTATACTAACTGTACCGATATAAAGGGCGGTCTCTCCTAACACAAGCAAGTATTTGCTTAAAAGGAAAGTCCAATACCATTGTACAACCTGTGCGGATAAAGAATGGGATCAGAAATGGCGGCGCATCTATCTACTTCTCGCTTGCACACTATTTGCGTCTATACTCGCACTCGTGGGGTGCGAGTATAGACGCAAATAGTGTGCGAGCGAGAAGTGAATAGATGCGCCGCCATTTCTGATCCCATTCTTTATACGCACAGTTTGTACAATTCTTATACCTAAGTGACTGAAATAAATTATTTTGTATTTGTATTAGTGCGGGATTGTTCTTAGCTATCTTAGATGGAAATTGATCCAAGATGGCTGCCGCCAAAAAATGTCGGATTAACATTTTGAAAACCGCCCTCGATAAAGGTGTCAAATAAAAGGATTTGAGTCGCAGAATTCAAAAAAATTCAAATCCAAGATGGCCGACCCCATAAAATGGCGAAATAATAAATTAGAAATACTTGAGTGGGGCTGGCTATTGAAAACGGGAACTGATTTGTAAAGTACACTTTATAATAAAAATTAGAGAGTCTCTTTAATAGAGCCCCCCACACGAAAATATTTTACCAAAAATGTTCATAGGTAGTACCTACATTCAACAGCAGTTAAAATTTATTTTTGTTTTTTTTTAATGTTTTTTTTTTATGCTAGTGGCGGACAAAGGAACAAGCGAGTCTTTAAAATTTTTGAAGGTTTTAAAATTTTTAATTTTTTTTTTAGCTACTCACTTGTATGAACATTCAGGCGTTTGCTACTGTCTGCCAGTAGATTCCCTACTGTATGCCAATCAACTGGACTGTTACTAACCGGTCACGATCTAGAACAAAGCCAAGAAAGTACGGAAGTCAGATTAAGAGGTGAAAGAGCGACTGAGTAACTGAGTTGAATTCACTGTCTGTAATATACGGATATAATTTCACAACATCACATTGATCTGACTCTGAGATAGGTAGCTCAAGCACCTGTGTTACGGATATCAGAATCAACAGTGGGATTACTAATACTAACACACACAAACATACACATAGACAAGCATGAACACACACATAATACATCATAATTTAATGTAATAAATAAATAAATAAATGTATGTAGTAACATTGACTTGTGTAGTAACGGACCAGGCTATTGAATTAGGTTAAAACCTGTAATGATAGTATTTAAGGTATGTTTTAAATAAATAAATAAATAAATAAAACACGTATATAAAATACTATTATAATGATAATTCTATGTATAATAACACCAACGCTAGTTTATTGTATTTATTTTTATAGCAGTGCTCTTTCTATGGGTACATACAGAATACCAGCGTCGGGGTGGCGCAACACCACGACACAAGCTGAGTGTGCCTTTTCGGTGTTTTACTAGCGGAACAATAAGGTCTATATTTAAATGAGTTTGTATAGTTATTAGTAGAACATGACTGTACGGTCAGCATCAAAAGTAGCTCAACAAATTAGTACCATGTCGAAGTAATATTTTGTACGTACCGCTTAGAAACTGACTATAAAAGGTAGACCGGTTACTTTGACATGGTACTAAAGTGTTAAGCTACTTTTGTTGCTGACCGTACCTAATAATTATATCTACAGTTTAGGCTCTAGGTATCTCCAAGCGTTATGTAAGCTATATTAACTCAACAGAACCGGCCAGACTTCATTAAGGCATTTCTTTAAGACTGCTTATTAAGTCACTATGCAAAGGGGACAGGGTTTGCAAAACTGATTCACGTTAGAAAATAACCAGAAATAAATATTGATGGGATGGCCACGCTTCGGCATGACTGAAACACCACGAAAACCGGCGTAAAGCAGCGCTTACGAGATGATGTGTTTCGCCGAATGAGTGAGGATACCGGAGGCACAATTTGGGGGGGAAAGGAGAGTTTAAAGATAAGCAGCACACTTGTGACCCCAGGTGTATTGGGTGTCTGGTGATGGCATTCGTTTACCATCAGGTGATTCGTCTGCTTGTCTGACATGTTTTTTTTATGATATAGGTGGCAGACGAGCCGACGGATCATCTGATGGTAAGCGTTTATCGCCGCCCATGGACACCTGCAACACCAGTGTTGTCACTAGTGCGCTGCTTAACTTTTAATTCCCCTGAATTAAGCTTCCGGTACCCTCACTCCCGGCCGTGTGGTCCCGGCAGAGTAGAATAGGCCACCCTCACTCTTACCGAGGTGTCGAAAAGGCGACTAAGGTCAATCTGCTGGCATGATCATCAGCACCCAGAGAAGGAAAACTCTGCATTCATATCAAAACCCTCGCCAACCCGTCTGCAAAGCGTGGTGAGTATGGCAATTACCCCTCATGTGATTGAGGGAGGCCCGTGCCCCAGCAGTGGGGACTTAAATGGGCTGATGATGATGATGATGATGACCCTCACTCTGCCACAGAAAAACAGATTTACACAAGAAATCTTAGAAATTCTGACTATCCAGTTGGTCTAGTTGTGTAAGGAAGGGTCTTCTCTTACAAACACAAGTGTTCATCAGTAATGATCGGAGTAGGTTAGGTTATGTTAGGTTAGTTACATGCACAACATGGGCCTTTCAGATACCAAAATCTGCAGGTTCTGTCGCGAGGACGAGGAAACGATTATCCACGTCCTCGGCGAGTGCATAGCGCTGCACCGCTGCAGAAGCCGGCACCTGGGAGCACACATGATCTCAGCTGACGAGATCAAGAGCTCCCCCATCAGCGCCATTCTCGGGTTTATCCTGGAACTGGAGCTACATGAGGTGCTGTAATAGGTTACGGGGCTGCCACAATAGATCATCTACTGGTCGCAGTGGCTATGAGACGCAGGGCTCACCCAATTTCTATCAAATAATAATATTATTTTTGTTACTTGCGATTTTTTCAAATAATATGGACATGCCTGGAATCCCGGGAATCCCGGGATTAAAGATATACTTTATACTATTAACAGTCATTTTCGTTTATACATACAAGCATTCACATCAGAACTTATTAAGAAACGCTTTGTGATACCATGTTAATTAAAAAAACTTCTATTTGTTCTTTCGAAATTCAAGATACATACGTTAGATAGAAAGGAACAAACTGTAAGTAAATATGGTTGTATCGAACGTTTATGGATAAGCCCTTTCATGATAAAAATGCGTTAAATATTTAACTCTAAAATAATTATTTATTTATTTTAATCCCGGGATCATTGTCAGAATCCCGGGGCATGTCCATATTAACATCTATGTTTGCGGTCAATGACCCCAAATAGCTCTACCTACACCGATCATTGTTCATCAGTGATCCCGGTGCTATAATTTATATTTAAGATAATATTTGTGTGAGGCTTGACATCGTAAAGGATGACATGCTAATAAACTGACTTCTAGGAATGCTCAAGAGCGTGCAAAGAGAGGAGTCGAAGTAGGAAAGCTGTCCTCGGACTCCGAAGCGACTGCTTGGGACGCAACTAGACCAGGCAAAAACGTATGTTGCAAAATATTGGAACATTTGCAAATATTTGAACACTCACATGGACACTGGATATGGAGTGTTTGATTCCTACCGCCAGAATCGACTTCCCAATCAACCCTACAAGTGAGCTTTGATTATTCATTCGGAATGCTCATTGCATTCTGAATAATGCAATCTTATGTCATACTGCAATCGCGATTCTGATCGGTTAAGACAATGCCTAGTACCACCACTTAGGGTTGCCAACTATACTGTTTTAAACAGTATTATACTGTTTTTCACTAAATTATACTTTTTACTTTTTTACAAAAAAAAGTATACAAAAATACTGTTTTCAGCATCGAAGCAGACGCTCAAAAATTTTTTTTGTGAGACAGAGAAAAGATTGTGAATTAATACGTTGTGCGAGAAGCTCAAAAAAATATGTATTTAAAGCAATAAATAAATAAAATACTGTTCGTTTTTCTAAAATACTGTTTGATAATCTTCATAGACCTGAATATACTTTTTTTCTTGTAAAAAAAGTTGGCAACCCTACCACCACTAGTACTCTAGATGTTATTATAATATTGCTAATGGAATTGTCACAAGGGGATTACTCGTTTTACAAAAAAGTTGTCGCTTTTTTGAGCAATGGTAGCTCATTGGAGAACACGCCTTCCATACGGAAGGTCTTCACATCTTTAAACGTTCTTTTCAAATATGATAAAATCGATGGTTTGAAGTAAGACCACTTATACTTATTTTCCACTGGGGGTGCGTTCATCATCATCATCATCATCAGCCCATTTAAGTCCCCACTGCTGGGGCACGGGCCTCCCTCAATCACATGAGGGGTAATTGCCATACTCGCCACGCTTGGCAGACGGGTTGGCGAGGGTTTTGATATAAATGCAGAGTTTTCCTTCTCTGGGTGCTGATGATGATGCCAGCAGCTTTACCTTAGTCGCCTTTTACGACACCTCGGTAAGAGTGAGGGTAGTCTATTCTACTCTGCCGGGGACCACACGGCTGTTACTTACTAAATAGAATATCCACCCGGCAATAAATAATAAACGGAACAGCTGATTTTGAGATGACGCCATGTCAGTCTTTATATATCGTTATTTTTTATCGTTTACATCCCGAAAACCTCATATTAGTTTTTTTTTCGCTTATTTTGTTGATCTAACATGCTAAATGTACTTATTCATGATACCTATTATTTTGTTGATCTAACATGCTAAATGTACTTATTCATGATACCTATTATTTTGTTGATCTAACATGCTAAATGTACTTATTCATGATACCTATTATTTTGTTGATCTAACATGCTAATGTACTTATTCATGATACCTATTATTTTGTTGATCTAACATGCTGAATGTACTTATTCATGATACCTATTATTTTGTTGATCTAACATGCTAAATGTACTTATTCATGATACCTATTATGAGGTTTTCGGGATGTAAACTATATTGTAAAAAGTAACAGTTTTTTGGGGTTCAGGGGGGGTTGATTGTGTGATTCGATGAAGAAATAAATGGGCGCAAACGATAACATTTTAAATAGTGACATTGTGACATTTTGGTTTAAAGAGCGACAAAATCAAAGCTTCATCCTTCATTCCTCCAATCGATTACGGCTACGGCAGCCAATCTCAACGATCAGTAACGTACGCAGGATATATTATAGTGCTCAAGTGTGTGCGCAAACACAAATGCACTCTCTATTCCCTTACCCTCATATTCCGATGGGACACTACTGTAACACGACCAGAGAGGGATTGGGTGCAGGACCAACGGCTTAACGTGCTTTCCGAGGCACGGGGTACAAGACCTCAACTTCCAGACTCCGGGTTGCCACTAAGAATTTCTTACCGAAAACTTAGGTACAAATTTTTGGCACGACCCTGGGATCTAACCCGGGAACTCTTGCGCAGCCGTCGCTTTTAAGTGCGACCCACTAACCACTGCGCCACCGAAGCAGTCAGCAGGTACCAAGGCAGTATTACGACTACTGGACGTCGGCACATTGCACTTCGAGCGGCATTCCCCAGCGACCAAAAAAGTCAGTCAATGTCAGGTATGGAAGTCATAAAAAGTCAAACAAAAACGATTTGGTCGTTCACACAAGTTTAAGTAAAGGAAATCCCGGTCTTAAATTGCACTTCACATCCGTTTCAAGGTTACCCGGTTATTTTTAAGGTTCCGCCATGTTTTTTTATGAACTATAGTGGCCCGCATTCTTTTCGGGACATTAGTTACAGTAATAAGCTGGTAAAACGTATTTTTCGAAAGATTGGAACATTTGCATCTGGATCAGTGCAGAGATGCGGAACAGTGAAACGCTTCATTTGGAACATCGACTCTCAGATAGATCCATGATCCATTCCGCTCATTCGGATCATTCAGCTCATTCGGATCGTTTGGCTTATCGGATCATTCTTTTTTTTTTTTATTTCTGATTTTTAATATCAGAGGTGGCAGACAGACACCTGATGGTAAGCAATTCCGCCGCCCATGGACACCCGCAACACCAGTGGAGTCATAAGTGCCCTGCCAACCTTTTCCCCTAACACCCCCCCCCCCCCCCCCCCCCCATTGGGCCTCCGGTAACCTCACTCACACAGCAAAACACAGCACACATTCTGCTCATTCAGGTCATCGGATCATTCAGCTCATTCGGATCATTCGGTTCACTCGAACTCGAGATCCATTTGAGTCGAATGATACCTAGATACATTTGGAGCGAACATTAGAGATTCGGAACAGTGTATCATTTAGCTGCGTGAGTTACACACGTCTAACAGATTAAGATTTGTTTAATTGGCCACAAAACACAAATTTAAATATAATTTAAATTAAAGACGAATGACATAATATTATAAGTACACAAATAAGCGCGGATTATAAGTACATAATAAGATTGTAACCCCGAAATTGTTTAAAATATATCCGGCTTAGTAACTAAAAATTGAAATCGATTGGCGTCGCTAGTGTGCCTTACCCGTCACCTTAAGCTCGGAGTCACATCAATGTATATGATGTTGTGAAATATTTCTTTTATTTTTTTATCTTACAACTAAATTTAATTTAATTTAATTTATTTTATTTAGGGGAAGCAAAGTAAAAGCTTTCCTTAAAAATGTTAACTGATATAAATAATAATTAATAATAATTCTCACAACATCTCATACGTTGAACTGATTCCGTACTAAGTAGCTTAAGCACTTGTGTTACAGATATCAGACAACAGAGGAACACAAATATATACTTAAATACATATATTACACCCAGACACCGAACAAACACAAGTGTTCATCGCACGAATGTTTGTCCAGGGAACCCACGACATTTGGCGTAAGAGGCAGGGTCACTACCAATTGCGCCATCCGGTCAGTAAATATGTACTAACATAGATTGTAAGGTTATATTGTTACTAACACCTATGGACTCTGTGACTTGATATAATAATGACTATTGAAATTTGGTTAATACATGTATTTTGTTTAAAACTACTAAATTAATCAAAACATTTCTCATTGTAAACATTGGTAGTAAAACGGTAAACCCACAAGATAAGAAATGTGTAAAGTAAAGAGTAGTATTATATAGGTGTAAAGCACCTGACGAACCTAGACAGGCGGCCTGGGGTCATTGTCCCGGTGAAACGTTTTGCTAACGCGATGCAATAGTGCATAGCGCCATCTACCGGAACAACGACGAACCGCCTGCTTGTTTAATTTGTACAAAATACAACGCCATTTTCTACGGAACCATACTTGCAAAATGTCGGTCCCACTTGTATCTTTTTTCTTGCACAATTGTAGCTACTGTTTGTAAACAATAGCCATGTATTTAATGTCCGAGATTTGGTAATTACATCCGGCTGTGCCGGTTATGAGCAAATCAAGATAAATCTACATTTACAACTAGGCCCTTGTAGTTGTAAACTTTATGTGCTTACAAGATGTTATAATCCTCAAACTAATTGCAGGATTATAGTGATCAAGTGTGTGCGCAAACACAAGTGCACTCTCTATTCCCTTGCCCTCATATTCCGATGGGACATTTTAGTATTAATTAAATAATAAGTGTAATTTATGGTCAGTTCGTAAATTTCAAGTCAAATAATGTTTATTAGTTTGTTAGTGTATTTTTTTTATATGAGAGGTGGCAGACGAGCATACGGATCGCCTGATGGTAAGCAATTCCCTCGCCCATGGACACCCGCACCACCAGTGGAGTCACAAGTGCGCCTTAATTTCCCCTTCCCCCCCATTGGGCCTCCGGTAACCTCACTCACACGGCGAAACAGCGCAGGCGCTGTTTCACGCCGGTCTTCTGTGAGGCAGTGGTATCACTCCGGTCGAGCCAGCCAATTCATGCCTAAGCGTGGCTCTCCCACTACAATATGGGTAAATAAGTAAGAATTTATAGTATATTTATAATAAATTAATTATTAATAATGTCTATATTTTAAATAATAAATTAAATTATTAAATAACGGTTGTAATTTAAATAGAAAATAGGTCACTTTATTCGATTATTTACTGAAATTAGTTAATAATAATGAAATTAATTATACAGGGTCAATCTGTTCTGTCTGTTTAATGAATGCTATTATTCCCTGAATGAATATTACAAAAAGTCTAAAACATTGTTATCAATAAATAGATTTTTTATAAGGTAATAAATAAATGTATGTTATGATATTTTTTAATGCTCGCTATGAATGTCTTTAGTATTTTATTTTCTAGACATATGTTATATTTTGCTTACCAGTGTCTAGTGAAATATGTCGATTCAAAATTTATAAAAACCCTGTCATCTTTATGTACCATATTTCATGTGAAATAAAAAGTCTTTGTCTTTGTCTTTGTGAACATTTACATCCCTTTAACAACGTGTTCTACTAACCATTATGAACAACATTTGTTCTATCACTTTAAGAAATTCGCATAAAAAATTACAACTTTTCATACAAAGTCTGTCACGTGACTTGGTCATTTTGTTTTGAATGGGGAGTCGAAGAAAATTTCGATGAATTTCGAAAAGTCGTTGAACAAATGTTGAACAAACCATGGGTCTCAGCGCAATTCGGGGCTAATCTCAATAAGAATAAATGCCAATTTAGCTGAGTTCTTGAGCCTATAAGTATTAACAAATAAAAATCTCGTCATCGCGATTTTCATTGTTTATCCGACGTCGTTTTAACTAGCGCCATCTGTTGGCGGCCGCATGGAACTACCGTGTCCTTTACATTTTAGTTAGGCGCCATTTTACTCACATAATATTTACAATGGTTTATACAAATGTTGTTCAGAATGGTTGGTAGAACACGTATTTAAAGGGATGTAAATATTCACAAATACACCCTGTTATAATGTAATCTTTAATTTGCAAAACTTGGCTCGTTCTCACTCTACCCGATATCCCAACTCAACCCGTTTTAAAAATACCGTTCACAAATACACAATATACAGTTCACAGATACAGAATATACAGTTCACAGATACACAATATACAGTTCACAGATACAGAATATACAGTTCACAGATACACAATATACAGTTCACAGATACAGAATATACAGTTCACAGATACAGAATATACAGTTCACAGATACAGAATACCTATACAGTTCACAGATACAGAATATACAGTTCACAGATACACAATATACAGTTCACAGATACAGAATATACAGTTCACAGATACACAATATACAGTTCACAGATACAGAATATACAGTTCACAGATACAGAATATACAGTTCACAGATTACACCCAATACAGATACAACCTGTGCGGATAAAGAATGGGATCAGAAATGGCGGCGCATCTATTCACTTCTCGCTCGCACACTGTTTGCGTCTATACCAGGGATGTTGCGAATATCTGCATCCGCATCCGCATATGCGAAACATCCGCATCGATTTAGGCATCCGCATCCGCATCTGCATCCGCAAAAATCGATGCGGAGCTGATGCGGATGCGAATGTGTTGCAGGCAGGACAAGAAAGAAAGGAGCGGGGATCCCGAAAAGGCAGCCATTCTACTTTTTATCAAATATAATGCTCCCTTATTTAAATGTAATTACTAAAATGTATAATTAGTACTTAATAGTACTTGACTTGCTTCTTTATAATTAAAATAATAAATAAAGATATATAATTACTGATTATTTGACTTGTCTTTTAAATTTTTCTCCCAAAACTTAAGATTTTTGTAAAGATCCGCTTCCGCATCCGCATCCGCGGATGTTTGCCCCCTGGAATCCGCATCCGCATCCTCATCCGCGGATGTGAAAAAATCAGCATCCGCAACAACCCTGGCCTATACCGCCATTTCTGATCCCATTCTTTATCCGCACAGGTTGTAAATGTCTTTATTGTATTATGGTTTGGTCTGTAAGGAATTGTTATGTGTGTAATAAGTTTTATCGGTTAAAAATGCTTAAATTTTCTCGTGAAAACCTTATTAGTATGCTAATTCTACCACCGATCTTATTTCTATATTAAATCTATGGTATAGCGTTTTCATTCTATACAAATGATACGTTATACCATAGATAGATAGATAGATACTCTTTATTGCACAACATACAAAACTTAAAAGCTAGGTATACAGAGATACAATGTACAATTAGGGCGGTCTTATCGCTGGGAGCGATCTCTACCAGACAACCTTCAGGTAAAGGACATTAGATAGAAGAGGGGAGGGTGGTGCAATCCTTTTGATTTTGAATATTGATTAAGTAAATTTATAGTATAAATACATATATCTAGATAATAAATAAATAAATAAACACGTTATGATACACTAATATATACGAATGTTAACTTAACCATAAATTTATTCACGGATAAAGATTGGTCGAATCGGGGCAAAAACCCTTAGAAACCTTCAAGGGACATGTTACGTAACTCCTTCATAAATAGTCAACGCATCAGTGACTCCTCTGATGTTCATTGACTGTTAATAATCAGGTACTTAAGGTGACGGGTAGGGTACACTAGCGACGCCAATCGATATTAATTTTAAGCTACTAAACCGGATCTATTTCAAACAATTTCGGGACTACAACCTCTCGGCAAGCACTTATACTATTTATTAAATAACCATGCACAAATGTTGGGTTCGTTTTTGTACGTGAAAAATTGATTCACGCCAAAAGTGGCCGCTTTTAGCGTGAATCAATTTTTCGCGCACAAATGTTCGGTCCGCATTTGTGCATGGTTATTTAATAAATAGTATAAGTATTTGCCTAGAGGTTGTAATCCCGAAATTGTTTAAAATAGATCCGGTTTAGTAACTAAAAATTTAAATCAATTGGACGTCGCTAGTGTGCCCTACCCGTCACCTTAACACGCTTGCTCGATTGCCGCTCGAAAAAGTACGACCTCCAATTTTAGAAGATATGTTTTCATCATTGAGGTACAAATCGCTCTTCTAAAATGGTAGCGAAAGGATTGTATATATATGCGCTCTCCTAAAAGTGATCTCACATTATAAAGATCCATATTGGCTGGTTGTGATGTAATTAGCTACCAAATAAGAGTTACTTATGATAAGTAAGTGTTATTCAACAGACTGATCTTTCAGATATAGCACTGTGCCGGTGTGCGGCCATGAGATGAGCGATAGTTCAAATGACTATAGGTACCTACACGGTAAAATATAGCATGATTAAAATGATTCGCGTTGCATTATACAAATAATTAATGTACACGGGACAAAACGCGGTTATTATTATATGTAAGTACATACTTTTTTTTCTTTATGGCTGCTACTGTGTTGCCTACGGCGAACACATAATAACACATAATACATTTAAAAAGTGAATGATGGCGCCACTGTCGTTATTTCTATTTATTGTATTTGTGGAAGCATTGTTTTTGTTTGTTTATTTATTATTTATGTACCTAATATGTAACGGTTTATATTAATTCATTAATACTAATGTTGCATTCATTTTTTTTATTGGATCTGTATGTATGCGTCTTGTTATTCAAGTTCACGTTATAGATGTACTTTTCCGTTTTCTATTAATATTGTCAGCATTTTTTCATTTTGTTTTATTATGAGTCGTCGCTCGAAGGTACAGGCTGAAAATCAGCGCTGCAGCGGCTGCTTAGCGGTTGCTGTAGCACATGCTGAGGCTGAACCTTGTTGGCCGCAACTTGATAATGTTTTGTCCTTATTTAGATTTGTATGTGAGAGAGAGAGAGAGAGAGAATGTAATGTGTCTAATGTGTTGTGGTCAATAAATTATTTAAAATTCTTATTCTCTGCCAATGTCGAGTGATTAAAGAGACACGTTAATTTAATGATTATTGACCGGTGTGGCGAGTTAAATCCTTTTGATGTTTATTTTAATTGAGTTTTTCACCAAGCACCATCTAAAACCAAGACAGAACAAAACATACACAAAGACGTCACAATATTAAAGGGAGATTCTCGTAAGTACATACTCGTAGTAGCATATACTCACAGCTTGACGTTTCGATCGCGTCACAACGGTCGTGGTCACAAGCGGACTGGAGGTGCACGGCGTCGTCTGCTACGCCTGGTTTGTGAATCTTCGGATACCCTCTCATTTTTGTTATTTACACTGCCACTAAATAAAATGTCAGTGAGGTCACCTCGAGACACTACACTCACTATAAACCTTGGTAAAATGATAAACTTTTTTTATATATTAATATGCTTCTACCCGAAGATATCTTTCCAAAGTCAAGTAAGAAACTCATTGAAAATTAGTGGGTAGTCAACAGTCGAAGTCAGTCAAAGTCACAGTCAATAAAACGCCGGTGTTATGCGGTTTATCGACCTACGGCTTCTGCCATACCACTCTAAACATAATAGCGAGTTTTAAGGCATCACTCAGTCCCCACACTAGCGACGTGACATGGCCTACTGAATTAAAAAAAAATGTAGACTAGTGCCGGATACCGGATATTCGGCCGACTAAGTGGTCAGATAGCCGGATATCCGGCCGCCGAACATTTGGCGTAACTTAGCCGTTTGCGTAGACATCGCGCGAAAGATCGGGTGCAGTGTGTATAGTGAAAGACTTTTTTCTGAAGCTGGCCTTATTTTTGAAGAGAAACGCAACCACCTGCTACCTCTCAATGCAGAGAAATTAGTGTGATTCTAACTAAATAAAACAAATAATTACTCAAAAATATGTTTCTTATACCAGCTTTTTTTTAATCGGCCAGGTGTCTATCCGGCCGAATAGTAGCTATCCAGTATTCGTCCGGATAGTTACCGGATATCCGTTTTATCTCTAGTGATTATCATATTTTTCACCCGTTTATTTCCGCATGTCGCCGTTTCTATAGCCCCGCCCAGTGAGTCACTCTTGCGCAGTAGAAAGTGCGGAATATACTGACGTCATCCGGAGGCTGTAGCAAGCGTGGGCTGAATCATATTTGATATCTTTGCTTTAACGATCCTTCGAGTATAAATGTCAGTTTGACAGTGTGGGAGTTTTTGGCGGGAAGCTTATGGCTTAATTTTGGATTTCATATAAATGTACCTATTATACTCGCAAAGACTCGGGGCAGACGGTAGATAAATACTCTACTGTTACTATATTTATTGGCAACGAGCAACTAACCTCTTTAAATTATGTATGGTTTTTGATAGTTGTCATTTAATTACGTCAAATAAAAACAGTTGCTCTGAAAAAGTGCTTCGTTTATACAGTCCGATCACGGTTATTTGGCACGTGGCAGAAGTCGGAACTAAGTCGGAAGTCGGAACATAGAAAAATGTTTTACAACGCCTCTCTGTCAATGGCACTGAAGTGCCTTCTGGAGCCCAATTCTCGGGCTCGTGACATTTCTTTTCATACGACATATATCACTAAAACATAGTGTTTTTGTATGGGTTTCAAGTGATATCCGCCATGTTTTTTAAATGTCACAAACCCGAGAATTGGGCTCCATATCATGGTCGCACTGTAGGTATACCTATATGCCTATAGGTACTTCTGACACCAAATATTAACCAAAACAGGTTTTTGAAAAATACAAATATCCAAAACCATAAATAACAGGTGGTTGGTTGCTGGTCGCCAACTTAATAAACGAACAGTTTTCTCAAGCAACTTTTTTATTTGACATAAGTAGAAATAGAACGCCCCGTTTGGTCTAATGCTTTAAGGTGACAAATGTTGGGTCTAACGCGTACGCGAATAATTGATTCACGCCAAAAGCGGCCACTTTTGGCGTGAATCAATTTTTCGAGTACAAAAACGGACCCAACATTTGTGCATAGTTATTTAATAAATAGTATAAGTGTTTGCCGAGACGTTGTAACTTGTAAATTACAGAGCCTATATGATACATTATGATGTGATACATTGTTTTGCCTTAACATTAGATACATTCAATTCCATAATACACATTAATAAAAAGAATATCTTGGAATTGAATAACTCGCATAATCAGGTTTAAAGGTTGACAGCGCACTTGTGACTCCGCTGGTGTCGCGGGTGTCTGTCTATGGGCGGCGGCAATCTCTTACCATCAGGCGATCTGCGTCTGCTCGTCTGCCACCCGTCAAATAAAAAAAAAACTATTAAGTACAACAGAATTATTTACCGTCTCCCTATGGTAGAAACCCGGATTGCCATCAGTTAGGTGTCGTAACGCCTGATTACTGGGTATTGTTTATCAGATCGTCACAAAAACCCTCGGACCTGCCAATTTGAGCATGTCACAATGCCCCTTCACGCTCCAAGTGCCGACCTTGGCTCGGATGCCTACCTAGTGTGTCAGGCGAATTGGTCCGCATTGATGCGTAGTCCTCATCTTAACTTGTAATAATATAATAATAATAATATATTATATCATTTCGACCAATCGTTTCGACTCCGATTCGACCAATCGTTATCCGTGAATAAATATATGGTATAACGTAACATTTGTATAGAAAGAAAACGCTATACCATAGATTTATCCCGTGTGGTCCCGGCAGAGTAGAATAGGCCACCCTCACTCTTACCGAGGTGTCGTAAAAGGCGACTAAGGTAAAGCTGCTGGCATGATCATCAGCACCCAGAGAAGGAAAACTCTGCATTTATATCAAAACCCTCGCCAACCCGTCTGCCAAGCGTGGTGAGTATGGCAATTTACCTCATGTGATTGAGGGCGGCCCGTGCCCCAGTGGGCACTTAAATGGGCTGATGATTACAAATTAGATTAAATTAATTAAAATTAAATTAAATTATTACTATTAAATTCTCAGATTATTCTAATCAAATTAAAATTAAATTAGAATTATATGATGATTTAAAATATAAGCCTACGATGTTAGTAACACTAAGTTTCTTAGATCTAAGTTAGTAAATTTAATTTTTATTTTTTGGTGCTTAAGCCAGCGGGTGAAATATGCTTAACCTCGCAGTGCCTTACCAAGGTACTGTCACGCCTCATACCAATAGTGTTTAGGATGATACTGCCGCCGCGGACCCGTCGCATCAGAGAACCGACTCTTTTGCGTATTATCGCATGAAAGTCGTCCACACGAGCTTCTGCAAACATTCCTGATGCACTACAATACCGCGGCAGCCCCATTAGCACCCTGAATCCATTGTTATACTGTATACGCAGGGCGTTATAGGCCCCCCGCGTATATTTAGACCACAGGCTGCACGTATAGAACGACTGGCAGTAGGTTCTAGACAGAGTTACCTTTACTGCAGTTGTGCATCGCGGAAACCTACGAGCCAACATATTACAGCGCACCGCCAACGCCCTGCGCTCCCTTTCAATGTCGAAGTCATCTCTCATATCTTTGGCAACCCAGTGGCCTAAGTATTTATACTTACTCTTCTCTCCCGTCCTATTTTTTCTCTTGGTAATATAAGAACCCGTCAAAAGTGAGAACATCGGTGAAAGAATGGATTTGTTAGCTTGGAAACTCTTCGAGATAGGACAATTGGAAAATCACTTAAAGTGACGGATAGGGCACACTAGCGACGCCAATCGATTTTAATTTTTAGCTACTAAACCGGATCTATCTTAAACAATTTCGGGATTACAACCTCTTGGCAAACCCTTATACTATTTATTAAATAACCATGCACAATTTTTTATAATAACACAACACGACCTTTGGCGTAAGAGGCAGGGTCACTACCAATTGCGCCATCCGGTTAGTCAATAAAGTAGGTTTGTTTCCTGATGATTCTTTCATTCGCCACCGAGCTTGAAGCATTTGAAGTAAAAACGCCGAGTTGAAAATTCAGAGATACACGTTCGGATCCAAACCTACATTCCGAGGGCACACGCTTTTTGATGCACGAGCTATCGCTTTTAGAAATTCATCCATTATCTTTTATCAATCACCTATTTAATAAGTAGGTAGGTATAGTAGTTGGATACTAGGGCTTTCTACAGTTTATATGTATGGTCTTTAGTCAGGAAACTAGAATGGACCTGGCTGCACGACCACGAAAAAACTTAAGTGACGCCCTAAGTTAGAAGAAACATTAAATGTCAAATATTATTTTTAATTCTTATTATCGCGTCTGCATATTTTTTTTGAAACATAACTACCAGGTTTATTCTTTTAAAGTTCCGAACTTTTTGTAACCTTTTCATTTTAGATCGCCTTTGGGGAATAATGTAAAGGTTAGCATGGAGGCGAATAATGTAAAGGTTAGCATGGAGTATTTATTTATTACCTTACCATTATGGCTTAGCTCACGTTTGTCATATTGCTTCATAATAATAGTTTATCCTTTTGTTTTAGCAATAAAGTTCAAAATCCGTTAAAGAGATTAACAGTTTTTCCAGAGTGTTGTTGACTGTAACATCTACCTACAACTAAATTTTCCATTATTTTATGTGCCTGATTACTTAATAAATTTCCTTGACATGTTTAGATGTTTATCAATACTCATTCATTACAAAATCATACCATCAAATAGGTAAATTATTTCTTAGAATTATGTAAACTGAGAGCCTACAACGAAATCGTTTTGTGACGAGCGAGATATACCTATCGCACTCAAAACGTGTGTGAACGGGACGGGGATAACGCGTCGGTCATAAATTCTGTTTCGTCGTAGCCCCCCTGGTTTTAGGGAAATATTTTATTATCTTCATCTTTACAGTCGTTTATCAAGAATATTAAGCGTTGTAGCATTTCATAACAGTGGTTAATACCTACTGTTATACTTATAAGAGTGCCACCACAATGTACAGTCGGGAACACATCAAGTTATTACAATCTGATTAGCAAAAAGGAGGGCTATGATGATTTTGACATGTATGTATGTATGGTTGTTCATCTGTTTTCTCATAACTTCTAAACTAGTTATCATATTTGAACAAATGAGGTGTCGTTAGAAGCGTCTTGATTGTCTTCTGGTTAAAGGCGACATGACGTCACGTTAAATTGACTACAGCGCCCTCTAGGGGTCTTAGAGTAAGGAACTAAAAAAAAATTTGCTTGACGGTACCGTGTGGGGTATCAAATGAAAGATCTTTTTTAGCACATTTCAAAAATGTAATTTTATTTACTTATCTAAAATATGTTAAATAACAAAAAGTTTAATAACTAAAAGCCGACTACCAAAAAAACACGCTCTAAAAAGTACGAAACAAGAAAATTGTCTCTGCTGAAATTATTATGCCGTGGTCATATAAAATAAAATCAATGTGGCATACCTACGACCACGGCGATACGGCATAACAATTTTCAGCAGAGCATAGAATCATAACAAGACATAACATATTAGGATTTTTATGTTGATACTACGTACGTAGTACCAACTTGAAAAAACAAATTTGTGCTTCAAATTTCAGGTGACAGCAGTATGGAAATGGAAACTATCCTTCTAGCTAGTCTTGTTATAATTCTATGCAGCAGAGACAATTTTCTTGTTCCGTACTTTTTAGAGCGTGTTTTTTGGTAGTCGGATTTTAGTTTTTAAACTTTGTTTTACGTAAAACGTGTTTCGTGTTAAGGTGAGAATTTTGAGGAGGTACCTTTTAATGATGTGTGTGTCCGTACCTTTAAGTTACCTAACAATTTGAATTGTGGTTACGATCACAAAGAAACACATTTGATCCAAGTTTACGATGCTCAGATGGCTCCTTACCTGAATACGTAAAATAGGTGGTTAACCGCAATAACAATGATTTTAATAAAAAAGAAAATGTTCAATATTGTATACCTACATTACCAAAGCTATATTTTATTATTCATTCTAAGTATAGAGTTATTACAATTCTATGATTCGTTAATTGTGTGGTTTCAAAATTAACAGTATAAAAATAATAGTGGTAACTAGGTACGTAGTTATTTATGGTTTATTAATGATTCTTAAAAGTAACGTTTCGTTTGATTTTAAATGGGTGACCAGCCAACACTAAGTAATAAAATTAATCTTATTCTATATTCTTAAGGCGACGGGTAGGCCTAACTAGCGACACTAGCCTTATTATTACAATATATGATCCAAAGTTATTACCGTACTAAAGCTCATTTCATCCCGTTCGTACACGCAATATTAAAAAGGGCTGGCACGAAATTAGGTCCGGGACTATCCTTAGTTTCCGATTTATAATAAGGAGGCATTCGTTTTTTATTTTTAGATACAAAACCGGATCTATTTTAAACAATTTCTGATTTAAAACCTCTCGGCAAACACTTATACTATTTATTAAAATTAACCATGCACAAATGTTGGGTCCATTTTTGTACGCAAAAAATTTGTGAGCGTGAATCAATTTTTCGCGTACAAATGTAGGGTCCGCATTTGTGCATGGTTATTTAATAAATAGTATAAGTGTTTGCCGAGAGGTTGTAACCCCGAAATTGTTTAAAATAGATCCGGTTTAGTAACTAACAATTAAAATCGATTGGCGTGGCTAGTGTGCCCTACCCGTCAGTCCGTCACCTCAAAAAGATCAATAAATAAAATGATATTATTAAAATCTTATTATATTTCGAGTGGACGGACTTTTCATTTTCCCGCTCTTTGTCAGTGCTACCACTGCACAGAAAATAAAAAAACCACTAGGTATAATCCGTATAAGAAAAAAAGCTGTGTCAATCGTTATTCTTTCATAATCTTGGTGACCTATTGAAGTTGGTAAGGTTATCAGTGCGTCCGTTCAGAAATAGGGAGTGTGAAACAGCTGTCACATATAAATAAAACTCATGGAACTAGAAAACGCGCGATAAAACCTAATATTTTGTTAAAATCCAAGCTCAAAATTTTGTTTTCAATAAAATTTTGTGTAACTATAATATGAAAACGCCATGCCATAAGAATAATAGCCTATGCAAACGTTCTGTTGTCAGTGACTGATTTATAACTTAGTAAAATCTCGTTTTTAACCTCGAACACAGGATGTTATAAGTTTGACTTGTCTGTCTATCTATGGCATTAAGTTCTGTACTTCTGCAAAATTTTGTGCAATAACTATGAAAAATTGTAAACCCAAGATGGTCGCCCTATAAACATGCCACAATATTATATAATATTACTAGCTGACCCGGCAAACGTTGTTTTGCCATATAAATAAAAGGGTTGATCGTAGAAGGGTGAAAATTGAGGATTATATGTATTTTTGTATGTTGTATCATAAAAAAAGAGAAATTAAAAATTTTGTCTAAAAAATAAAAATAAAAATTTAGGGGTGGACTACCCCTAACATTTAGGGGGATGAAAAATAGATGTTGGCCGATTCTCATAGATACCGGATAAGCACAAAAAATTTCATCAAAATCGGTCAAGCCGTTTCGGAGGAGTATGGCAACGAAAACTGTGACACGAGAATTTTATATATTAGAAGATAGATGCTTGAGTTGTGCAGGGAAAGTAGGAACTGATTTGTAATTTTATAAATAAAATAATAAAAAAATTAGAACCCCCGACATAAAATAGTAAGTACTTATTGTTGGGCCATAATAATAGGTCACGTTTGACACTTCAACAAAATTCGACAATGTAATCTTGTTTTTTTTTTTTTTTTTTTAATTATGGCTGCTACTGTGTTGCCCACGGCGAACACTTATATAACTCTGCCAATGTCGAGCGATTAAAGAGACACGTTATAATTATTGAGAAATTGACCGGTGTAATGATATTTTACTCATTCTGATTTTTATTTTTTAATTGAGGGTTACACCACCTAAAACAAAATAATAAAACGTATACAAACAAACAAACACATATACAGCACAACATTATGAGGGAGATTCGGTTTGTAATCTTGTTACAACGGTCATTGAATTTGTCAATCTTAGAATCTCTTTGCTTTTTTTTAAACAAAGATTGATACTTTGTTTAAAAAAAGCACTTGATGTTTGCATTTATTTATTGCAATAAAGACAAAACAGATAATTTCATGAATAGTTTTCTGTCTTAAGCTCTTTTAAACTTATTAAAAATTTACTTTTGTAGATAATTAAACTTGGGTACAATGTTGACACCTTTTTATTTTTAATCTCTAGGGATGTTCCCCAAATAATCGAACGAATACAATATTGACGCGTGTAGGATATTTCAACCATAAATGAAAATCCGAATTCGGATTAAAACAAAACGTATTATTCTGTTGTTTGAAAATATAAATGCATTAATAACTTGATAAACAGAAAAACCATACATGGCACTCAATATAAGTGCTTTGGCTTCAAAGAAAAAAAAAAGAAACTGGCCGCGAATCGATATGTAGGATCGGTACCTACTATCTTCTTTCTTTTCATTAATTTCCATTCACATTTCTCCAAATAAAAGTACTTATAACTTCTTGTCCATTATTATTGTATTCGATTCACGTTTGTATGAAGTACGTATGGATTATTTACTTTAATCGAAGTATTTTAGTAGGTCACGTCTTTATAAGAAAGAAACGTCAAATGTGACCTATTATATTTGCTTAACATCAAGTAATGCATTTTCATACAAAGGCCAAAAGCTGTTTTAACTTGTTTTTAAAGTCGGGAACACATCAAGTTATTACAATCTGATTAGCAAAAAGGAGGGCTATGATGATTTTGACATGTATGTATGTATGGTTGTTCATCTGTTTTCTCATAACTTCTAAACTAGTTATCATATTTGAACAAATGAGGTGTCGTTAGAAGCGTCTTGATTGTCTTCTGGTTATAGGCGACATGACGTCACGTTAAATTGACTACAGCGCCCTCTAGGGGTCTTAGAGTAAGGAACTAAAAAAAAATTTGCTTGACGGTACCGTGTGGGGTATCAAATGAAAGATCTCTTTTAGCACATTTCAAAAATGTAATTTTATTTACTTATCTAAAATATGTTAAATAACAAAAAGTTTAATAACTAAAAGCCGACTACCAAAAAAACACGCTCTAAAAAGTACGAAACAAGAAAATTGTCTCTGCTGAAATTATTATGCCGTGGTCATATAAAATAAAATCAATGTGGCATACCTACGACCACGGCGATACGGCATAACAATTTTCAGCAGAGCATAGAATCATAACAAGACATAACATATTAGGATTTTTATGTTGATACTACGTACGTAGTACCAACTTGAAAAAACAAATTTGTGCTTCAAATTTCAGGTGACAGCAGTATGGAAATGGAAACTATCCTTCTAGCTAGTCTTGTTATAATTCTATGCAGCAGAGACAATTTTCTTGTTCCGTACTTTTTAGAGCGTGTTTTTTGGTAGTCGGATTTTAGTTTTTAAACTTTGTTTTACGTAAAACGTGTTTCGTGTTAAGGTGAGAATTTTGAGGAGGTACCTTTTAATGATGTGTGTGTCCGTACCTTTAAGTTACCTAACAATTTGAATTGTGGTTACGATCACAAAGAAACACATTTGATCCAAGTTTACGATGCTCAGATGGCTCCTTACCTGAATACGTAAAATAGGTGGTTAACCGCAATAACAATGATTTTAATAAAAAAGAAAATGTTCAATATTGTATACCTACATTACCAAAGCTATATTTTATTATTCATTCTAAGTATAGAGTTATTACAATTCTATGATTCGTTAATTGTGTGGTTTCAAAATTAACAGTATAAAAATAATAGTGGTAACTAGGTACGTAGTTATTTATGGTTTATTAATGATTCTTAAAAGTAACGTTTCGTTTGATTTTAAATGGGTGACCAGCCAACACTAAGTAATAAAATTAATCTTATTCTATATTCTTAAGGCGACGGGTAGGCCTAACTAGCGACACTAGCCTTATTATTACAATATATGATCCAAAGTTATTACCGTACTAAAGCTCATTTCATCCCGTTCGTACACGCAATATTAAAAAGGGCTGGCACGAAATTAGGTCCGGGACTATCCTTAGTTTCCGATTTATAATAAGGAGGCATTCGTTTTTTATTTTTAGATACAAAACCGGATCTATTTTAAACAATTTCTGATTTAAAACCTCTCGGCAAACACTTATACTATTTATTAAAATTAACCATGCACAAATGTTGGGTCCATTTTTGTACGCAAAAAATTTGTGAGCGTGAATCAATTTTTCGCGTACAAATGTAGGGTCCGCATTTGTGCATGGTTATTTAATAAATAGTATAAGTGTTTGCCGAGAGGTTGTAACCCCGAAATTGTTTAAAATAGATCCGGTTTAGTAACTAACAATTAAAATCGATTGGCGTGGCTAGTGTGCCCTACCCGTCAGTCCGTCACCTCAAAAAGATCAATAAATAAAATGATATTATTAAAATCTTATTATATTTCGAGTGGACGGACTTTTCATTTTCCCGCTCTTTGTCAGTGCTACCACTGCACAGAAAATAAAAAAACCACTAGGTATAATCCGTATAAGAAAAAAAGCTGTGTCAATCGTTATTCTTTCATAATCTTGGTGACCTATTGAAGTTGGTAAGGTTATCAGTGCGTCCGTTCAGAAATAGGGAGTGTGAAACAGCTGTCACATATAAATAAAACTCATGGAACTAGAAAACGCGCGATAAAACCTAATATTTTGTTAAAATCCAAGCTCAAAATTTTGTTTTCAATAAAATTTTGTGTAACTATAATATGAAAACGCCATGCCATAAGAATAATAGCCTATGCAAACGTTCTGTTGTCAGTGACTGATTTATAACTTAGTAAAATCTCGTTTTTAACCTCGAACACAGGATGTTATAAGTTTGACTTGTCTGTCTATCTATGGCATTAAGTTCTGTACTTCTGCAAAATTTTGTGCAATAACTATGAAAAATTGTAAACCCAAGATGGTCGCCCTATAAACATGCCACAATATTATATAATATTACTAGCTGACCCGGCAAACGTTGTTTTGCCATATAAATAAAAGGGTTGATCGTAGAAGGGTGAAAATTGAGGATTATATGTATTTTTGTATGTTGTATCATAAAAAAAGAGAAATTAAAAATTTTGTCTAAAAAATAAAAATAAAAATTTAGGGGTGGACTACCCCTAACATTTAGGGGGATGAAAAATAGATGTTGGCCGATTCTCATAGATACCGGATAAGCACAAAAAATTTCATCAAAATCGGTCAAGCCGTTTCGGAGGAGTATGGCAACGAAAACTGTGACACGAGAATTTTATATATTAGAAGATAGATGCTTGAGTTGTGCAGGGAAAGTAGGAACTGATTTGTAATTTTATAAATAAAATAATAAAAAAATTAGAACCCCCGACATAAAATAGTAAGTACTTATTGTTGGGCCATAATAATAGGTCACGTTTGACACTTCAACAAAATTCGACAATGTAATCTTGTTTTTTTTTTTTTTTTTTTTTAATTATGGCTGCTACTGTGTTGCCCACGGCGAACACTTATATAACTCTGCCAATGTCGAGCGATTAAAGAGACACGTTATAATTATTGAGAAATTGACCGGTGTAATGATATTTTACTCATTCTGATTTTTATTTTTTAATTGAGGGTTACACCACCTAAAACAAAATAATAAAACGTATACAAACAAACAAACACATATACAGCACAACATTATGAGGGAGATTCGGTTTGTAATCTTGTTACAACGGTCATTGAATTTGTCAATCTTAGAATCTCTTTGCTTTTTTTTAAACAAAGATTGATACTTTGTTTAAAAAAAGCACTTGATGTTTGCATTTATTTATTGCAATAAAGACAAAACAGATAATTTCATGAATAGTTTTCTGTCTTAAGCTCTTTTTAAACTTATTAAAAATTTACTTTTGTAGATAATTAAACTTGGGTACAATGTTGACACCTTTTTATTTTTAATCTCTAGGGATGTTCCCCAAATAATCGAACGAATACAATATTGACGCGTGTAGGATATTTCAACCATAAATGAAAATCCGAATTCGGATTAAAACAAAACGTATTATTCTGTTGTTTGAAAATATAAATGCATTAATAACTTGATAAACAGAAAAACCATACATGGCACTCAATATAAGTGCTTTGGCTTCAAAGAAAAAAAAAGAAACTGGCCGCGAATCGATATGTAGGATCGGTACCTACTATCTTCTTTCTTTTCATTAATTTCCATTCACATTTCTCCAAATAAAAGTACTTATAACTTCTTGTCCATTATTATTGTATTCGATTCACGTTTGTATGAAGTACGTATGGATTATTTACTTTAATCGAAGTATTTTAGTAGGTCACGTCTTTATAAGAAAGAAACGTCAAATGTGACCTATTATATTTGCTTAACATCAAGTAATGCATTTTCATACAAAGGCCAAAAGCTGTTTTAACTTGTTTTTAAATTTATGCTTTTTACTATTTGATGTTAGGGGTTTTTAATTTCTTACTTTTCAAAGGGATTCCCTATTAAATGTTCATTATTATTACCTTAGCAAAATCTCGTTTTTACAACATGTTTTTTCTATCATAGAAAGCAAACTATTTTGACAAAATTCTACATCTTGGCACGGTGGTAGATATTGTCTTACCAAAAAATCAAAATCAGTAGGTATAGAGGGCGCCTTGATCAATTCTTTGTAATCTATGATTTCTGATACAAATTCAAAGTTTCCGAACGAAAATGTTGCCATTTCAGTTTTTTCAAGTTGTCACTCCGTTGATTGCTCAACGGAGCGAGTTGAATTTGTCATACGATCAAAATTAGATAAAAACTTACAATATTTTCCTTGAATGAGAGCTCGCGTATTTTACGTAGTGTAGTAAATAACTGTTGATATAGTTTTTGCCACAATCGCGGGCCAAAGTGCTGTGTTTTACAAACAAAGTGTGATTAGTGTGTGTGACAACAAAAATGAATAATTTCACAAAATCTCCGAAAACTACGCCAATTACGGATGACTACCACATCTCAAACACCGTTCTTGGCCTTGGGATCAATGGAAAGGTAAGAAACAATGCGTGAAATTTAAACAAAAACGATTTTTTCGGCAAGGTTTGTTCGTACCTGATTTTGTTTACATATGACGTAAACCTATAAATATAGCTTCTTGGTAACTTTGTTACTGGAAAATCTTAAAATGTATGAACGAATGATTTAATGGTCATAACGTCGAGTTTTCTCGGTAATTTAAACATTTGGTTTCCAAGAAACAAGGAATGTTTCATGTAAAAATCTGTAAACTTACAAACTTCATACTCACTTTAAACACCTACGCATTTTGAACATGAGGAAACTAGGTATTATCAATTGATAATAGTTACAGATTAATTGTAAAGAGCTAGGTTATAATCCAATAACATTTCAAATGGTGTAAATAAATAATGGTTAAGTCTTATTGGATTGAAAATGTACCCTTTTATTAAGCCGAAACGTCACAAATTGTTTTATAGTAGGAATAAGTTTTAACTAAAATCATAATTATTTCTTTTCGAAAGATTCGAAAAATTCGAATAATTGGAGTTATCTTGATGATAAGATCTGAGTATCAGATCACCTATATCAAGGACATATATCTGATTATCATGTACGTATACCTATTTTGAATAAAGATTTGGTGTTTCATTGACATAGTAGCTGGCTGGTGGCGTTCACTGACTGTTTTTATTGTGGCTGTCAACTGTTTTGTATACTTTTTTATTATTTTGATTAGGTAACTAAACAAGCGAGAACAGAATTTGTACGATCTTATTCTTAAATAATTGTTTGCTCACTAAAATGATGTTATAAACAATCATTCTTTTTTCGAAAATTAGTATGAACATTTTTTGTTTAAAAACGTCAAAGATTAAGAGTAAACAAAAGTAGTTACTATTTTTAAATAGACAGGTTATTGTTTATAAATATTCTTTTAACCTTTGCAATTTAAAATGGTGTTATAAAGCATTTTTCATTCTTTATTCAAAATGTCAAAACTGCTTTTAACACAGTTTTAGCTAACTGAGTTTTATTGAACTTTTATAATATTTTTCTTTTATGTGATAGGTGGCAGACGAGCAGACAGATCGCCTGATGGTAAGCGATTGCCCTTGGACACCCGCGACACCAGTTTGTGCCTCCGGTACCCTTACACAATGTTGCCTCACGGCGATTTTCTGTAAGGCCGTGGTATCACTCTGGTCGAGCCGGCCCATTCATGCCGAAGCGTGGCTCTCCCATAGTCCGGAAATAAGCCTATAAAGTTTTTAAAAATAATGAATAAAAGTAGTAAATACTAAGTACTACTTATTGAGACAAAGGTTAACTTATAATGACAATGCACTCACACATACACACAATATTATTGTTAGCGAAGACTAGGACCTACCTGTATGGAATTAGTTACTAGTAGAATAGTAATGGAATTAGTCCTTCACGCTAAACTCATCTGTAGATTGTTTAAAATACCAGTAATATCATTCCATTATCCTGGTATTAAAAATATTGTGATTCAGTATTTATAATGTACAATACATATGAACATTAAGTACTTATGATGAGGTGTGTAACTGTCATCTTTATTGTTATGCTGTGTAAATTATTAAGGTAAGTATGTAAGTATTTATGTCTGATGTATGTGAAGAAGCAATGGAAGCATAGCGGATCAGTATGTGCAGCTTGTAGCAAGTAGACCTGGCAAAAACATATCTTACAAAATATTGGAACATTCCCATCTGGATTGGTGCAGAGATGAACATGATTGGAACATCGACTCGCAGATATATCCGTGATTCATTTCAGCAGCTCATTCGGATCATTCGGCTTATGGGATCATTCCGCTCTGTCGGATCATTCACTCATTCCGATCATTTGGCTCATCGGATCATTCAGCTCATTCCGATCGTTCGGTTCACTTGGATTCGAGAACCTACACAAGAGAGTTACACACGCCTAGTAGCAAGTTAACTGTCTCGTTGGCGCACTGGGTAGTGCGTGGGTATGGGTAATGTGACGGCTGCGCTCGGAGTCCCGGGTTCGATCTTTGGGGTCGGGCCAAAATTTTTACCTGAGTTTTTCGGTCAAGAAAGTCTCAGTGTCATTCTGGAGTCCAGAAGTTGACGGTCTTGTAGCCCTTTGTCTGTGTAATGACGTTAAGCCGTTGGTCCTGCGCCCGACCTCTCCGGTCGTGTCTCAAGTGTCCCATCGGAATGTGAGGGCAAGGGAATAGAGAGTGCACTTGTGTTTGAGCACACACTTGAGCACTATTATATATCCTGCGTAAGTGGGGGAACTGAAATCGGTTGGAAGATATTAGTAGCATTTGTATGTGTATTGCTAAACGTAGGCCTGTTTCATGCTTCACTACAGATTTGCCGTATGAATGGCATCAATACCAAATGAACGGAATAAAAACCATACATATTTAAGTATGAGTATGTTGTATTTATAAGATCTGAGATTCTGCTATTTGTAAGAAACATGTCAATAAAGAATTTTTATTTCATTTAATATTATTTTCTAGAATTCATCCTAAGTCTATAAGAAAAACATTTCACTGCAACTTTTCTGTTCTTAGTTCATATTATTTTAAATTCCAACTTTTCCATCATAGGTATTATGTAACAACTCCTAAATGTTCTTTAACCAAAATTTAAATTTTATTTAGTATTTCCCAACCGCTACAACTTAGGGACCTTCAAGAAAAGAGCATACTCCTTTCTAAAAGGCCGGTGACGCATTGACATCCTCTCAGATCTGGCGGATGTTCTTGGCCTGCGGTGATTACTTAGCATCATAGCTTGCTAGGTTTTCGCCTCTAGCATAAAAAAGCTGATTTGCTGTTTTCCTTGAAAAAGTATTCCTCTATTATATATTGTTTTAAACTTTTATGGTCACTAACATTAGAATAGTTATTTACGGGATTTCTACCATGTACCATATTTATGAGTTTCCGATATTTCGGCACTGTTGCAAGCGTCATGGTCACAGGGTAACTGAAGTTTTTGCGGGTAAGTTGTTACTGGCAGACAAATGGGTCTACCCTCCTTCGCAGTCTTTTACTACGCGCACCTAGCAAAAATAAGGTACATGGTAGAAATCCCGTAAATAACTATTCTAATATTCCTCTATTACATACCTATTTTATTACTTTGTACCGGCAGGCCTCTGCCGGCGGGATTTAGAAACGTATGTGCGGTATTTGTAAATGAGAGACAATGTAAAATTGTATAAAAATAATTATTTAATGCGTAAACATTATAAAAGTACGCTCATTTTCCGAAGGCGAGAAAATTAGTGACATTAGAAAAACAAATGAATAGCGATATTTGAAAAAAGAATAAAGTATTCTTCGCGCCATAAAGGTAAACAAAGAAGGTTTCATGCATCGAGTCTTTCATCCTCGACAACTTATTATGACTAAAACTTTCCCCGAAACTTATTTCCTATATTGTAACTTTCCTATGTAGCTAAATGATTTTGCAATATTATTTCAACAGTTTTATATTCAATCGAAAGTGTCAATATGCTTAATGGCAAAATCCGTATGACTCATCAGAAATTATAAATAACATCAAAAAACCCCGTTTTTACTTCTTAATGGAGCCATTTAAAAGGAAATCATAATGACTTAATTATTGGTTTTTATTCATGACTTATCATTGGTCAATCTTACATCGGCACTAGATAATTACCTATTAGCGTGACTTGTAAGAAATAAGAATACAATGGGCTTCATTGGAATAATTTACAGCAGCGTCAAAAGAATATACAAAAAAATGGCTAGCTATATATAAAAAAATATGTTTATTGCTTTCTCATACAACAAAACAGGTAGGTATATCGCGTGCTAAACAGGCTACAGAGACTAGGTGGGCCGGGCCCACCCTAGAAAGCTGTGGGCCGACTCTAGAAAGCTATAGGCCCACCCTAGAAAGTTTTTGGCCCACCCAAACAACCAACATTTGTACATGGTTATTTAATAAATAGTATAAGTGTTTGCCGAGAGGTTGTAACCACGAAATTGTTAAAAATAGATCCGGTTTAGTAGCTAAAAATTAAAATCGATTGGCGTCGCTAGTGTGCCCTACCCGTCACCTTAAATTAGACTTGCCCAAAATGCTCCATACAAACAGCGACGCGAGGCGTGACGTCAGCCCTCACTAGTTTGTGCGTATCGCGAGATAGCTTTGTTCGATAGCTAGGTATATGAAATAGTGCGTTTATAAAAATGGTTTCTTAACAAAAGTTGCTATAAATTGAATTCGATTGCTATATAAATATTTCGTAAATTTAATACTTACAATTTACTTGCCTATCTTTGCCTTGAGATACTCAACATTACCGCACTGTTAAAACAGAAAAGACTGCGTTGGCTGGGGCATGTGCACCGCTAGTGTGCCCTACCCGTCACCTTAATGTTAAAATAAATAAAAAAAATAAAATAATTGTATTTCGACCAACTGAGATCATAATTACAACAATTTACATTAATCACATAGATTTTACTAAATTAAAATTGAAATTGTCATACATTAAATTGAAATAAAATAAATAAAATTGAAATAAAGCCACCAGGGTCGACTTTTGGCTGTGGTGACATCGGTCCATCAAACCTACTTAACGCTCTACTACTTACTTAATTAGATTACAAGGGAAAATTCTGTTAAATTTTTTCGGTAATTTATATTTTATCCAACCGATAAGCTTTATCTAATGGTTGGAGAGAAGATAGTTGATAATGTATAAATTTATTATCGTCACTTAACCAGGTATCGATGAAAATGTGATGTCAAATGGCTCTCATTTGCGATATTAAAAATATTAGCGATATGTAGATATTTTAATACAATTAAGGCTGGAATCGACCAATTATTGTGCGAGAGCCATGCTTCGGCATGAATGGGCCGGCTATAGCGGAGTGACTCGGCCTCACAGAAAACCGGCGTGAAGCAGCATTGTGCTGTGTTTCGCTGCGTGAGTGAGGGTACCGGAGGCCTAATCCGGGTGAAAGGGGGTTTAAAGGTTGGCAGCGCACTTGTGACTCCACTGGTGTCGCGGGTGTCCATGGGCGGCGGCAATCGCTTATCATGAGGTGATAGGCGTGCTCGTCTGCCACCTATCCCAAAAAAACCAACGCTCTCGCTAATTTAAGGTTATGCCTATTATAACTCGCCTCCTGTCCCTTAGACTATCGCTCTCTAATGCAGAAGACTGCACTCCATGTTTTGGTTCCATCACGAGGCTAATTAATTATTTCTGTGAAGAACAAATACAGGAGAAGAAAGTATTTTTCTAAAACCTCCATTTTGGCCGCCATCTTGTATCGCCATTTTGTTTGACGTCAAAATGATGTGATTCAGGGGAGAAGTGACAGATTATGGTGACATTATTGTGTTAATATTATAGTGTCCTTGGGCGGCGGCGATCGCTTACCATCAGGTGATCAGTATGCTCGTCTGCCACCTATCACAATATGGCCGTTTACAATGTGCCGATTAAGGAGGCTCAAAGTCACCCAGAGAGCGATGGAGAGGGCTATGCTCGGAGTCTCCCCGCGTGATCGTATCAGAAATGTTGAGATCCGCAGGAGAACTAAGGTACACAGACATAACACAGACATAGCCCAAAGGATTGCATGCCTCAAGTGGCAATAGGCAGGGCACTTAGCGAAGAGAACAGACGGCCGTTGGGGCGGAAAGGTCCTTGAGTGGAGGCCACGTACAGTAAGTCGCAGCCGTGGCAGGCCCCCCACAAGGTGGACCGACGATCTGGTGAAGATCGCGGGAATCCATTGGATGCGGGCGGCACAGGACCGATCTGTGTGGAGAACATTGGGGGAGGCCTATGTCCAGCAGTGGACGTTTGTTGGCCAAAATGATGATGATGATTATTAAAATCAATTTTGACAACAGTGTGACTCGACTCAGAATTACCAGATCAGGTCAGGCCAAAATTTGTATCTGAGTTTTCCTTTTAAGAAATTCTGAGTCTGCCCGAAGTCTGGAAGACGGGCGGATGCCTCGGAACGCACGTTACGCCGGTGGTCCTGCGCCTGATGGTGTGTCTGGTGTCTCTTGTGTCTGGAGTGCACTCGTGTCTGCGCGAACACTTGTGCACTATAATATGTCCTGCATTGTTGCCTGATCGCTGAGATTGGCTTGCAGGGCATTATTATTATATGAAACACAGACACTGGATAAATTTTTCATCAACATCACACATATTTGTCCAGAGTGAGGATCAAACCTTTGGCGTATGAGGCGGTATCACTAAAGTTTCCTTGTTTTTTTTTTATAATATAGGGGGCAGACGTATCACCTGATGGTAAGCGATTACCGCCGCCCATGGACACCTGTCACGTCAAAAGTTACAAGTTAGCTGGCCTTTTTAAAAGGGAGTAAATACGCTCTTTTCTTGAAGGTCTTGAAGGTATCATTCATTCATTCATTCACTACAACGCAATGCGCCATCCAGCTTGTTAATACAACAATACGTAGTATAAGATAAAGAAACCGCAGTTCACTCAAATCTCTGTTTTCAATTACCTCTCGTAATCTGTGACGCAGTACAGCATATGACTTTGATTCATCATTATCCTACCAAAATAACAAGACGTAGTGCTTATCTTAAAGGTCTAAGGTTGTTATTTCATTAATCATCAATGATTGGTGACTGTACACAGTATTAGCAGATAGTTCGCCCACATCCCTCTCACAGTGTAGTAGGAAGCGGTGAAGTCACGTCGTCAGAAATGTAAATACCCAAGGAGCGTACCCAAACATAAATTCTTGGGGTTTTATTCATAAACGTTCAATAAACCTATGTTAGCTAAAACGGTGTTAAAGAGCAGTAAAAGTACAAAATTTTCGAAAAAATAATGAAAATTTGCTTTTAACACTGGTTTAGTTAACATACATTTATGAAAAAAGACCCTTGAACTCTACTATTGCGCTCTATAAACGATACCATCCGGTACTAAAGGAACACGGGTTTTATTCATAAACGTTCAATAAACCTATGTTAGCTAAAACGGTGTTAAAGAGCAGTAAAAGTACAAAATTTTCGAAAAAATAATGAAAATTTGCTTTTAACACTGGTTTAGTTAACATACATTTATGAAAAAGACCCTTGAACTCTACTATTGCGCTCTATAAACGATACCATCCGGTAACGAAAGAAAACATACCTGTAACATCCGAACAAAACAAACACACAACACAAAAGATTCGGTCAGAAATTCCGTTTCGTTGTAAGATTAGAATAGAATAGAATAGAATAGAATATCTTTATTGTAATAACTGTGTAAAAAAGATGGTACAATATTTTTTCGAACAGACAGTTTATCCATTTCGGACGTACAATAATAAAATTGAATGTAAAAGTAAATGGGCCTTTATGCTCTACGGCGTTAATCTTCGCCATTTCGAACACTAAAACCCTCTAAACCTTTCTAACGTCTAGTTTCTAGTATGATATTAGACTTAGACTGGGGTACTTGTTACATAGTTGTCTTTCCAGACCGAACACCTCTTACCACTTGTCTGCCTGGCCAACTGGCCAACAAAGTTACTGTAGTAACCCTCTCTGGCATAAGCCTTACTTTATATCTTACTATAAGCATCAACCCTTAATAAGACAAAAGTCAATTAAACATTTCATAGGTCTTCGCTCTTTATGTCATCGTGACAGATATTAGGTTCAAAATCTGCTTGATGATGTAAATTGAGATTTGACTATTTGACACCACCATAATTTCGTTAATGATGATGGATGATGCTATATATACAAATTTTGCTCTACCTTCTTGTGTTCAATCGATACAGGTATTTGCTACCCACAAAATATTAACTGAAAGGTTATCAAGGTTGACTGACCGGATGGCGCAATTGGTAATGACCCTGTCTCTTACGCCAAAGGTCGTGGGTTCGATCCCCACCCTGGACAAGCATTCGTGCGATAAACACTTGTGTTTGTTCGGTGTCTGGGTGTAATATTTGTATTTAAGTATATATTTGTGTTCCTCTGTTGTCTGATATCTGTAACACAAGTGCTTAAGCTACTTAGTACGGAATCAGGTCAACGTATGAGATGTTGTGAGAATTATTATTATTATTATTATTTAATTTTAGAAGTCTATTCTTTTTCCTAACTTAAAATTATCGTCTCTAGATGTCTTACTGTTATTATTTTATAGTGTGCCCTTGTCCATAGTTCGATGACCTTATATGTATAGTGACTGCATGCATTCAGTATTGATTCCTTGAATACTCAACAAGGTACTTATTGAAGTGGTTTTGTATACCTATCTATACTAAAATTATACAGAGGAAAGATTTGTGTTCTAAAATGTGGATCGATTTCTAAAAATATTTCACCATTAGAATGCTTCATTATCCCTCAGTAACACACATTTACAACGGATTACAATCTCATTCCTACGAGAAAACATCTCATCATCAATCAGCCTATTGCTGTCCACTGCTAAACGTAGGCCTCCCCCAAAGAGCGCCAACCAATCCGGTCCTTTTTTTTTGGTCGCTGGGGAATGCCGCCTGCCCGTGTGCTATGGCCGACGTGGCGCCTTTTGCATACCCTCCTGCTGGGGAGCAGGAGGATTATGTCGGGCTCTCCTCTAGCGGGGGCTTATCACCGAGAAGCCGGCTAGAGGCATAACGACTAAACCCCAGCGCTTTCCCCTCATCGCCTTTAAGCGGTCATGGGTTCAGAAGGGAGGACCCTCACACCACAACCAACCAACCCGGTCCTGAGTAGTCTGCATCCAGCTCACACCAACCATCCTTCTTAAATCGCCAGTCCATCGCGCCGCAGGGCGTCCAACACTGCGTTTCCCCACGTGGCGACCACTCCACTCCAGTACATGTCGACAGCAAACATGTCATATCTTGCGCAAATCGTTACTACACCTTGTCTGAAGGCGTCCTACATTACGTTTACCGAGACACGGTGTCCACTTCAATATTTGTTTACCTAACGGTTATCAGTTCTGCCGCTGATATGACCAGCCCAATGCCACTTCAGCTTGCTAATCCGGGGAGTTAATCTTGGGCATTTATATGTAAAGTTAAGTCCTCCTCATTTTAGCGTGTAATTCCCAGTTGCGTCCAAAGCTGTCGCTTTGATTCTTGATTTGAGGAGTCTGGTAATGACAGAGAAGCGTTTGCCGTCTGACCTTCGCGACACTTTAACAGGGGAACCAAACCCAGTATTCCAGTAGTCGTCTTGTCCACCTATAAGCATTCATGCGTTCTATCTGTCCAGCCCACTTCTGTTCGGCTATTACGAAGATCAAGAATCTCAGTCTTCTTTCTTCTTTTTTTATGCTAGAGGCGGACAAACGAGCAAGCGACTCAAAGCCGCCTACGAACATCCGCGAAATCAGAGAGATCGCTAATGTGTTACCGGAAATCCTCTGGATGGAGTCTCCCTTACCCTCACTCACGCAGCTGATCAATTCATTTTTTTATGGTTATTTGTGGGTAGTATTCACAAATGCTTGTTAAACTTTTGTTACCTAACCAAATATTCTTTATTTGCATAGGCTTGTACATAGCACTTAAAAATCGTCATACATTTGAATGACTTAAAACTATTTATAAGTACTTATGTATAATTTACATGTTAATACATATATACGTTGATACATAAAATATACTAAAGAAATAAATAAACATAATGCGATTCTACCACCGGCTCGGAAAGTTGTTTCTGGTCGACAAGATCCGGCAAGAAACTCGCCAGTTACTCTTTTTAATCGCCAAACTTTCATACAATGCAATGTTGTGTCATCATCATACCAAGCCATACAGTTTAATTGTTACACAAAATAAAATAAAGGAAATAATAATAAAATAAATATTATGAGGTAAACCGAAGCAGATCAGTCCCCAAAGGTGGCACCTGTTCACAAGTATGACGTATGTGTCAGCCATCATTTCACTCAACCATATTAGAGGGAATGTAATGACCCGCCACATAGCGCCACCACCTCAGAGACATTTGAGTGAGCATGACTACTTAGGTTCCCCTCATAGGTCACAAAGAGTAGTAGTTACTTAATCCAACACTAATAAACTGCAGGACGAGGTGTACAATAGTAGGTGGTTAGCATGTTATCAATTATTGAATAATCAATATAAATCAATTTTTATACAGTAATAAATGCTGCTAAGCCTAATTTATTCAAATTCAGTAATTATATAATATTAATAATTTCCGTTAATATAAATGAAAATGATACAAGTGTGCAGGCATGGAGGATGGTCATTATGTCCATGAATCCTTATTACCCGACTACGGCAAAGCAAAAGGAGGGTTATGATTTTGACAGGCTATGTATGTATGTATGTATGTATGTATGTATGTATGTATGTATGTATGTATGTATGTATGTTCATCTGTTTCCACGTAACTTCTTAACTACTTATCAGAATTCGACAAATGACATATCATTATAAGCGTCTTGATCGTCCGCTGGTTATAGGCTATATGAAGTTTCACAAAATCTAATGTGGCGCCCTCTAGCGGACAAAACATACAGAGTAAAAAAATAAAGTTATGATAAATATGCCGTGTTTGGTATCATTTGAAAGCGCTTGACTTGTACATTTTGAATATATATATATATATATATTACTAGCACTTGGACACCAAAATAGTACAAATAAAATAAAAGTAAAAAAACTAAAACCCAACTACGACAAAAAACGTCGCTGAAAAAGTATAAAACAAGCCTTCGTTGTCAATTTATGCAATATTCACTATGTAGAGATAAAATTTCATGTTTGGAAAGGCGTAGTCACACGTTAAATATACTACCCTTTGACAACTTGCTTGTTTTATACTTTTTCAGCGACGTTTTTTTCATTTAAGTAGTCTACAATTTTATAGTATCCTTTACTTATTGAACAGGCTTTCACGTGAGATTTAAATTTATGCGTTGGTAACTCAATAACATTTTGTGGCAACTTATTGTACATTTGAATACTTAGACCAACAAATGAATTATACATTTTTTGAAGTTTCAAATTTGGAATCGCGAGCTTGTGTTTATTTCTAGTGTTAAAACCATGACAATCAGATTTATTCGAAAAAATATCCATGTTCTTTCGCACGTACAAAATACAGTCTGAAATGTATTGAGAAGCTACGGTTAAGATGTTAATGCTCTTAAATAATAAGTAAGTAGGTTAAGTAAGGTTAACTAATAAAGTTAACAAGGATAACAAAATTTGGTAAGATGCCAAGATTTCTGTAACTGTCATCCAATTATAAAAAATGTAAGGATGTTGTTCAAGACCGGATATTCGCTTATAGTTCTGGTAATACTACGGACTATTTTAATTTGTGTTGTGTACATACATAATATGTGTGTTCCCTACTTTTACATTTCTATGTCTCTGAGCAAAATGTATGATACGAATTTTTCGAACATAGCTCGGGTTTGTGATCACCAATCCTCATTTGCCAAGCTTGGTTGTTAAGCCTAATGCTATCAGAGTAGCGATGACTTGATTTCTATGATGGAGGCCTTTGCCCTGCAGTGGGACAGTATATAGGCTGATACTTTATTTTACTTTATCTGTGACCTCTTTTCCTGGGTAATTGCCAAATGTTAAGTCCTTTTAGCAAGTAATTTTTTTAAACGATTAGAACTTCTTCACAACATTACATACATTGAACTTTTTGGGAAAAAAAATTAAACAGGTTCCAATTCGAAAACCGTTTCGAGGCATTTGTATTTTATAACTTATTTTAAAAATAAATAAATTTAAAACTACTAGATCAAGGATATTCTAAATAACATTTGACCCTAGCTACGCTAGCTATTCAGACAGGTTGAAATCAGAAAGGTGACAACAATGTCTCAGTGACTCACTCGCCCGGACCAAGTAACAGATGGCGCTAGTTGTGTTGTATTCAGAAGATTACATTTAGTATAACTTCGTGGTGACAAAATGTCTCAGTGACTTACTCACCCAGACCAAGTAACAGATGGCGCTAGTTTTACGTTCTTTGCAGAGTGACACCAAAACCAAGACTTTACCGTTATGTTACCAGATAGTAATTTAAAATTTCCCCGATCAAAAGGCATGTTTAGAAGTATGTTATTTTTTCTTACTAAATATTTCCCGTAAATTGGGGAAAATGCCATATGGGAACACTAAGAGTATTCAACAGGGATTAGGCGCCGACTTATTATTTCAACAGGGATTAGGCGCCGACTTCGGTAACACCTTTTCTCGAGTGTACTGTTATAAAATGTTACTTGAAGTGTTTAAAGTGTCAAAAATATTATTTTACACTTTTTAGTTCGTGGTGGTGGATTTTTCGGATCTTTTTTTTCTTAACGCGAGCGAAGCCGCGAGTAAAAGCTAGTATTCAATAAAATCTTGCAAATTCTACCTACTTTAACTAACAGTAACAATGATCAGTCATATTGTCATGTCGTGTTGTAGTGCGTCATTAGCCAAGGCTCGGGCAGCTCAGGCGCCGTCTCTTTAATGATAATGATCCGCAGTCTATGACGTGGTTTAAGGTGACGGGTAGGGCACACTAGCGACGCCAATTGATTTTAATTCTACCAAAACAAAGGAGGCCCAATGGGGGAAAGGGGAAAAGGTTGGCAGCGCACTTGTGACTCCACAGGTGGTGCGGGTGTCCATGGGCGGCGGAATTGCTTACCATCAGGTGATCCGTCTGCTCGTCTGCCACCTCTCATATTAAAAAAAAAAAACAAATATACTCTAAGGCTTCAGTCTCAGCTAACACTTATACTATTTATTTCATAACCATGCCCAAATGTTGGGTCTGTTTTTAATAAAAAAATTGATTAACTATACTATTGAAACTTGGTAAATAGATATATTTTGTCAACCGCATTACAATTTTTACACAAAAATAGGAAAATAAAAAACAATTTGGGGGGTCCCCATACTTAGAAATGAAACTATTTTTTTTTATCAAACCCATACGTGTGGAGTACTTATCTATGGATAGGTCTTGATGTTGAGGTTTCTAATGTAACGCCTGTTAATTGATCACCGCCGCCCATGGATATTGAACAAGCCCCAACACGTGAGGTATCACATAAGCGTTGCCGGCTCTTAAGGTGACTGGTAGGGCACACTTGTGACGCTAATCGATTTTAATTTTTAGCTACTAAACCGGATCTATTTTAAACAATTTCGGGGATACAATCGCTCGGCAAACACTTATACTCATCGTCAGCCCATTTAAGTCCCCACTGCTGGGGCACGGGCCTGCCTCAATCACATGAGGGGTAATTGCCATACTCACCACGCTTGGCAGACGGGTTGGCGAGGGTTTAGATATAAATGCAGAGTTTTCCTTCTCTGGGTGCTGATGATCATGCCAGCAGCTTTACCTTAGTCGCCTTTTACGACACCTCGGTAAGAGTGAGGGTGGCCTACTCTACTCTACCGGGGACCACACGGCAACACTTATACTATTTATTAAATAACCATGCACATATGTTGGGTTTAAGCGAAAAATTGATTAACGCCAAAAGTGGCCGCGTGAATCAAACTTTCGCGTACGCGTTGGACACAACATTTGTGTCACGGCCAGACGCGGTATCTATAATGACGAAAATTCGCAGGCTGTGACGTAGGCGGTGCAGTCTGCACGGTATTGCGTCATATTATGTACTACCTACTTGATGGAATTTACCTTGAATGTCGTCAGAAGGGGGTAGCCTGCTATTAGCAGGTCGCATCAAGATTGGCATAATTAAATAAAATATTAAATACTAAATAAATATTTCACAACATCACATACATTGATCTGACTCCGAGATAGGTAGCTCAAGCACCTGTGTTACGGATGTCAGAATCAGAACAGTGGGATTACAAATATATACATATAATATACTTATCTTTTGTAAATACATACTTATAATACATAGGAAACACCCAGACCAATACAAACAGACATGTTCATGCAAACAAATGTTTGTACTGTGCGGGGATCGAACCCGCAACCCTTGGACCAAAGGCAGCGTTCACTACCACTGTTCCAAACGGGTCGTCAAAATTGTAGTAGTAATTGAAGTATTTATTTCCATTTCAAACGTACATAACTCATTCAGAAACTAACTAATGATAATGTCGCACAAAAAAGTGTCGCGGAAAAATATGGAACTAAAATTTGAGATTCCTTGTGTCTAAGAGCGTAAAGCTCAATTTTGAATGTTGGTGGCGTCTCAGGCGCGCTTTTCCCTGGATTTTCGTATAGCTTGATTAGAATGACAGCTGTCACTTGACCTTTATTTCAATATGCATAGGGTTTATCATTTTTACCCAGTTTTTTTCGTAGATTTTTATTCATATATACCTAAAGATATTTTTTCTGTAACACCTAAATCAAGCTACACTTTATCAATGGAACTAGTCACAGAGTGTGAAGGAGATCCAATAGGCCATGACGCAGCTTTAACGCATTCGCCGTGTGGTCCCCGGCAGAGTAGAATAGGCCACCCTCACTCTTACCGAGGTGTCGTAAAAGACGACTAAGGTAAAGCTGCTGGCATGATCATCAGCACCCAGATTAGGAAGGAAAACTCTGCATTTATATCAAAACTCTCGCCAACCCGTCTGCCAGGTGTGGTGAGTATGGCAATTACCCCTCATGTGATTGAGGGAGGCCCGTGCCCCAGCAGTGGGGACTTAAATGGGCTGATGATGATGATGATACGGGTGCGATAGAGAAAGACCGCCACCCTAGTACTAACAGCTTCGCGCGGTTTTTCAAGTATGGCTCTCTATGAAAAGCTCAGTCTGGTTAGGGTGCATGTCTGTGCATTTTACGGCATACAGAGTGTATCTGTGAACATTTACATCCCTTTAATACGTGTTCTACCATCCATTCTGAACAACATGTTTTACGACTTTTCGAAATTCGTCGAAAATTTTTGCGACTAATTTCGAAAAATGACCAAGTCACGTGACCAACTTTGTATGAAAAGTTGTTCTTTTATGCAAATTTCCGAAAGTCATAGAACAAATGTTGTACAGAATGGATGGTAGAACACGTGGCTAAGGTGACAGGTAGGGCACACTAGCGACACCAATCGATTTTTTAAATAACCATGCACAAATGATGCCTCCGTTTTTGTATGCGAGAAATTGATTCACGCCAAAAAGCGGCCACTTTTGGCGATAATCCAAAATTCGAGTGCAAAAGCAGACCAACCAGTTAACTACAAGTATTAAATAAATAGTATAAGTGTTTGCCGAGAGGTTGTGACCCCGAAATTGTTTAAAATACATTTGGTTTAGTGGCTAAAAATTAAAATCGATTGGTGTTGCTAGTGTGCCCTACCCGTCACCTTAAAGGGATGTACATGTTCACAGATACACCCTGTATAATGCCGATTTGCATATGACTTAGATCGGTAGGACTAGTTTTAAGTCCTTTGCAAATAAATAATGTTTCTGATTCTAGTACAAAGTATCAGTACTATCTAATTCTCACACTAGACTTAGTGCTAAAATGGTGCTAAACGTTTATGCATCAACACTATCTATTTCAAACAGAAATTATCTTTCGCTAATGTTGACACTTAGATTAAATCAATCACGTGCTCTACGTCCCCTGATTATAACCCTTATTTCAATAGCGTTAGAGTAGTCTTGATTTTAACTGCAGTATTAATAGTTGTGTATACGCGTATTCGATTTTAAGTCTTATAACAAAGGAATAAGAGTATTTGTAAGGTGATTTATAGATTGTCGCAGTTTGTTATTGGTATGTTGGGAAATAAGGACGATACACATTGATTCAACGTGTTTTGATAAATTCTGCGGCAAAACAAAAACACTACGTAACGCAAAATACGAAAAACAGAAAAAAAAGTTGTAAAGATTTTTATACGATGCGGTAAAATTGAGGCCAAGATCATTCGTGAGGTGTAGAACTAAATGCTATCAAATTGAGACAACATTGCCCTAGCCATAAACTTGGGTGTTTTTTTTGGGCTATGAAATCCAGAATCGGCGAAAGTACCACAAACACCCAATACAGTAAAGTAAAGTATCAGCCTATTAACTGTCCCACTGTAGGGCAAAGGCCTCCATCATAGAAATCAAGTTACGGGGTTCGAGGATCGAGGTTGCCAGCGCACTTGTGACTACACTTGTGTCACGGGTGTCTGTGGGCGACGGCAATCCCTTACCATCAGGCGATCCGTCCGCTCGTCTGCCACATATCAAATAAAAATATAAAATAAAAATACGTTACTCGATACAAAGAGAAATTAATGAAATTTCTACCGTCTGTCGCGAGTCTTTGCGTTCAGTTTAATTGGCTAATGGTTGCACGTGTAAACAATGCGAGTATTAATATCAGTCCACATTTAAGAAACTATCCGAGACGTGCCGGTTTTCTCACGAACGATGTTTTCCCTCGCCGCCGAGATAATGGTAAAAACACAGGGCAGATATAATACTTATTTTGATTTGAACATTATTTCCCACGGCCTCGTCCTCTCCATTGTCTTAACATAAAGCACTTTATACTCTGCCTACTTATTATTCGAAGTTCTGTGGAGCGTTCGTTGCCGAGTGGTCACTGCGAAAATATTTATTGATCTATTGTCGTGCGCAGGGTCAGGGCTAGCTCCAATTCCCTCCTGAAGATGATTGCAGACCGAGTGGACTGTGGCTACTTGCTGCACTGTGGCGCATTACATGCGAAATAGATCACTAATACCTAGGATTAAGATGTAACTAACAATTCCTAACAGAATACAGCAAAATTTCAAAAGTCCGAGAATCTCTACTCTACCTAATAGGTCTCTGGATACTGGAAGAAATATATCGCAAACTATACATAATTGAGATGATCTATTATCGCCATACAAAGGCCATTCCAATTACATACATTGAAATCTTTAAGAAACAAGCCCTGCTAAAAGACAGGTAACGCATCTCTCAACTCCTGGCGTTTGGAACAGTTGCAGTGAATGCTACCTCTATTGCAACTGTTCGATCCCGCACAGTACAAACATTTGTGTGAATGAACGTATCTGTGTATCTGTTTGTATTTACAAAATAAAAGTGGATTCGGCGGGTAGGGCTAAAAGAAGCCGCGTGGGCTGATGCAATTCAAAGGTTTTAAATTAGTGTCTAGTGGTTTTTAGTGTGCAAGTTTGGTGTTTATTTGTGCAGTGAAGTGCCGCAAAGTGATCCTAATAATAAGAATCGTTGGATTGTATCGTTTTTAACACTGCTATTGTGTGTCGAGTGCGTTGTCTCGTGACAACTTGCTTGGACCTAATAGAGTCTTAAAACCCGCGATTGCTTTTAGAGTGATATCCGCTGAATCCGTAGGTCGATAAAACGCAAAACACCGGCGTTTTATCGAGTGACTTTGACTGACTTCGACTGTTGACTACCTACTTGTTCTCAATGAGTTACTTGGACATTGGCGAATTATCTTCGGTTGTCCCGCTTAATAATGCCTAAAATCTAAAACATGATAATGGCAGGAGTAATTCTCAGTCGAGAAGTTGATTGCCACAAATAAAATAAGAAGAAGAAAATAAAAGTATTATATGCGTACATTTGTAATTCCGCTGTTGGTTCTGATATCCGTAACACAGGTGCTTGAGCTACCTATCTCGGAGTCAGATCAATGTATGTGATGTTGTGAATTATTTAAATTTAAAAAATCTTCTGGTGTGGCTGATGTCTATGGGCGGCGGTGATCACTTACCATTAGTTGATCTGCTTGACCGTTTGCTTTCCCATCTCATAAAAAATCCTTCATTTATTTTATGCATTATCGAATATAGTATCAAACTTCTGATTGTGCAATATGACGTCATAATTTCCGGATTTAAAGCTTATCTATCCCCACTTTATTGGATTTCCCGAGCTTTGATAACATTCTCATAATGGTGTTTATATGTTTGTAAACACAAAGCGTTTAGCTATGAGTCACATATATTGTATGTATTACGAACGCTGGCCAATTATTACAAGCTTGATAATTTGGGATCAACTAATTTTATGAATGAGGAAGGTCGTATTTTAACGGAAATTTGTTTATAATCGCATTGCAGATGTTGACTTAACTCCATAAAGTATAAATTTAGATCTTACCTAGCCCTTTGTGTACTAGTAAGACAAACCGAATTGAAACTGAAGCAAAATGGGCATTTAGATTGGACGGTCAGTCGGTCGGTTTTCCCCATGCGGGGTCGTTGGTGTCCTTTGTCGTTACTATGAAAAAAGGAAATAGCAAAACGATCTTGACATTTATCATGTATCTCTTAAATGACGAAAGTGTCGCCAAATGTTAGCCACATTTTTTATCATGATTTTTTTTAAACTTGGCAAGTCACGCTACTGGGTCACTAGTTCCTGCTTATATGTAGTACTAGCTTTTGCCCGCGACTTCGTCTGCGTGTAATTCGAATAAAAGCAAGGTCTTTATATATCTTTATAAATTATAGCCTATGTGTTATTCTGATCTATAAGCTACATTACTGTAAAGTTTCATTAAAATTCGTTTAGTAGTTTTTGCGTGAAAGAGGAACAAACATCCATCCATACATCCATCCAAACTTTCGCCTTTATAATATTAGTAAGGAGTAAGGATTCATGATCAAAGTATCCGATTGATACATAGAATGAAACACTGGAATGATTCCAGTAGCTTATTATTTATTTATCACTTTACCATTGACTCACACAGGGGATTCCGTAGTATATGTCACCACAGACAAATTACCTCTCCCTCTAAAATACGGGATAGAAGTTTCACCTTTCAATGTCATAGAAGATTGAAATTTAATTTAGAAAGCTCAAAGTCGTGAGTTGATTGGCAGATTCTATTTCAATATGGACGTCATAAAAGTGACGTTTGAAATGAAAGTGAGATGGTGTTAGATTAAACCTGTAGGCTCAAAACATTATTTGTTCCAAAAATAGCTAACCTACAACGTATATTTTCAAAGCGAAAAGGCAGGATTTTAGAATTTACGTTTTGTACAGGTAATTTGAGCATTGCTTATTTTCGGAGAAAATTCTCTTTTTAATCAGAATTTCGGGTTTCATCAGATGCTGTGTTCATGATTACATTTTGGGTAATCATGTTTAGCATATAACATATATAATTCCGTGAAATTTTGCGTAATGGATATAAATAAAACTGGATTACTACCGTTGGTTGGAAAGAGACAAAGAGCAGCCTATGTCGCTCTTATCCCTTCAACTACACTTAAAGGATCACGTCAATTCGTTGCTCCGTTTTGAAGTGAGAGACAGAAAAACAGACATACACATAACTATTGCGGACTCTTTGATAACAAGGCCAGCTAAGCCTTCACCTAGAGGCGATTTTCTGTTTGTTATTTATTATTTTTTACTCTCTCTCTCTCTCTCTCTTCGGTCAATTCCCTCACTGCTGAGGATCGAGAATCGTTCGGATTTTATCGACTAGATGTCGCCATCGGCTCCGCTCCGCCGCTCGGTGCAGGGCATCGCTTATCGTGATTATTTTGTGCTAGAAGACCAAAAATAATAAAATTATCATACTTATCATTTTAGCCAAGAAAAGCAATCAAGAGTAGATTAGGAAATAGAAGGTAACCAACGCCGCCCATGAACATCCGCAAAATCAGAGAAATCGCTTATGTGTTGCCGGCCTTTTTAAATAAGAGTCACTTCACTTGAAAATGCCCAAGTCGTAACCGTCGATAATACTGCCGCAGCCAAACCGTTCCACAGAACTGAGGTGTGTGTCAAATTATTAGACCGCCATCCATCGAAATGATGAAGATGAAATGGCAATTGCTTGCGTGTGGTTCGATGTAAGAATTCCGCTGCAGGGAGTAGATCAAACACTTTGATGATGATACATATTTATTTCTGCCTTCATATTTTTCCAGGTGGTGGAATGCAAGTCAAAAGCGACCGGTGCCAGACGAGCATTGAAGGTGCTCCACGACAGCGCGAAAGCCAGGAGAGAAGTGGAACTCCACTGGAGAGCCAGTGGATGTATGCACATAGTTGAGGTAAGACATCCCATTATGCAGTCTCCTGCTCCTTCCCCGTGTCAGATTGTTGTCGACTATGTCATTATACGCTCATTGATCCCATTGGATTGTAAGGATAGATGTAACTAAAGTCAACTGGCGAAAGTCACTCGCCAGAAGAGAACTGAAGGTGCTCCACGACAGCGCTAAGGCGAGACGAGATGTGGAACACTAAATAATAATATCCTCCAACCGATTACGGTTATGGCGGCTGATCTCAACGATTGGCCACGTACGCCGGATTATTTTATAGTTCTCAAGTGTGTGCGCTAACACAAGTGCACTCTCTTTTCCCTTAACCTCATAATCCGATGAGACTCTTGTGTCATAGGACCGGAGAGGCTAATGGCTTAACGTGCTTTCTGAGGCACGGGGATACGAGACCGCCAACTTCCAGACTCCGGGCTGACACTAAGAATTTCTTACGGAAATCTTATTAACAAATTTTTGCCCCGACCCGGGGATCGATGCGCAGCCGTCGTTTAAAAGCGAAACCCACTACCCACTGCGCCATTGAGGCAGTTCACTAAATAACCATTAGATGTATAACTATGGCAATCCAGTACAGTGCGTTATTCACGAATCTTTCTAACACGCACGTCATTTCTGTGGATCAGTTTGGCTGCATCAGTATTTAGATTGTTGTTTTTTTTTTTTTAAGAATAGAATTCATTTATTTCAACCATAGGTCATATTGAGGATAAGATAACATTAATAAACAAGATTAATTTCATAATTACATTACACAATTGTCAAAAATTAAAATACAATTAAATTAGGATGTGAAATTACAATTTTAAATTAATTTATTGAATATATTACAATTACAATTAGAGTCGTGAGATATCTACTACCTACTGTTTTATTATTTTAATAATTTGCTCATTAGTCAGTACATTAACCATCGACACATGGTTGATGTTACTGACAGTCAAACCTAAGCGCGAACATTTGCAGGATGATGTTGTGGCTGCCCTGGACCCTGCTCACTAAGGATGCTCATCGCTTCCGTAGGGTCGTGTAAAAACAGTCTACACGCCACTCAGCAAACATCCCCGAAGCACTGCAACACCGAGGCAGCCCCATCAGCATCCTGAACGCATTGTTGTACTGAACTCGTAGGGCACTGAACTGTTTCTGCGTTGTGACTTTAATTAGGAGACGAGTGTACTCCTTCCTAAAAGCCCGGCAACGCAACAGCAAGTCTTCTAATCCAGCTGGTGTTCATTGACGGCGGTGATCAGTTACCATTAGTTCAGATCATTTTGCTCATTTGCCGCATCTAGCATGATAAATCATTTAAGTCTGTTAAATGTTTTTTGCCTGAGCTAATTCTTTTTCCCTGGAGGTTTTAGCAAAGAATTCAGCGTATAGCGTGCCGGAAATAATTTAGCTTATTTTGTATACCATCATTTTAACGTATTGTTCTTTGTACAGATTTACTCGGGCATGATGTCATTGTAATTACAAAAACGTATTTGGCTGTTTGTTTTGTCACACTCTGGCTACACTAGCAGTTATTGACAGTTGTCCTTGAGACATAAGCAGGTTGATTGATATGAAACTAGCGCCATTATAGTCCTTTGTTCTATAAATAGAAGACCCTGTATTAATGACTTGCAAAATGCACACATAAATAGCGCGATTGCACGCGCACTCGAACGCTCTGGCGCACGCAATATATGTCGCGGCGCCGTGTTACAGGCCACATGTAGAACAGTACAGTAAAAGCCTACATAGGCCGCTTGACGCACGCACACATTGATAGCGCGGGTGCACGCGCACTCGGGCACTCTGGCGCCCGCAGTATGCGACGACGCGGCGCGGTGTTATAGGCCACATGTAGAACAGTACAGTAACAGCCTACATAGGTCGCTTGGCGCACGCACACAATGACAGCGCGAGTGCACGCGCACTCGGGCACTCTGGCGCCCGCAGTATGCGACGCGGCGCGGTGTTATAGGCCACATCTAGAACAGTACAGTAACAGCCTACATAGATCGCTTGGCGCACGCACATATTGACAGCGCGGGTGCACGCGCACTCGGGCACTCTGGCGCCCGCAGTATGCGATGCGGCGCGGTGTTATAGGCCACATCTAGAACAGCACAGTAACAGCCTACAAGGGTCGCTTGGCGCACGCACACATTGACAGCGCGGGTGCACGCGCACTAATGCACTCTGGCGTCTGCCGTATGCAACACGTCGCGGTGTTGCAGGCCAAGAAGTGAATACCCTTAAATAATAATTATTTATTTATATTTAAGGTACGCCAACAGCAGCTACTTAAAGAGGAAATATTCAAATATGTTTGCCTGTTTGCCCATTATAGGAATTGACAGCGATCATGATATTATGATTATTTCTACGTCAATCATATCATAATGTGTTAATTTAATGGATTCAAATAACAGTAACGGAATAATCCAATCTTAATTGCCTCGGTTAATTATAATGAACATAATCAATTTAATACATTTGCTTATTAGAGGTAATATTGTATGTTTGATACCGTACATTTGATAAATACATAAACATATTTATGATTTTATCTGAATGTGTACGGACAGTCACACATCAGTGTTTACAAATGTGTCAAATTTCTTTAATTGTTTTTATCACGTTTAGTTCAATATCAGTGTTATAGTAAATTTTACAGATCGTAATAACCTGATATGTAGCTGTCTGTACGGATGGCGTCAGTTCAAGTTACCCCAAGCAGTGCACAAATAACACTTGTCACTCAAACAAAAGGACGCGGACGGTCCAAAATCCAATTAGGTCGTCTGCCTATCATATCTTATCTTATCTGTTAGGGGCCATTTTCATGGGGCACGTCGACCCTAAGGGATATTTTGTACTTTCCCTATCCTTTGCGCTCCTACTCACGAAAGATTCGTTTCATCAGCGTCACGATGTCTTTCGGATTGAAGTGCCTGTAGTCTCCTGGTTTAGGATAAGCGTTACCTGGAAGACACATTCTGCCTCTGGCTAGTGAGTCGCGTTCACATAAAAGATATTCTATGGTTTCCGTCTCCTCCTTGCATGCTCTGCAGTCGCTGATCGATGTTATGTTCATCTTTATCAGCAATTTGTTCGTTGCATAATGCCCTATTAACGCTCCTATGAGCATCCTTGTCTGTTGTCTATTGCCTCCAAGAAGATGTTTTTCCCATATCTTTGTATTATCTCCTATGAAGGCCTTTGAATGTCTGCCTATCACATAAAAAAGGGTAACTCGACATGACGTAACGTGTCATCGCGTAAGATATTATTAGATTAGCTTTTTATATTAACTAGTGGCTCGCCCTCACTTCGTTTCGGGACATTAGTTCCACTTTATACCAATAGATGGCGCTAAGTGTCGATTACAATGCGCAAGCGTTTTGTGTTTTCGGATAACCTGTAACCGTTGCTGCTGTCTGTATTATTTGCCTCTTTATAAATAGTATAAATATTCAATTATATATTTTGAATCAGCCATCAGACATTCAAAATATATGAAGAAGGAAGACTGCAATAATTAATCCAGACGAATGATCACTATGACAATTAACTATGATTAATTATACCTAAACTACTTAGGAAGTCCACAATGAACAAAGAAAACGATTATTTTTAATTGCTATAACATTTTACGGAAATATTGTGCACATATTCGGAATATTAATAGCAATGTTATATATATATCCTCCAACCGATTACGGCTACGGCGGCCAATCTCAACGATCAGCCACGTACGCAGGATATAATTATAGTGCTAAAGTGTGTTCACAAACACAAGTGCACTCTCTATTCCCTTGCCCTCATATTCCGATGGGACACTACTGTGACACGACCGGAGAGAGATCGGGCGCAGGAGTAATAAATAGCTTTCCGAGGCACGGGGGTACAAGACCGCCAACTTCCAGACTCCGGGCAGCCACTGAGAATTTCTTACCGAAAACTTAGGTACAAATGATTGGTTCGACCCAGCGATCGAATCCGGGACCTCTAGCGCAGCCGGTGCTTTAAAATGCGACCCACCAACCACTGCGCCATCGAGGCAGTCACACATTATATACAACAATAGAATATTAGTCTGTCGGATCGTTCGTCACTGTCCTATCATCGAGCTAATGACCCGTGTGGTAAATATTTCTTTAGTTCTGCCAAATATTCTCATTTGTTCTAAATAGTGTTGTTTTTCGGTTGTTTAGTGCATAATATATCGATTTAGATAGTTTGTGTACCGCCGCCCACGCGCCCATGAGAGAGGCATACCTTAGTATGAATGAGCCACTACAAGACGCATTAATACCACGGCCTCACTTTAAACGGAGTGTTACCACGGCCTCACGTAAAACAGAGTGGTACCAAGGCCTCACTTAAAACGGCGTGAGACCACGGCCTCATTTTAAACGGAGTGATACCACGGCCTCACTTAAAACAGAGTGATACCACGGCCTCATATAAAACGGTGTCATAACACGGCGTCACAGAAAACGGAGTGATACCAGGAGCCCAATTCTCGTGCTCGTGATATTTTATAAACATGGCGGATATCACCTGAAAATCATACAAAAAGACTGTGTTTTAGTGATATTATGTCGTGTGAAAATAAATATCAAGAGCACGAGAATTGGGTTCCAGAGCGCTGGCGCTGATTTGCCGAGTGACTTAGGATCCCAGAGGCTCAATTGAAAAGTGGGTGTTCCAGATGTCCATGGGCGGAGGTGATCACTTACCATCAGGTGTGCCGTCTCCTCGTTTGTCCGCTATAATTTAGAACCAGAAGACGGACATATAATTTACCTACCTACTTTTTATCCTGCAAAATGTTAGGTTCCTGTTTGATATATAAAGACGATGGCGAAAACTAGTAGGAACAGTCAGCGTCAGATCAAGTTACCCCCTGCAGTGAAAAAATAGCACTTGTGCCCCAGACAGACGGTCCAAAGGTCAACAAGACGTGACGCCGTGTGTAACTAGTTAATATGTAACCAAATATTTTATTTTAAACGCTGTTAGCTTTTCAGTATGTTATGCGTGCGCGGTCGCTTTGTGTCGCATGCATCAATATTTGCAGATAAAATTAAGTTTTTAAAAAATCAAATTAATACTTTTTATTAAATATAATTACTTGTTAAGTTTTTGTATTCTATAATTCGGGCACATCCAGTTAAAATGTATCATCATCATTTCAGCCAATAGACGTCCACTGCCGGACATAGGCCTCCACCAATGTTCTCCACACAGATCGGTCCTGTGCCACCCGCATCCAATGGATTCCCGCGATCTTCACCAGATCGTCGGTCCACCTTGTGGGGGGCCTGCCACGGCTGCGACTTCCTGTACGTGGCCTCCATTCGAGGACCTTTCCGACCCAACTGGCCGCTATGTGCCCTGCCCATTGCCACTTGAGGCATGCAATCCTTTGGGCTATGTCTGTGACCTTAGTTCTCCTGTTAAAATGTATTAATAAATAAATAATATCGATATTTTTAAATTGCGACAACACTACGTAGTGTTAACAAATCTTCGCCTATTAATTTTGTCTGAGATCTTGGCCTTGAATTTAGTGCACTAAAATAATTAGAATTTCAAAGTTTTTTTTACTTCTTTCCGTGAGTAACTTCGTTTTAGTTAATATAATCTTCATATATCAGTGGCTGTCTTTTTTATGTGATAGGTGGGACAAATAGTCGGATCACCTGATGGGAGCAATTGTCTCTGCCCACGCAACAACTGGCACGCAAAAAAATGCGCTGCCAACCTTTTCCCCTTCCCGGAATTAGGCTTCCGCAACCTCACTCACTCGATCGAGCCAAAGACGGCCGTGGTATCATTCTGATTAATACCACGGCCTCACTTAAAACGGAGTGATACCACGGCCTCACTTAAAACGGAGTGATACCACGGCCTCACTTAAAACGGAGTGATACCACGGCCTCACTTAAAACGGGATGATACCACGGCCTCACTTAAAACGGAGTGATACCACGGCCTCATATAAAACGGTGTCATAACACGGCGTCACAGAAAACGGAGTGATACCAGGAGCCCAATTCTCGTGCTCGTGATATTTTGTAAACATGGCGGATATCACCTAAAAACCATACAAAAAAACTGTGAGCACGAGAATTGGGCTCCAGAGCGCTGGCGCTGTTTTGCCGAGTGACTTAGGATCCCAGAGGCTCAATTGAAATGTGGGTGTTCCAGATGTCCTTGGGCGGAGGTGATCACTTACCATCAGGTGTGCCGTCTCCTCGTTTGTCCGCTATAATTTAGAACCAGAAGACGGACATAGGATTACTTTTTATCCTGAAAAATGTTAGGTTCCTGTTTGATATACAAAGACGATGGCGAAAACTAGTAGGAACAGTCAGCGTCAAATCAAGTTACCCCCCTGCAGTGAAAAAATAGCACTTGTGCCCCAGACATAAGGACGGTCCAAAGGTCAACAAGACGTGACGCCGTGTGTACCTAGTTAATATGTAACCATATATTTTATTTTAAATGCTGTTAGCTTTCCGGTATGTTATGCGTGCGCGGTCGCTTTGTGTCGCATGCATCAATATTTGCAGATAAAATTAAGTTTTTAAAAAATCTAATTAATACTTTTTGTTAAATATAATACTTGTTAAGTTTTTGTATTCTATAATTCGGGCTCATCCCGTTAAAATGTATCATCATCATTTCAGCCAATAGACGTCCACTGCCGGACATAGGCCTCCCCCAATGTTCTCCACACAGATCGGTCCTGTGCCGCCCGCATCCAATGGATTCCCGCGATCTTCACCAGATCGTCGGTCCACCTTGTGGGGGGCCTGCCACGGCTGCGACTTCCTGTACGTGGCCTCCATTCGAGGACCTTTCCGACCCAACTGGCCGCTATGTGCCCTGCCCATTGCCACTTGAGGCATGCAATCCTTTGGGCTATGTCTGTGACCTTAGTTCTCCTGTTAAAATGTATTAATAAATTAATAATATCGATATTTTTAAATTGCGACAACACTACGTAGTGTTAACAAATCTTCGCCTATTAATTTTGTCTGAGATCTTGGCCTTGAATTTAGTGCACTAAAATAATTAGAATTTCAAAGTTTTTTTTGACTTCTTTCCGTGAGTAACTTCGTTTTAGTTAATATAATCTTCATATATCAGTGGCTGTCTTTTTTATGTGATAGGTGGGACAAATAGTCGGATCACCTGATGGTGAGCAATTGTCTCTGCCCACGCAACAACTGGCACGCAAAAAATGCGCTGCCAACCTTTTCCCCTTCCCGGAATTAGGCTTCCGCAACCTCACTCACTCGATCGAGCCAAAGACGGCCGTGGTATCATTCTGATTAATACCACGGCCTCGCTTAAAACGGAGCGTGGATCTCCAACGGTCTCCAACATTTTCATCTTAGCGTATATTTCCCGGTTGCGTCCAGAGCTGTCGTTTCTGGGGCCCGGGGTACGCTTGGACCATGATTCAGGATTTGTGGAAACTTGTTATTACAATGAAGCGACTGCCGTCTGCCCTTCGCAACCCTTTAACAGGGAACCAGATCATCTGTAGTCGTGGTCATCATGACTATCCGAAACGTGCAGGTTTCCTCACGATTCCTCTCACCGCCGAGCTAATGGTAGAAATACGCACATAGATTTGGAAAAATCTATAGGCGCATGCTCGGATTCGCACCATTCGACACCTCGTATGGTAGGCGCGTTTTTATCTATACCCGAAACTGGAATTCAAGACCAAAAAAGCTACTACAATGTTGCCACTGCAATAAAATGATCGGACAATAGTATATACCTATTTTCTAAAAACATACGCTGACAATATATTTATTGGTAATTTAATTTCTATAATTTATAGAAGTAATTTAATTGACTTATTTTCCCATTAATACGACGCTTAATAAGACGCTTTATTAAATACTTAATCATCTGTAATGTTTGGTATAAAATCTGGTATTGAGCTTGTGTCACTTCAGGTGTTAATAACATTTGGTACAACCTTTGAACTTACATGTTGTTGTTTCGTGCAGTGAGTGCAGCAAAGTGATATTAATATAAGAATCTTTGAATGACATCTATTGTGTGTTGTTGAATGAGTTGTTACGTGAGCAACTTGCTTGGACCTATGAGAGTCTTAAAACCTGCGATTTCGTTAAAAGTAATCTCGGCAGAATCCGTAGGCCGATAAAACGCTAAACGTCCCCGTTTTATTTAGTGACTGATACTTTGGCTTCACTTTCGTGAAGGTATTCATGGTTAAATCAATTTGTTTAAGTTCTTTACAATACAATTTTGTCGATGTTAGTTGAGTTGAAAATAAAGTTGTAATTACGTTTCTATTTTTTTGGGAAAATCCTTATCATGAATTAGGCCAGCCAAAACTAAGAAAAAAGCATATAACAAAAAGGTTGACAAAACCTGAAATCTTGATTTGACAATGACATAAGTGACATTGATAGATTTGACAGTGACGTATCTGTCGTAGTTTTTTTGGTCTTGAATTCCAGTTGCGAGTATAGTGGATAAGCAACCATCGCTCTTCCTCGTTTCGTTGACGAATTATCCCACGGACTGAGATGTTATTCTTTCTTTACAAAATACATAACATTATAACCATGTACCAGTTACCATATCGACCACTACCGAGGCTCCGATAAGAACGGAAAGCCCTTTACAGCCAGAGACTCACACTACGCATCTGAACGTGTTCCGCCTACACTAGTCTACGAAGGTCGAGAGAGTCGTAGACTACGTGTGAAAGAAGTCCAACTGGACGCTGAGGGTCGAACGGTTGGAGTCTCGCCACAAAGTGAACTTTAGCTCATTTGTGGTGAGAGTACCGACTCATTCCCTGGCGACCTTTATTAGGGAGGACTTCTGGCCGCAGGGAGTCGTCTTTCGGAAGTTTCGAGGACGGCTACCAGCTGAAAAAAAAAATGTGTATTTTATTTTATTTTGTATGTATGTTAGACTGTAAGGTATTTATTATATGGGTCAATGAAATATTTTTTAATGTATCTTGTTGCCTGAAATAAACAAAGTATTATTATTAGTATTTATATCATATAGATTATATTTACCAGTCACCATAGCATTAAGTTCTGTAAAATTTTGTGTAATCATCATCAGCCCATTTAAGTCCCCACTGCTGGGGCACGGGCCTCCCTCAATCACATGAGGGATAATTGCCATACTCACCACGTTTGGCAGACGGGTTGGCGAGGGTTTTGATATAAATGCAGAGTTTTCCTTCTCTGGGTGCTGATGATCATGCCAGCAGCTTTACCTTAGTCGCCTTTTACGACACCTCGGTAAGAGTGAGGGTGGCCTATTCTACTCTGCCGTGGACCACACGGCCTACACACAAAATTTTGTGTAATAAAGAGTATTTATAACATAGAAAAATGTATAAAGTTCATGTGGTCACTTTTTTTTTCAGATAATCGACGTATACGACAACACATACGGTGGCAAACGGTGTTTACTGGTGGTGATGGAGTGCATGGATGGAGGGGAGCTGTTCCAGCGCATACAGGACAACAGGGAGGGTGCATTCACTGAACGACAGGCCGCTGAGGTACGGGAGATTGTAATCTGACTGTAATGATCCGGAGGAAAGGGGGCTTACCATCAGATGACCCCTCTGCTCGTCTGCTACCTATCACATAAAAAAAACTGTGATAAATTGTGATTGAAACCAATAAAGTATGACTTAAATAGCATACGGTAGCAAACGGTGCCTGCCGCTGTAGTAATAACCGCGGGAGATTGTAATCTATCTAATGAGGTAACCTATAGATAAAGCTTGTTGGTATGGAGGGGGCGAACTGTTCCAGCACAGAGAGTTCTGCATTTACTGAAAGACAGGCCCCTGAAGTACGGGAGATCTATCGATAAATTGTGATTGAAACCGTAAAATTATGAAACAAATACGATGGGAAACGATGCTGAACTGACCGTTGAAGTAATACAGGGGATTGTAAATTATCTAACGAGATAAGAATTTATCTAGTGAGATTATAATCTATCGATAAAGCTAAAGCTTGCTGTTCATGACTCGTCATGGAGTGTATGGGATGGGGGGGATTGTTCTCAATCTAACGAGATCATAATCGAACTAGTAAAATTATAATCTATCTAGCGAGATTATAATCTGCCGATAAAGCTTACTGATCGTGGTGGGGGAAAACTGTTCCAGCACACAAAGGACATCAGAGAGGACGCTGAATTTTAAATTACTGAACGACAGGCCGCTGAGATACGGAATATTGTTACCTATCTAGGCAAATTATAATATATCGATAGAAATAAGTAAAAAAAAAATGCACCAGACATCGGAACCCGGGATACGCTAAAAGTGCTAAAACCATGATCCAGGATTTAAGGAGTCTGGTATAATGAAGCGACTGCCGTCATACCTTCGCAACCCTTAGAGAGGAATTTGACCACCTGAATCATGATTACATGTTCAGAATAATTAGAATCAAACCCAGGACCTGGCCAATACAAGCGCACACAAAAGAAATTACCCCTTCGCCATCGAGGTCGAGTTTGCACGCAAAATGTGTCACCAGCTTAATTTAACATCGAACTTGGCGGTCTTGGCACCGTGCGCCCCAATATCCATCACGTTATTCAGGACTAACGTCCTCATGATTAATAATTCAGCTACTGTAATGATATTCAGCTTTCAGAGCGGTCCGCTAGCGCCGACATTTGATTTTTTTTCTGTGACGATACAGACGAGCAAACAGATCACCTAATTGGTAGGCGATTGCTGCCACCCATAGTCACCAGTGGAGTGCGCTGCCAACTTTACCCCTAGATGGGCCTACGGTACCTACACTTCTGAATGGGTCGGCTCGACCGGAATGATTCCACGGCCTAACAGAAAACCGGCGTTAAGGTGACGGGTAGGGCACACTAACGACGTCAATCGATTTTAATTTTTTGCTACTAAACCGGATATATTTGAAACAAATTCGGGGTTACAACCTCTCGGCAAACACTTATACTATTTATTAAATACTTATAATTAACTTTTGGGTCTACATTTGAAGTTTGAATTACCGCCAAAAGCGGCCACTTTTGGCGTGAATCAATTGTTCGCGTACAAAAACGGACCCAACATTTGTGCATGGTTATTTAATAAATAGTTTAAGTGTTTGCCGAGAGGTTGTAACCCCTAAATTGTTTAAAATAGATCCGGTTTGGTAGGTAAAAATAAAAATCGATTGGCGTCGCTAGTGTGCCCTACCCTTTTTATTCTCCGTACCGTATCAAAAAGCGATTTACTCTTTAAAATATTACATCACGATTAATACTCTTCTTTAAAAAGGCCGGCAACGAATTAGCGATCTCTCTGATTTCGATATTCATGGGCGGCGTTGATTACTTTCCATCAGGTGACTCGCTTGCTCGTTTGTCCGCCTCTAGCATAAAAAAAAACAAAATGGCGGCGCTAGCGGTCCGTTTAGAGTGTGTACTGAGAATAATGGTACGCACTGTGCCAAGAAGTCGCTTCATATCAAGTTAAATCACAATGACGGTTATTTTGGTCCCATTACGGAGAATTGCTCATGTGATATGTGGAATAATAAATGAAAGCTGCAACAGAATAGTCTGTGCAGAAAAGGGCTCGTACCCTGGTAATATAAGTACCCTTGACCGTGGCAGAGCCACGCTTCGGCATGAATGTCCGGCACCGGCGTGAAGCAGCACTATGCTGCGTGATTGAGGGTACCGGAGGCCCAATAGGGTATTTGACTAAGCTCGAGATTTTACAAAATATAAATATTTTATCAAAACATAGGTAAATATGTGCCAATAGCAAAATTCTCAGTTAAAAATATAACGTCTAGCCGGATTTATGGTCATTCAAAGATTCATGGGCAAGTCCATTTTAAAAGTATGAAATTATTAAAAAATAATTATACCATTGAATAACCCATACAATTTGCACCAACTATTGTAATAGAACCATCGACATAAACGAAACATGTGATAAAGCTACCATACAAAATTCAAATAAAATGCATACAAAATACTTGGGTGTGACGTCACATCTTAGTAGTCATTTGTATGAAGCGTTTTGGGTTTGCCCAAAATAATGTCATTTTAAATTGTGATATCTCAGGTAGTTTAAATGAGAATCAAGTAATTCTTTCAACGATGTTTTTATCATTGAGAGGTCTTTTTGATTACATGAATAAAAAAAAATTGCCAAATACTGTATTTGGTAGATTTAAATATTAATAATAATTTAATTTATTTCAGATAGAAATCCATACAATCTTGTCAGTAAAATTCTTATTACTACGTTAGCTGACATACTTAAATTATACAATATCCTTAATTTAAATATTTAATTGTCCCCTTCATGTGCATTTTAGTCCAATGCCTACGAATGGGACGGTCAAAACGATCTTGCAATACCCTCAGGATGCCATTTGAGCTCTCACGCAATTTTAGCATGATTGAAGCAGTTCGCATCCTTAGGATGGCATGTAAACCATCAACACCTGCTTCAGCGAACATGCTTGATGCGCTGCAAAATCTTTAAAGGTTGACAGCGCACTTGTGACTCCACTGGTGTCGCGGGTGTCAATGGGCGGCGGCAATCGCATACCATAAGGTGATCCGTCTGCTCGTCTGCCATCTATAACATAAAAAACAACCATTTTTAATCACCTCTATTTTATTATTAAGGGCGGATTCGACCAACCATGACAGTTATAATAAGAGAATAACAATCCGCGTGTTAATTTACTCCGTTACTTTATTCTCATAATAAATTCAATAGTATTCTTCCAAGGTATAACTATACGACCCGTTTGGAACAGTGGTAGTGAACGCTGCCTCTGGTGCAAGGGTTGCGGGTTCGATCCCCGCACAGTACAAACATTTATGTCCATGAACATATCTGTTTATATTGGTCTGGGTGTTATCTATGTATTATAAGTATGTATTTACAAAAGAAAAGTATTATATGTATATATTTGTAATCCCACTGTTGGTTCTGATATCCGTAACGCAGGTGCTTGAGCTACCTATCTAGGAGTCAGATCAATGTATGTGATGTTGTGAAACATTTATCTATTTATTTATTTATGATTTATACCTTGTTTCACGACTGAATGAACGAATGAAATTTTAAACCGAAAAAAAACAATATGTATTGTTTAATCATCATCATCGTCGTCATCGTCAGCCCATTTAAGTCCCCACTGCTGGGGCACGGGCCTCCCTCAATCACATGAGGGGTAATTGCCATACTCACCACGCTTGGCTGACGGGTTGGCGAGGGTTTAGATATCAATGCAGAGTTTTCCTTCTCTGGGTGCTGATGATCATGCCAGCAGCTTTACCTTAGTCGCCTTTTACGACACCTCGGTAAGAGTGAGGGTGGCCTATTCTACTCTGCCGGAGACCACACGGCTAATTGTTTAATGGTTCATGTTAATGACACCGGGATAGAACAAAAAACTAAAGGGCAAAATTAATAATTCCTTCATTAGACCTGTTGCTTTGTATGGATCAAAATGGTGGGCCGTTAAGAAGACGGATGAAAGACGATTGCATGCGACAGAGATGAGAATGTTAAGACGGATGTGTGGCGTGACGAGAATGGATAAGATAATGAATGAGTATATTAGAGGAAATATGAAAGTCAATATCCATCATTGATAAATTGAAGGCAAATCGTCTTTCCTGGTATGGCGATGTAATGAGAAAAGGGGAAGGCTGCCTCGCACAACCACACCATCTCTTCTCGTATCGCCTCTCCTCTTTGTATCTTTTTTTTTGGTTATAGGTGGCAGACGAGCCGACGGATCACCTGATGGTAAGCGATTCCCGCCGCCCATGGAATTACCTTTTAACCCCCTTCCCCTGGATTATGCATCCGGTGCCCCCACTCACGCAGAGAAACACAGCGCAAGCACTGCTTCTCGCCGGTTTTCTGTGAGGACGTGGTATCTGTGTGGTGTCGTGGTAAGCCTGTTGTAGGTATTTATTTTTTCTGTATTGTGATGGTCAATAAATGTATTTTCTTTCTTTCTTTCAATACCTGGTCAGAGCTCTCTCATCAGCTCGGCGACTCTCGTCGTGGTATTTCGTCTTGTACCTCGGCTGACGAATTTTTGTAAAGGCTTCCTATCTCCCCAGCGAAACGTCTGTTTTTCCTTACTTACCTACTTACTCCACTGACCCAACGACCCGAAGCGAGTCTTGGCCTCCGAAACAAGAGAACGCCACTTTGATGGATCCTGCACTACTTGCCGCCAGTCATCGGCCTGAAGCTCTCGCAGATCATTCTCGACGACATCCTTCCAGCGATACCTAGGCCGGCCTACCGGGCGTCGGCCCATCGGTCGGCTCTGGTATGCTATCGTCACGAGACCAAACGAACCTAATATTAAAAAAATAAAACTCACTTTTCTCTCTGATCCACAGATAATGCACTCAATATGCGTAGCAGTGCGGCACTTACACGACGTCGACATCGCCCACAGGGACATCAAGCCAGAGAATCTCCTATACACAAGTATGGAGCCAAACGCTCTGCTAAAGCTGACAGACTTTGGGTTTGCGAAGGAGACGTTGACGCCGGCTGATACGTTGCAGACTCCGTGCTATACGCCGTACTATGTGGCGCCTGAGGTAAGGGAAATTATCAGAAAATAATCGACAAATTATTAGAAATTATCGGTCGATTAATAGTGACTTCATAATAGCTGCAGACTCCGTGTTATACTTCGTCCGTACTATGTAGCGCCTGAGTTAAGAAATACCCCACAAATAACTATAAATTATTTATCAGTCAGTTAATAGTGACTCAATTGATCGATACGTTGCTCAAGTAGACATTAGGCCAGAGAATCTTCACCACACAAGTATGGAGCCAAACGCTCTGCTTATGCTGACAGACTTCGGGTTTGCGAAGGAGACGTTGACGCCGGCTGATACGTTGCAGGCTCCGTGCTATACGCCGTACTATGTGGCGCCTGAGGTAAGGGAAATTATCAGAAAATAATCGACAAATTATTCAAAATTATCGGTAGATTAATAGTTTCATAATCATAGCTACAGATACAGAGTTATTACTAAGCATTTATTGCAGATAATTAAATCCATACAAATTCGTTAGTAACATTTTGGTGCTTAAAACTATGTTAGTATATCCAATTATTATTATTAGGGACAGGAGTGTGTAAGTTATACGCCGTACCATGTATCTCTTTAGGTGAGGAAAATTATCGAGAAATCATTACAAAATATCGGTCGATTGATAGTTACTTAATCATAGTTGAAAACAGTCTTATGAACTGTACTATAATAAGGTGATGTAAATTATCAACAAATTATTAGAAATTATCGGTCGATTAATAAATAAATAAATATTGTTGTGAAATATTTACACACAAATATTCACATACATTGATCTGACTTCGAGATAGGTAGCTCAAGCACCTGTGTTACGGATATCAGAATCAACAGTGGGATTACAAATATATACATATAATACTTTTCTTATGTAAATATATACTTTAAATACATAGGAAACGCCCAGACCAATACAAACAGACATGTTCATGCACAAAAATGTTTGTACTGTGCGGGGATCGAACCCGCAACCCTTGGACCAAAGGCAGCGTTCACTACCAGTGTTCCAAACAGGCCGTCAATATATAATTAATAGTTACTTAGTCATAGTTATGGACTACGTGTTATTCTCCGTATGTAGCTGCTGGGGTGAGGGAAATTATCGTACCATTAGGAATGTAACTCGTTGCCGACGCATGTCCTTCTTCCTACAATATGGATTCCTTCAAACGAAGCGTGGGCTCTCCTCTTTCTTACCATCAGGCTGAGGAGAACCAATATACTGTCGCTATAAAAAATGTTTCAAGGTTGATCTAAACCCTCAGTATCCAAGTCAACCCCACCTGTCAGGTACCTCGCTGACAGACCGACGGGGCTCTGACACAGGCAAATTTTCTAATATTTATTTCTATAAAAGTATCAACTTATAAATATCCCACTGAAGGACAAAGGCCTCCATCATAGAAACCAAGTCATCGCTACTATGATGGGATTAGGCTTAATCACCACGCTACCCTAGCCAAATGCGGATTGGTGTTCACTAACTCCAGCTAGTTCGAAAAATTCGAAACATACTTTTGCTCGACCCGGGAATTGAACCCAGGACCCCGGGATCACGGCCCGGTACTTAAACCACTAGACCAACAGGGAGTTCTACTTTATTTCTATACTTCACTTCAATTCGTGGCTTAATTTTTGAAAAAGCCCAGTTCCTTTTCTGTAAATTAGTTCTAAATTGTACCAACAGATGGTGCTGGATGTCTGTTGCATCCCGCTAGTGTTTAGTCCATTTGGGCTAGTAAAAAAATAAAATAATAATAATGAATTAAAAATTAAAAATAAAATAAAAAACCGGCCAAGTGCGAGTCGGGCTCGCGCACAAAGGGTTCCGTAGCAGCAAAGTCCAAAATTACAGTTAAATCAACCTATCTCAAAAACTATAAGAGATACTTTGATCAAACCAAAAATCGTTGAAAGAGTTAATTAGCATGCATCACCTCTATTTTTTTTAGAATTTTATACCCCGTAGTTATAAAAATAGAGGGGGGGGGGGGACATACTTTTTACGACTTTGAGAGCTGATATCTCAAAAACCGTTCACTTTAAGAAAAATGTTTTTTAGAAAACTTTATATCATTTTAAAAGACCTTTCCATTGATACCCCACACGGGTATGTACATCGAAAAAAAAAATTTCATCCCTCAGTTACATGTATGGGGGGCCCCACCCCCAATTCTTTTTTTTACTATTTAGTGTCATATTTTTGTAGCGGTTCATACAACACATATTCCCATCAAATTTCATCACTGTAGTACTTATAGTTTCCGAGTAAATCGGCTGTGACAGACGGACAGACGGACAGACGGACATGACGAAACTATAAGGGTTCCGTTTTTGCCATTTTGGCTACGGAACCCTAAAAAGAGCGTCCTGATAACATCTCCCTAGAGACTGATAACAGAACCCACCCCCCTCCCCCCTCCTTGACAGACTAGCGCTGATAAGGCCGTCGGCAGGCCCCACAGGGGTCAAAGACCGCCCTAACAGCGCAGTGTCGGGAGGCCTCCTCTCCCGGAGGAGCGAAAACACCGCGCCAAGAAATGCGCGAGATGCAACCCGGGTCAAGGGTTTACCCCGAAACCCGAACCGCACCAAGTGCGAAGAAAACAGTAACGTAACGTAGTCCATTCGGGTTACGTATAAGCCCTGCGGTCACTTTATAAATAGTAAGGAAGAAAGAAAGAAAATATTTATTATTATAGACATCACAACACAGAACATATAGCAATTGTAAACAGAACACAATTTGGCACAAACAGAAAAGAAAACATAAAACAATTAAAAATACATAAAAATAAAACAAAAGGAAAAAAAAACAAATCTATATTCAATCATGTCCAGACAGTGCCAAATGAATATTATGATGTGTTATGACGTCTAGTATAAATGGCCCTCACTCAGCTTATATCACAGCCCAGACAAAGGCCATGACGCTGGTTTTCAGTGAGGCCAGCTGAATGAGTGCCACGGACGCTTATCTAGTGTATTTTGTGTACCTAACGCGTATGTGTAACGTGGGTATATATATCTACTAAGAAGAAAATATCAAATAATAATGAGATACAATCGAAAATCGGGAGCTGTGGCGTGCATTAGGGGAGACCTATGTCCAGCAGTGGACGAGTGTGGGTTGCTGATGATGATGATGACGAATGAGATACATACTATTCATCGTCAGCCCATTGAAGTCCTCACTGCTGGGGCACGGGCCTCCCTCAATCACATGAGGGGTAATTGCCATACTCACCACGCTTGGCAGACGGGTTGGCGAGGGTTTTGATATAAATGCAGAGTTTTCCTTCTCTGGGTGCTGATGATCATGCCAGCAGGTTTACCTTAGTCGCCTTTTACGACACCTCGGTAAGAGTGAGGGTGGCCTATTCTACTCTGCCGGGCACCACACGGCCTACTATTAAATTATTATAATGAATAAATAGGAGTGTGGGTATCTACAGTTTAAATATAAAATTATTACGGCTAACAAATCAAATCAAAACAACTTCTAGCGCGCGCATACAGTTATTAGTATTGTGTTTTTATATTCCAGGTCCTAGGCCCGGAGAAGTATGACAAATCCTGTGACATCTGGTCGCTAGGAGTGGTGATGTACATACTTTTGTGTGGGTTCCCGCCTTTCTACTCCAACCACGGGCTGGCCATATCGCCTGGGATGAAAAAGGTAAATATTTTATTAAGATAGTTTGCCTAAACAAGACAACTTTTTTACCGTAGTAGTGCCACGTTTCGCTATGAAAGGGCAGGCTCGACCGCGGCCTTACAGAAAACCGGCTTAAAGCAGCAATGTGTTTCGCTGCGTGAGTGAGGGTACCAGATGCCTAATCCGGGTGAAAGGGGGGTTTAAAAGTTGGCAGCGCACTTGTGACTCCACTGTTGTGGGTGTCTATGGGTGGCGGCAATCGCTTACCATCAGGCCGTCCGTCAGTTCCGTCTGCTCGTCTGCCACTTATCACATTAAAAAAGACAACTCTTTTACCGTGCTAGAGCCACGCTTCGGCATGTATGGGACGGCCCGACCGGAGTGATACCGCGGCCTCACAGAAAACCGGCGTGAAGCCGCGACTCAGATTTGAACCTATACAGGGTGTATCTGTCAACATGTACATCTCTTTAACCGCGTGTTCTATCAACCATTATGAACATTATTTGATCTATGACTTTTGGAAATTCGCATAAAATAATTTCAACTTTTCATACAAAGTCGGTCACGTGACTTGGCAAAATGACCAAAATGCCATGACCTGGTGGAAAACAATGGTGTTATTATTCGTAGCGGTATTTATCTAACCTGATTGTAGGTAAGGTGAAGCTAAAGGTAGAAGAAATGTCCGGAGGTCCATCTCAACGATCAGCCACGTTCGCAGGATATAAATAAATAAAATAATAAATCTTTTTTTTGCAATGGTTTACAAATGTTATACAGAGCTGGTAGCCCCCAAACTAGGTAATTCTGTCTCTTTGGGACTAGAGTTGAAGTTTTACATTTTGGTTGAAAGAATTTCAACTTTTCATACAAAGTCGGTCACGTGATTTGGTCATTTTGTATGGGGAGTCGAAAAATATCCCAACGAATTTCGAAAAGTCGTAGAACAAATGTTGCTCAGAATGGTTGGTAGAACACGTATTTAAAGGGATGTAAATATCCACAGATACACCCTGTATAACCTCTTATCCAATTGGATAACAATGGTGATTGTAGCTTAGTAGCTACAATCACATTCTTATCGAGATGTTTTTTTTATTACGAAAAATAGGCAGACGAGCTTGCGGCCCATCTGATGGTAAACGCTAACCGCGGCTCATTAGCTTATATGACGTCTCTGAGTGCGGCCATGAGACACTAAATTCTATTTGTATTCTAAATTTGAAGCGTCTATGTCTGTTAGCCGTGTAGTCCCGGCAGAGTAGAATAGGCCACCCTCACTCTTACCGAGGTGTCGTAAAAGGCGACTAAGGTAAAGCTGCTGGCATCAGCACCCAGAGAAGAAAAACTCTGCATTTATATCAAAACCCTCGCACACCCGTCTGCCAAGCGTGGTGAGTATGGCAATTACCCCTCATGTGATTGAGGCAGGCCCGTGCCCCAGCAGTGGGGACTTAAATGGGCTGATGATGATGTTAGCTAGAAGTGCCTTGGACTTATGATGATCGGTGAATCAGTGAGTTAGTCAGTGACAAAATTCAGAAACTTAACAAGTTGTCATTCTTAAACTGCTGGATACAATGCCTGATTAGTTACTGAAAATTCAGGTTTCTTGTTTTATCCATAACGAAATTATAGGAGGGTCGAAAATAGCCTGAATTGCTTCGAGAAAAGGATTGTACGGCCGTGCCTTTTTTTTTGCCGAACTTGGCGGGGGCACTCAGATATACCTCACACGGATTCAAAGGTTGACAGCGCACTTGTGACTCCACTGGTGTCGCGGGTGTCAATAGGCGGCGGCAATCGCTCACCATAAGGTGATCCGTCTGCTCGTCTGCTATCTATAACATAAAAAGCAACCATTTTTAATCACCTCTATTACATTATTAAGGGCGGATTCGACCAACCATGACAGTTATAATAAGAGAAGAACAATCCGCGTGTTAATTTACTCCGTTACTTTATTCTCATAATAAATTCAATAGTATTCTTCCAAGGTATAGCTATACGACCCGTTTGGAACAGTGGTAGTGAACGCTGCCTCCGGTGCAAGGGTTGCGGGCTCGATCCCCGCACAGTGCAAACATTTGTGTGCATGAACATATCTGTTTGTATCGGTCTGGGTTTTATCTATGTATTAAGAAAAGTATTATATGTATATATTTGTAATCCCACTGTTGATTCTGATATCCGTAACACAGGTGCTTGAGCTAACTATCTCGGAGTCAGATCAATGTATGTGATGTTGTGAAATATTTATTTATATATTCTTTTCGTTCTCCTGACATCGCTAGCAATTATATTCATTATGCAATTTTTAATATTTTCCAGCGTATCAGACTAGGCCAGTACGACTTCCCCGAGCCGGAGTGGTCTAACGTCTCGTCGGAGGCGAAGAACCTCATCCGAGGGATGCTCTCCGTGGAGCCGGCGAAACGGTTGACGATCCATCAGGTGAATAAATGATGCTTTTACAACCATAGGATTTTTTCCAGGTCACTGTACTCTTGATAACAAGCATCTAAGCATATAATATTTATTTATTAGTATATAATATTGTGTTTATTTATGTACACTTCTGGACACATCTATTGGCCCACCTTAGAGTTTAGGTTTCGATGGCCTCTACTGAAATATGTAAGGGGGTGTAAGGGGTCCCGCTCGACATCTAACGGGGCCTAAGTCAACCTCACCTGCACGTGGCGCACCCTGCTGCACAATGGAAGAGGCTCTGGCGTTCCCCACCAACCCGCACTGGGCCAGCGTGGTGGGTGTAGGCCCAAACACCCCCTATGTTTAGTACAACAAATACAAGGCCCCAAGTGCCCGGCGGTACCGGAGGCCGGGCCAGCGATGACGGAAGCGGGCGAGGCGCCGGGACCAGGGGTGCCAAGAATCCCCGGGTGGTGAAAACAAACCGTCGAACGACCTTGGCCCTGGCAACGTTACAACGTTAGCGTTTGTGGACTATGAGAAAGCCTTCGACTCTGTCGAGACCTGGGCCGTGCTACAGTCTCTCCAAAGGTGCCGAATAGACTACCGATACATACAAGTGTTGCAGTCATTGTACGAAAACGCCATAATGTCAGTCCGCCTTCAGGACCAGGAATCAAAACCCATACCTCTCCAGCGAGGTGTGAAGCGATTCGACCAATCGTTGTATGTTAAGTTGTTGGTCCTGCGCTCGATCCTTCTCCGGTCGAGTCACACTCTCCTATCAGAATACGAGGGCAAAGGAATATAGAGTACACTTCTGTTTGCACATACACTTGAGCACTATAATACAATGTATGTGAACATTTACATCCCTTTAACCACGTGTTCTACCAACCATTCTGAATAACATTTGTTCTATGACTTTTCGAAATTCATTGAAAAATTTTTCGACTCCCCATACAAAAAGACCGAGTCACGTGACCGACTTTGTATGAAAAGTTGAAATTTTTTTATGCGAATTTCCAAAAGTGATAGAACAAATTTTGTTCATAATGGTTTGTAGGACAAGTGGTTAAAGGGATGTAAATGTTCACAGATACATCCTGTATATCCTGCGTACGTGGCTGATCGTTGAGATGGACCTCCGGACATTTCTTCAAACTTTAGCTTCACCTTACCTACAATCAAGTTAGATAAATACAGCTACGAATAATAACACCATTGTTTTCCACCAGGTCATGGCGAGTCCATGGATCAGACAATACACCCAAGTACCCCAGACACCGCTATACACACACACCTTGCTGCGGGAGAGCGGCGAGGCCTGGGCCGAGGTACAGGACGAGATGACTCGCTCCCTCGCCACCATGAGGGTGGACTATGACCAGGTAATCATGATTCATTCAATTATATTCCATTCATTCATAAAGTTATAAATTATTCCTTAAGTCATCATTCGTTCTTCATTCATAAAGTTGTCATTCATGTATTCATTCATTCATAAAATAATCATTCGTTCATTTATTAATAAAGTTGTCATTCAGTAAATCATTCATTTATAAAGTAATCATTCGTTCATTCATTCATCAATCAATCATTATTTGCAAGAATACAGTTATTACATACATAGGTCTTAAATTGGCATTAGATCATGTATTCAGTCTATACTATGATTTTTAATTATGTGGAGTAAACTGACAGATGCAACTGTCAAATTTCCATACATTTTGACACTTCGCATCTGTCAAAATGATTGATTATGTATGGGGATGACACATTGACATCTGTCAGTTTACTCCACATAATTAAAAATTAGAGTTTAGTAACAGACGTGCAAAGTTATCGTAGGTAAGTACATAAAGTTGTCATTCATGTATTCAGTCATTCATAAAGTAATCATTCGTTCATTCATTCATAAAGTTATTATTAATTAATTCGTTCAATCATAAAGTTATCATTAACTCATTCATTCATCTAGGTAAAGATAATTTAACCCTGGGAGAGCCACGCTTCGATATGAATGGGCCGGCTCGACCGAAGTGATTCTATGGCATCACAGGAAACCAGCGTGAAGCAGCACTGGAGCCCAATTCTCGGGCTTGTGACATTTATTTTCATACGACATATATCACTAAAACATAGTTTTTTTGTATGGTTTTCGAGTGATATCCGCATTTTTTCAAAATATCACCAGCGATAAGACCATGTAACTCTGTATACCTAGCTTTTAAGTTTTGTTTGTTGTGCAATAAAGAGTATCTATCTATCTACCTAGAGTATATAGATAGATAGATACTCTTTATTGCTACTATAGTTTTAAAAACTACAGAGATACATTCTCGGATTCGAACCAGGACCCGCCACATGAAAGGGGCATTCTTATCCACTGAACTATCGTTCAACAATCATCATCCATTATAATCTGAAGTTAATCCGTTGGTCCCGCTCCCGTTTGTGACATACTGGGTGTCCCATCGGAACGTGAGAGTAAGGAAATAGAGAGTGCACTAGTGTTTGCGCACACATACTTGTACAATATTACGTGGCTGATCGTTGATATTGACTAACAATATTACTGATCATTGATATTGACTAACACAATACAAGGTTATGTAAAACGAAACGGTTCCTAACGAATGATTGAATGATTTGATAAATTTTGACACTACTCTACGGTACTAAGAAGTCTATGGTTAGTCGAGGATTTGTAATAAAAATGAGAAACTAACGTTATACCGTAATAAACATAAACTTGCTAGTTTAGGATTAAAGCCGGTACGAGAGTCATCATCATCATCAGCCCATTTAAGTCCCCACTGCTGGGGCACGGGCCTCCCTCAATCACATGAGGGGTGATTGCCATACTCACCACGCTTGGCAGACGGGGTTGGCGAGGGTTTTGATATAAATGCAGAGTTTTCCTTCTCGGGTGCTGATGATCATGCCAGCAGCTTTACTTTAGTCGCCTTTTACGACACCTCGGTAAGAGTGAGGGTGGCCTATTCTACTCTACCGGGGACCACACAGCGAGTTTTTTGTAATAAGAGTGTAAGAAGCGGCCAGTCAATTACCCTCTTATTACAAAATCTATATTCTAATCTATAATCTAATTACAAAATTATTACAGTTTTTAATCCTAAACTAGCAAGTTCATGAATATTACGGAATAATGTCGGTTCTTAAATTTTTATTACAAATCCTCGACTAACCACAGACCACTTAGTACCGCAGGATAGTGACAAAATTGATCAAATCATTCAATCATTCGTTCAGTAACATTTCATTTTACATAACCTTATTTTATTGTCTGTAGTAAAAATATTTTAGAATTGTTTTTGAGCAACAATAAATTAAAACATTGACCTAAGTAAGGTTTCCAAGTAATATGCATAAGAATTGCTTATATTTTTGGGATTAAATTTAAATAAATAAATTAACTACTTTCTCATACATCTTATAACTTAAGCGTAAAATGGAATGACCTGTCACAGGGATAAGTTGTCATGGTTACTAAATCGACATTTCGAGGTTATTATTTTGGTACTCATTTTAAACAAGGAGTCCGGGTGGTTTAACTTAAGTATTATAGTTGGTATACTAAATAAAGTTAAACTTAGTTTTGTAATAATGTTTATTCTAGTTCTTCAGTTATACCCAGTATTAATCACACTACTTATTTTAAAACCATGTTTTGGAATAAGAAGGTTATTTATTTATTTATTTCTTATTGATGTATATTTCAATATTTATTATGTATTATTGATGTATATTAAAATATTTTCAGGTACAAATCAAAGCCTTAGAACAGAGCAACAACACACTATTAAACAAGCGAAGAAATAAAGTGAGGGCCTGAAGTACGGAGTAATTTAAATAAAATAGTTACATATTTAGTCCGTATGCGCTTGAAAATCTATGTTCGATGTTTGAGTTTCATGGAAACATTCAACTTTATTAGGCCTAAACAACCTCGAGATGTACCTAACACCCTTTTAACTTTTAACCAGGCAAGTAATATGGGACCACCATGTTTTGAACTTTGTGTAGGATTTTCACCGTGGGAGAGCCACGCTTCGGCATGAACGGGCCGGCTCTAGCGGAGTGATACCACGGCCTCACAGAAAACCGGCGTGAAGCAGCACTGTGCTGTGTTTCGCTGCGTGAGACGGTATCGGAGGTTCAATCCGAGGGTAAGGGGGGTTTAAAGGTTGGCAGCGCACTTGTGAGTGACTCCACTGGTGTCGCGAGTGTTTATGGGCGGCGGCAATTGCTTACCATCAGGCGATCCCTCTGCTTGTCTGCCACCATTTACAAAACAACACATATATCACACATTCAAATTTCATTCATTCATTCAAAAAAAAAAGATGGGATAAGGTTGAAAACCAATGGAATAAATGTTTTCTAGTTGCCTGGTCAAGGGTTAAATTACATATAAATGACTTTAAATAGCATAAATTGATATTGAAACTCAAATTTTCATATTCGACTTTTGAGATGTGTCATTTTTTCGCAAAGAATCGCATTTTCTGATAATAATAATGAGTTTTTCATAGTATAAACTAAATACATAGTTTTTGAAAGTAAAGATCGTACAGTGGATAAGCTTCATGTATAACTTTATCGAGCTTCGTGACAAATTTTCATAGTAAAGATATCTTATTATGATTTTCTTAATTTAAGCAAAACACAATAACAATGGACAACATTTCATATTTTTAACATGTCCATATTGTTTTTTTATATGAAAATAGACATAAAATGAACAGACCCATATTTTTTCTTTTTTCAAAATTTGTCCATTTTCATGCATAACATAATTATTGAAATTCTTTATATTCTAAATAGACGTAAGCGCCAAATGACGTCATCGGACGGCTGAATACAGCGATATTCCTTTGCTTATCATTGTTTTAATAAAACAAAGGTACTACTGTCAAAGGTAAATAATACTAGTGTCAACATTGTCAACGTCATTCATTCATTCAACGTTGACAATTTTTCTTTTTTTTTTTGACAGTTGCATGCATTGGGTTTGGCATTTCGTAAATTTAAAACTATAATGTGCTAAGCAAAGAAATATTTTACATTCTGCCGTCCGATGACGTCATCTTACGTTTATTAGTTTTTAATTTTTTTCTCAGTAAATAAGCAATATAAAAAATGAATAAATATATGTTCGAGCAGCGGAAAAGTAAATAAAGAATTGGTATTTTTTGTTTCAGAGCTTAGCAATTTTGAAATGTTGTCCATTGCTTGCCATCAGGTGATCTGTCTACTCGTCTGCCACCTATGACATAAAAAAAGATTTGATAAGTTACCGCTTTCGAAATATAAAGGTGGCAAACGAACTTGTGATCCACCTGATGATAGGCGGTAACCGTAGGGCAGATAACTTTATAAATGTCACATTTCGACCGGAGTGATACCACGGCCTCACAGAAAACCGGCGTGGAGCAGCATAGTGTGTTTCGCTGCGTGAGTGAGCGTACCGGAGGCCCAATCTGGGGGTTTAAAGGTTGGCAGCGCACTTGTGACTCCACTGGTGTCTCGGATGTCGATGGGCGGCGGCAATCGCTTACCAACAGGTGATCCGTCTGCTCGTCTGCCAGCGATCTTATAAAAGAAAAAATTTATATGGAGCTATTCCACTGTATGGATTATAGTTTGACAATACATTTTCTATGACTGCATACTTTCAATATAGTGGTGCTGTGTTGACTTTTCGCTAATACATATAATAGTAACTATTATTTATAGTAAATGGTATCCAATAGAGATGGGCCGAGTACTCGGTTACTACTCGGTACTCGGCAGTTTATTGATACTCGGTACTTTTTTTGTAGTGACACAGTATATTGGCTCTCCTCAGCCTTATAGTAAACAATAGAGATGGGCCGAGTACTCGGTTACTACTCGGTACTCGGTGTACTCGGCAGTTTATTGATACTCGGTACTTTTTTAGGGTTCCGTAGCCAAAATGGCAAAAACGGAACCCTTATAGTTTCGTCATGTCCGTCTGTCCGTCTGTCCGTCTGTCCGTCTGTCACAGCCGATTTACTCGGAAACTATAAGTACTACAGTGATGAAATTTGATGGGAATATGTGTTGTATGAACCGCTACAAAAATATGACACTAAATAGTAAAAAAAAGAATTGGGGGTGGGGCCCCCCATACATGTAACTGAGGGATGAAATTTTTTTTTTCGATGTACATACCCGTGTGGGGTATCAATGGAAAGGTCTTTTAAAATGATATAAAGTTTTCTAAAAAACATTTTTCTTAAAGTGAACGGTTTTTGAGATATCAGCTCTCAAAGTCGTAAAAAGTATGTCCCCCCCCCTCTATTTTTATAACTACGGGGTATAAAATTCTAAAAAAAATAGAGGTGATGCATGCTAATTAACTCTTTCAACGATTTTTGGTTTGATCAAAGTATCTCTTATAGTTTTTGAGATAGGTTGATTTAACTGTAATTTTGGACTTTGCTGCTACGGAACCCTTTGTGCGCGAGCCCGACTCGCACTTGGCCGGTTTTTTTTGTAGTGACACAGTATATTGGCTCTCCTCAGCCTTATTGTAAACAATAGGAGTGCCCTGACAAATAAAAAGATAAGATAAGAAATCATTTATTCGACACTTAACATGGACATTTACAGACGAAATATCTTAAAAGCTAAGTGCCGAAACGGCCCCTACTCAGCATTTCGCTACGGCCTGAGCCATAGCGCTCATTTTCAGTAAAGACCGAATCGCATACTAAATAATAATTAACTTATTTTTATTGCGCTTCATGAATACATGCTTAAAATTAACATTATGTGCAAATGCTCAAAAATACAGAGGTGAATGCTCGGATTCGAACCATGACCCTCCGTATGGAAGGCGCTTTACTATCCACTGAGCTACCATCGCCCATCGGTTTACAACCTGTGCGGACCCCACGAGTGCGAGTATAGACGCAAATAGTGTGCGAGCGAGAAGTGAATAGATGCGCCGCCATTTCTGATCCCATTCTTTATCCGCATAGGTTGTACATAATTATGTCATAAAACATATATTAATTTGAAACACAAATATGAGTGGAAATTATATTTTTTTGTAATTCTTAATGTTTTAAACTTTCATGAGCACTGACGTTAGAATAGTTTTTAGGGAATTGCTACCATAATGTATCAATACGGGGATTAAACACGATATTTATTATGTGAAACAACATTGTGTACTCACATATTTGGCTCGACGTTTCGGCTACGTTACAGCAGCCGTGGTCACGAGCGGACTCACTCACTCAGTCCGCTCGTGACCACGGCTGCTGTAACGTCGAGCCAAATATGTGAGTACACAATGTTGTTTCACATAATAAATATCGTGTTAATCCCCGTATTGATACATTATAGTTATAATGCAACGCGAAAATCTAAAAAACTAATTGCTACCATGTTTGTGTTCGGCGCAGTTGCAAGTGCAATGGTCACGGTGTTACCATTCAGCAGTGGTGAAATATCGAAACCTCAAAAATAAGATAACAATATACTAATAATAATAAGAATAATTCTCACAACATCTCATACGTTGACCTGATTCCGTACTAAGTAGCTTAAGCACTTGTGTTACAGATATCAGACAACAGAGGAACACAAATATATACTTAAATACATATATTACACCCAGACACTGAACAAACACAAGTGTTCATCGCACGAATGTTTGTCCAGGGTGGGGATCGAACCCACGACCTTTGGCGTAAGAGGCAGGGTCACTACCAATTGCGCCATCCGGTCAGTCAAACAAATATGGTAACAGTCCCGTAAAAAATACTTATACTGAAAACAGAAGAAGTTTTTGTGTCCCAAAACTGAACCGAGTAACTCTGCCGAGTACTCGGTGTAACGAACTTTGTATCGAGTAAACTCGGTAATAGTAGTACTCGGCGCATCTCTAGTATCCAATAATAGAAAGGAAATATATACATATTTTTTTTTGGTGTAATGTACATTTTGTATACAAAAAGTCAATTGAATTTACTTTTGTTTACTTACATTTAAAAATAATGGTTTAATGTGCTATATGAAAGTTAATATAATAATAATATTATTTAATATAGTGTATTAAACCTTGAATATTTTTTTTAGTAAATTAACATACAAAAAAAAATACTTTGATATAGGTAAATAGGTACGGGTCTGTTTAAATATAAAATGTATGTATAAAAGGTTTTTTTTGTTTAGTTTCATAATACGTACTTATAATGAAAATACTTTTTGGTCAAATACCTAAAATAAACTACTTCATCACATTATTATTTTATTAAATTGCTTTTTTTAATGCAAAATAAACTAAAAATACATTTAATGTGTATAAAAAAATCCGTGTACCTTTTTGATGCGAAATTCGGAATTACGCAAAAAGGAATTGATTAATTTATAAAATGTACAAAATTAATTATTTTGTATATATTAAAGCTTTAGTTAATTTTTCTACATCACACTAATGTATTTAAAATCACAATACATATATTTTTTTTATTAAAAAATACGTTCTTTTTTCACAATAAATGTTTTTAATTTACAATACAAAAATGTGATTATTCAATTAGGTGCTTTTCACGTTTTAAGAAAAATAGTATTAATTTTGTTTCCATTTAGAATCGATTTACATGATTTTGTTATAAACTTATTTGACAGAAATAAGAAAGGGGTTTGTTAGTACAATAAATAGATAATGTCAAATGCTAGAATTTGACCTGGTACTAAAAGTACGCTACATTTTGACCTCTAAGCTTTTTAAAGCTTTTATTTATGGTACAGACAATAAAAGGGTTCGTCACTTTAAGGTGACGGGTAGGGCACACTAGCGACGCCAATCGATTTTAATTTTTTGCTGCTAAACCGGATCTATTTTAAACAATTTCGGGATTACAACCTCTCGGCAAACACTTATACTATTTATTAAATAACCATGCACAAATGTTGGGTCCATTTATGAACGCGATGAAATTAATTCACGCCAAAAGTGGCCGCTTTTGGCGTGAATCAATTTTTCGCGTACGCGTTGGATCCAACATTTGTGCATGGTTATTAAATAAATAGTATAAGTGTTTGCCGAGAGGTTGTAACCCCGAAATTGTTAAAACAGATCCGGTTTAGTAGCTAAAAATTAAAATCGATTGGCGTCGCTAGTGTGCCCTACCCGTCACCTTAAGGTCAATTTTCGCTTGCACGGCAAGAATCAGTTATACCAACATACCGTTTTAAAAATATTCTTTAAATTTTCTTTACATCAAAAGAAATCAATGTTTTCTGTGCAACAGGTATTATACTCTGACAAATTTACGAAAGGTATAAGTGCTCGAAGCATATCAAACGAATCAATTTGACGAAAACGAAAACTGGCGAATCTTTTCTTCCTTTGATATACTGTTATGAAAATTACACTTACGAGCAAAGAAATCGCGCATACGCATTTTAATTTTTTTACATAAAAAGTAGTAGTGACCCAGTTAGCATTTAAATAAACCTTTCAGTGTATCAAGTTCCAATTAAATACCTATTGTCTAATATTCATTTCTTTGCTTCCAAGTACACTTTTCAAATTCATGCACGTTACCATTATTATTCTGTGACGTTACCAACTATATTCCATTTCACTTACACTCGTTAAATGTGAGCAAGACATTATTATAAATGTAATTTGAATAAGTCAATTAAATTTTTGCCTAAATGTAATATTTTAACGTGCTTAATATATTTTCACTCTTTCAGAGGTGAAATTTTTACAATATTTTCTTATCTTAGATATGGAGTAATAGAAAATTTTACTGTACTATTGTATTGCATGCTCTCATACAAGTTTTAACTTGCCCTTGTACATTCGACTACAAAGAAATGTATTCATGTATACCGTGGGAGAGCCACGCTTCGGCATGAATGGGCCGGCTCGACCGAAGTGATACCACGGCCTCATATAAAACCGGTTTGAAGCAGCGGTGTGATGTGTTTCGCTACGTAAGTAAGGAAAAGGGGGTTTAAGGTTGGCAGCGCACTTGTGACTCCACTGGCGTCGCGGGTGTCTATGGGCGGCGGCAATGACTTACCATCACGCGATCCGTCTGCTCGTCTGCCACCTATCACATAAAAAGAAAAAAAAAGTAATTTTCGTTTGCCATAATTCTGTGCGTCCTGTGAAAAGTAGTACAAGTCAACTTATATCGAATTTGATTTTCTTCTTGATACTTCATCACAAAAAAATCCTCTATTATTCTGTCTGATCAGACGGAAAAAGGAGTTTTTTTTTGCATGTCTGATCAGACAGAAAAATCGAGGATTTTTTTGTGATGAAGTAGCAAGAAGAAAATCAACTGCTCACTTTCTGTGAGGCCGTGGTATCACTCCGGTCGAGCTGGCCCATTTCCACGGTCAATACGGTGCTTAATTATGTAAGACCAACATGGATACATCTCTTTGTAGTTGATTGTGCATCATCATCAGCCCATTTAAGTCCCCACTGCTGGGGCACGGGCCTCCCTCAATCACATGAGGGGTAATTGCCATACTCACCACGCTTGGCAGACGGGTTGGCGAGGGTTTTGATATAAATGCAGAGTTTTCCTTCTCTGGGTGCTGATGGTCATGCCAGCAGCTTTACCTTAGTCGCCTTTTACGACACCTCGGTAAGAGTGAGGGTGGCCTATTCTACTCTGCCGGGGACCACACGGCGATGATTGTGCAGAGTTAGCTTAAATGTACTAAGTATTTGCTATCACAGACACCAATATTCTTGTCGAATAAAATGTAAAGTTAAAATAGGTTTTGCCGTCCATTTTGAAAGAAAATATTTTCATATAAAAGTATTTCATACAAACGCATTGCTTGTATTGTGAGTTAGGGATTTGTGTCGTGAGCTGAGCTTTGGATGTTGTAAGTAAAGCATATTTGATACTTTTAGATAATATACCGTTATTTTTTATCGTTCAAATGCCGAAAACCTAAAAATAGGTATCGTGAATTAAGTCCATTTAGAATGTCGTAGATCAACATAAAATAACATGTTTTAAATGTGCTAAATAGTTCTTTCGTTTGATACCACACGGTACCGTCAAGCAAAATTTTTAGTTCCTTTCTCTAAGTCCCCTAAAGGGCGCTGTAGTCAATTCAACGTGAAGTCATGTCGCCTATAACCAGTTGGCCTAACATGCGCACCGCGACGTAATTTTGTCTACCCCGTATCTCGTGGGTAATTGAATGAACGAAACCAGTGTAGCTATATAAGAAAACTTATGTATATTTCAAAGGGCAACACTGGTTTGTCTACACGAGTAATCCTTTGTCTACCACGAGATATTTGTCGACCGCGATGCGCATGTTAGAGAAAAAGACATATTAGTCGATATCGACAAATTTGTCGTATCTCTTCCGTGACATATCTCGCGATGGCATGTTAGCCCTACAGAGGACAATCAAGACGCTTCCAACGACACCTCATTTGTTCACATATGATAACTAGTTTAGAAGTTGTGAGGGAACAGATGAACAACCATACATACATACAGGTCGAAATCATAACCCTCCTTTTTGCTTAGCCGTAGTCGGGTTAAAATAAGCGAAAAGCAGCTGTTCCATACAAAATAGAATATCGTCCCGGCAATAATGTTTGGAACAGCTGTTTTTTTTTTCGCTTAATTTGATGATCTAACATGCTAAATAATAAAATTTCACTATATTTTATAGATCTCTGGTTTTTTTTTTTGGTCAATAAGCCAACGCTTGACCACAATCGCACCTGATGGAAAGCGACGATGAGGTCTAGGATATTACGCGTTTGCCTAAAAAAAAAATTTCCCGTTCTTTTTACAACCGGTGCGAATAAAGAATGGGATCAGAAATGGCGGCGCATCTATTCACTTCTCGCTCGCACACTATTTGCGTCTATACTCGCACTCGTGGGGTGCGAGTATAGACGCATCTGATCCCATTCTTTATCCGCACGGGTTGTAAAATTACTCACAAAGAGTAGTACTCTATTACTCATGTGAGTAGGCGGCTGGAGGTCATTATTTCGGAAACACGCTTTACTACCGCGATGTAAAAATGCATAGTGACATCTACCGAAACAACGCCGAACCACCTGCTTGATTGCTTTTTCAAGTTCCATCCGCTTTTAACAAGCTCCATCTAACGAAACACGCCGAAGTATTTTCTCATACTAAGGGACGAAGTACTAAGTGAAATGACCCTGGTTTTCGGGTGTAAACGATAAAAAATAACGGAATTAGTTGTGATCCCTGTGTAATAAAATCGAAATCTGTATAAGCGAAAGCTAACTGACAGATGTGGATAGATCTGTCAGACAGGGCAAGGCCGAAACTGTAGAAACTTGATTTTTTTTTTTCATGACAGGTGGCAGACGAGCAGACGGATCACCTGATGGTAAGCGATTGCCACCGCCCATGGACACCCGCGACACCAGTGGAGTCGCAAGTGCGCTGCCAACCTTTACACTCCCCTTCCCCCCCGGATTGGGACTTCGGTACCCCGCAATCACGCAGCGAAACAGCACAGTGCAGTTTCACGCCGGTTTTCTGTGAGGCCGTAGTATCACTCCGGTAGAGCCGGCCCATTCATGCCGAAGCGTGGCTCTCCCACGGTTTGCACAGGGATTCCTTTCATACTGTAGGGGTGAATTTACAAAAATCCTTTCTTAGTGCTCACTAAAGGATTTTTGTAAATTCACCCCCAAGGGGGTAAAACAGGAAGTTCAAAATTAGTATTCAAACGTGGGACAGCCACGCTTCGGCATGAATGGGCCAGCTCGACCGGAGTGAAACCACAGCCTCACAGAAAACCGGCGTGAAGCAGTTGTGTTGCGTTGCGCTGCGTGAGTGAGGGTACCAGCGGCCCAATCCGTGGGAAACGGGGGTTTAAAATTTGGCAGCGCACTTGTGACTCCGCTGGTGTGGCGGATGTTCATGGGCGGCGGCAATCGCTTACCATCAGGTGATCCGTCTGCTCGTCTGGCACCTATCACATAAAAGTATGGAACACTTTGCCGTTATTGAAGCCTCGGTTTTGAATTTATATCCCGAAGTGAGGTCCAGGAAGTGCTCGTTTGTGGCGCTATAATGTAAAAAAGTCAGGCCATTCGTTTTGGATAAAATATAATATCTAAGTATCAAAATTGCTTGGCTCGAAGTGTACTAATAGTTCACATGGACGATGAAGTGCTAAATACCTTTTATCTAACTTAGTTATTTCGTAAAACTCTCCTCTGCCTCGGTGACGCAATGGTTAGTGGGTCGCACTTTAAAGCGACGGCTGCGCAAGAGGTCCCGGGTCCGATCCCCGGGTCGGCCAAAAATTTGTAGGTACTTACCTAAGCATTCGTTAAGAAATTCTTAGTGTCAGCTCGGAGTCTGGAAATTGGCGCTCTTGTACCCCCGTGCCTCGGAAAGCACGTTAAGCCGTTGGTCCTGCACCCAATCCCTCTCCGGTCGTGTCACGCTGGTGTCCCATCGTAATACAGTTTTACTAATTGTATAAGTTACACCAATGTAGAAGTCTTATTTTCGAATACTGCGGCAAAATCTTAACCAATCACAACGCTCCATTTACGCGCGCCGAAAATTACAATTTCTTATTGGTTGATGCGTCAGCGCCATGTTCGGTGCGAGTGGGGCTAAAAGAGAGATAGCACTCCTCTCTGGATTTATTGTATTTAATCTTAACGTAACGCAATAAAGTCTGTATTTCAACTGCTTTCGCAATCGTAATCAATCGGATTTAACTTTCTCTTCTGCGTAGACGGATTTTGCCGATGTAACTTAAAAACGTGGTACACCTGTAAGGGAATAGAGAGTGCACATGTGTTTGCGCACACACTACACTTGAGCACTATAATATAGCCTGCGTACTTGGCTGCTCGTTGAGATTGGCCGCCGTAGCCGTAATCGGTTGGATATTATTATTATTTCGAGAAAATCACTTATGTCATTGGCGTTTAGGTTGATTTCTTATTAGGTAGAAGATATTTTCACTTCGTCGTCGTTAGTTATTTAATCTATGTTAGATGTATTATAAAAAAATTGAAAATGAGTCACAAATTCATGTGGGGTGTGGAAAAGATAAATAAATCCAAATGGTTTATTTATTAATCGTTTGGATTTCTAAAATGACGTGCCATTAATTAATCATTCGGCATTTAACGAATATTTAATCGTCATTTACGAATAACATTACAAATATTTGCGTGTAAAATAAAATTATACTGATTGTATAATAAATTGTATCTAATTTTTTTTCAATTGGGAAAGTTGGTGTATTAAATAATTATGAAATGTGAGAAAAAATGGAAACCCCCTTTGAAGTAATATAACATTGCCAGTAATTCTTTTTAGTCAATGATTGAGAGGTTTTCAATCGCTAGTATAAATTATTGTAATAAAACGTTTTTTAATACTTTGTTTCGTAAGGAAATAAAACTTATTCCACATTATTATAAATCGCGATCTAAGTTATTACCGTGATAAAGCTCATGTCGTCCCGTTGCAACACGCAATGTTAAAAAGGGCTGGCCTGATTTTAATTCCGGGACTATCCTTAGTTTACGATTTGTAATAAGGGGATTTTAGTTGATATTTTTGAAATGTTTCTCAGTCTGTCGACCGGAGTGATACCACGGCCTCACAGAAAACCTGTTTTGCCGAGTGAGTAAGAGGACTTGAGGTCCAATCCGGGGGAAAGTGAGCTTAAAAGTTCCGGGTGATCATGGGCGGCGGCAAACCATCAAGTGATCCGTATGCACGTCTCCCAACTATCACATACAAATCTATGAATATTTAGGACAATAACCTCGAGATATTTACTGTTGAAAACCTCCCAATTCATATTATCAATAGTTTTTAAGGTGGTACTTATGTTATCTAGTATTTTTGTATGTATTTCGTTACTTAAGTATGCATTTCATATCATTGTAGCCAAATCTTTAATTGGTTAAGATTATGGTGCGTTTTGTTTACCGATGACGTAAAATAAGTTGAGTGAAGTATGATAATAAAAAATAGAGTACAGTCTTGGCTTTCATTTTTAACCCCCGACGATATAAGCAAGTACCATCATCATCATCGGCCCTTTTAAGTCCCCACTGCTGGGGCACGGGCCTCCCTCAATCACATGATGGGTAATTGCTATACTCACCACGCTTGGCAGACGGGTTGGCGAGGGTTTTGATATAAATGCAGAGTTTTCCTTCTCTGGGTGCTGATGATCATGCCAGCAGCTTTACCTTAGTCGCCTTTTACGACACCTCGGTAAGAGTGAGGGTGGCCTATTCTACTCTGCCGGGACCACAAGGCCAATCAATGAGGTGTAAAATATTTTTTTTAGGTTTATAAGGGGCGGAGAGGAAGATTTTTTAGTTATGAATGTTGGTAGAATCTTTAAAAATGTATTTATTACCAATATATCTACTCTGCCGGGGACCACACGGCCCTATAAGTAAGTATAGGTGGTATAAATTAAAATTTTAAAAACCCGCGATAAAAATGTAAAAAATCCAAAAAGAAATTAAAACTGCTGTCGACTGTCCTACGTATGAACATTTTTGCTTATGGTGACGAGTTTAACCCTCTTGCTCCGTTATCGAGGGCATTATACTGATGGAAACAAACATTTTCCCCACGGAACATAGGGTCTTATCTCAGAAAACAAATCACCTTCCCATACAAAAGTAATCAGTTGATTGCTGCAAATTGTATAGGAAGGCATTTTTTTTAGATTAAACCCTATGTTCCATGGGGGTAAATGTTTGTTATCATCAGTGTAATGCCTTCGGTAAGGGAGTAAGACGTTAAAAAAGCACGCTGTATAAATTGGCTTAGAAATATAATGAAAAAACTGAATAATGAAATAAATCATTTTATTATTTTTTTTACAGCAAAACCGCATCCAAAACACGAGGAATGTATTACAAATAGTCAACGGTAAATGTATTTAAAATGCGTAAGTATAAAAATACCTTAAAACACCATTCTTACGTCTACTTACATAAATACAATTCGTTCTAAAAATATTAAAATACTAGTCACTCCACACAGCTTTGCTTATGTAGTACTTGTATTCGAGTAGGGTCAGCATCAAAAGTAGCTTAACACTTTAGTACCATGTCAAAGTAACCACTCTGCCTATTATCGTCAGTTTCTAAGAGGTACGTACAAAATGTTACTTCGACATGGTACTAAACTGTTAAGCTACTTTTGATGACCGTACAATATTATAGGTACTTAAAATTATTTTTTAGGAAGATTTTTTGTTTTTATGAAAACGAAAAGGAGCAGTCAAAAGACATGTATAATTATGTCACTCATTATATGTAAATGTTATGTATAATTAAATGGTCCAATCCGGGGGAACTCCGAGTGACTCCACTGGTGTCGCGGGTGTCCATGGGCGGCGGCAATCGCTTACCATTAGGTGATCCGTCTGCTTGTCTGCCTCCTATCACATAAAAAAAATCTAATATTATAAAAAACCTAATAATATAATCTACTTATCAAATAAATTTTGATATATTTTGCGCTTTGTTGATCGTCTTAAATAAAATAAAAAATTTAAACTATTCACTATTCAATTTCAAAAGTCATCTAAAGGTCGATCCATTCAACGTAGATACCGTTTTAAATTGTATAGAAATTCCAAGGAATAAAATAAAAAATATTTAAGCCAGTTTTAATTAAAAGTTATCCAAATTGACTGTACCAATTTAACATATTTTTTCTACGTGAGATTCATAGAATTGTCTTGTAATAATTCAATTTCATTTTCATATCCTGCGTACGTGGCTGATCGTTGAGATTTGCCGCTGTATCCGTAATCGGTTGGGAGATATTATTATTCGATTTTGTTACATTTTATAATTTACAGACTTCTGTGATTTTTTTTATTTTAATTAAATTATGTAAATTATTTGGTTTTTCTAAATAATTTGTTTCATATAAAACACAACATCTTCTCTGCATTAATGTATGGATTAGATGAATTTTCAGCATATTTGCATGAAGTGCAATAAAATAAGTAAGTAAAAATTAGTATGCGATTCGGTCTTTACTGAAAATCAGCGCTATGGCTCAGGCCGTAGCTAAATGCTGAGTAGGGGCCGTTTCGGCACTTAGCTTTTAAGATATTTCCTCTGTAAATGTCCATGTGAATGAATGAATGAATATACTTTTATTGCACTCAAAATAAAGTATGAAAACTTAAAACTAGATATTACAGGATATGTACAACGAAGGTTAAGTGTCGAATAAATGATTTCTTATCTTATCTTTATCTTATCTTACCTCAAATGAACGTTTATCTTTTATAAAAACTATTTAATTACTTAAGGAATAGATATGACAGACAAAAATAATATAATAATTTAATATTTGGCGAACTATCCGTTTGAACAACGTCATAATCGCTGTCAGCGCGCCAACAGGTCGTACCTAATTGAAATATCGCTATCAATGCTGTAAGCACGAAAACTAAATCGGAACGGCTGTTGACGTTGTGAGTGCTGAAAGCGCTCAGAGCGTATCTCGGAACGCGGCCGACGCCACCTACCGAATAAACAATCATCATCATCATCAGCAACCCACACTCGTCCACTGCTGGACATAGGTCTCCCCTAATGCACGCCACTGCTCCGATTTTCGGCCACACTCATCCAGCCCACACCAGCCAGCCTTCGAATGTCATCATCCCATCTTGTCGCAGGGCGTCCTACACTACGCTTACCGAGTCGCGGTCTCCACTCAAGGACTTTGCGGCTCCAACGGCTGTCAGTTCTGCGGCTAATATGACCAGCCCACTGCCACTTCAGTTTGCTAATTCGGTGGGCTACATCGGTGATTCTGGTTCTCGGTCTTCGGATGAACTTGGATAAAACCAAGGTCATGTTCAACGAGCTCGTTGATCCGGGACCGGTCGCTGTTAATGGAGTACCTCTCGAAGTTGTTCAGGAATATGTCTATCTAGGACAAACGCTCCAATTAGGCAGAAACAACTTCGAGAGAGAAGCCAATAGAAGAATTCAGCTAGGCTGAGCAGTATTTGGTAAACTTAGTCAAGTCTTCTCGTCATCCATCCTTCAGTCTTAAGTCGAAAGTCTTCGACCAGTGCGTCCTTCCGGTCATGACTTACGGTGCCGAGACGTGGACACTCACGGCTGGACTAGTCCACCGGTTCAAAGTCGCTCAAAGAGCTATGGAAAGGGCTATGCTCGGAGTATCTCTGAAGGACCGCATGCAGAAATTATATAAACCGACAGAGAATAAAAAATACTCACATGGAATCTTTGGTTCTGGCAGCGGGTAGCGTCTTCTCTTTCTCATTGTTGAGGTATCTCCTCACTCCCAAATGAAGGTCGGTGAAGAAATCTAACCACTGAAATGAGAAATAAAGTCTTTCTTTATATCTAGACTAGACTGCGCCCGCGGCGTTACTCACGTAATTTCAGTCTTTATTACAAAAGTCTTCATTCAAACGTATAACCCGCGCATATACCCCTTAGGGGTTGAAAGTTAAAAAATAACTTTTTTTATCAAAACCCATGCCCAAACATCAATTTCAAGTTACTTACTTTGCTAATTAGCAAACCCCCATACTGCATTTCACCCTTTCAAAGGGTGATTTTACAAAAACGAAGTGAATTTCTGTTTATTTCAAATTATAAGTATAAGTACAAATTTTCACATTCCTAACATCAAAGACGACGGACAAACATACATACAAACTTCAATCCCTTTTTTCACCCCCTTAAGGGTAGAATTTACAAAAATGTTAAAACAAATTGTTTTTGATTCAAAATTAGGAGCCTAAATAATGATTTTCATGATTCTTACATTAAAATTGCTAAACCCCCATACCGCGTTTCTCCCCCTATTTAACCCCCTTTCCAAAAAGATTTTGATGAGTTATTTTTAATATTCAATTATTAGTCTGAATACAAAGATGGCGGCCTTGGGCGAAAACTTTTAACCCCCTTTTGACCCCATTAAGGGTTGAATTTTCAAAAAACCCTTCTCAGTTTCACTATTAAAGGAACAAACTTTCCAAATTTCAAGTTTCTAGGGTAAGTAGTTTGGGATGTGCGTGCATTCCTAGTCTCTTAATCACTTTATTACCTTAGTCACTTAGGTTCTCCTTTTATAACTAGATAGACAAGTGGCCCGTCCTCACTTTGTTTCGGGACATTAGTTCCACTTTATACCAATAGGTGGCGCTAGGTGTCGATTACATCGCGCAAGCGTTTCGTGTTTTCGGATTACCTATAAGCGTTGCCGCTGTCTGTAAGATTTATCTCTATATTAATAGTATAAACTATGTAAATACTATGTAGGTGTTTGCTATGTAGATATTATAAGTATGTATTTACAAAAGAAAAGTATTATATGTATATATTTGTAATCCCACTGTTGATTCTGATATCCGTAACACAGGTGCTTGAGCTACCTATGTCGGAGTCAGATCAATGTATGTGATGTTGTGAAATATTTATATTTATAAAAAAAAAAAAAAATGTGTCTGAATGACAATGTGCGGCGGTAATCGCTTACCATCAGGTGATCCATCTGCTCGTCTGCCAAAAAATATCATGCCGAAGTGCACTCTCTCACGGATGATTAATGCTCACATGAATAATAAATACTCATACTTAATACTCACTTTAATAGTAGATACATCTATATAGAATAATTGGCTGTCCGTGCTGTTGAGTTGCTTGCAAAGATCTAAAGTATTTGGATTGTGGAACAGCCATTCCGTGAATATGAACTTCTCGAGTCTGCTGAGAGAATTCCACACGTTTTTGTTAAGGCGGAATAATCTGGAAAATAAAGAAACAAAATAAGTTTAAAGGTTGGCAGCGCACTTGTGACTCCATAGGGTGTCCATGGGCGGAGACCATGATCTCAAATATATTTTTAAAAAAGAAAGAAAGAAAGAAAAATTGATTATTTTGGACATCACAACAATACATACTAGTACAACATTAGTTACAAAAGAACAAATAAACAAAAAAATAGATACAGAAAAATAAGTAATAAAACAAAGGAAAAACAAAATAATGAGTACAAATATTCATAAGCACAACTTATTATATTCACTCATAGTTAGTGCGATACAGGTCTGCGAGCCTAGTGCAATAACTAATGTAACTCGATACTTGTAAGTGCTTTCATGAAATAAACATTTTGAAATTTAAAAAAAAAAATAACCAGGCAGTGCAAATAATATATTGTGTGTTGTGACCTCCAACATAAATGGCCCCCACTATATTTATTTATTTATAATTAAATATATTATTTTATTATTATACTTACATAGCCCTTCCCCCGGTGAGTCTGAGCAGTGTATCCAACAGTATCGCAGGAAAGAAATGTATGAAGATGGCTGACAATCGGAACAGCCATAGAGACGGCAAGAACTTAAGGTGGGGGTACCTGCATAGATAGATACATGTTACAGATCTGATCAAAGATGTATATTATTTCAAATTTATACACCATTATTCTACATCCTGAAAACCTCATAATAGGTACAACTATACCACGTTTATAAGTTTTTTTTATAAATAAATATATCACAACATCACATACATGATCTGACTCTGAGATACCTATCTCAAGCACCTGTGTTACGGATATCTTTTTTTTATAATAATTCTCACAACATCTCATACGTTGACCTGATTCCGTACTAAGTAGCTTAAGCACTTGTGTTACAGATATCCGACAACAGAGGAACACAAATATATACTTAAATACATATATTACACCCAGACACCGAACAAACAAGTGTTCATCGCACGAATGTTTGTCCAGGGTGGGGATCGAACCCACGACCTTTGGCGTAAGAGGCAGGATCACTACCAATTGCGCCATTCGGTCAGTCAACAGTGGGATTACAAATATATACATATAATACTTTTCTTTTGTAAATACATACTTATAAATACATAGTACACATCCAGACCAATACAAACAGACATGTTCATGCACACAAATATTTGTACTGTGCAGGGATCGAACTCGCAACCCTTGGACCAAAGGCAGCGTTCACTACCACTGTTCCAAACGGGTAGTCTTTACATCGGCAAAATTAGTCAACGTAATAGAGCAAGTTAAATCCGATTTAATTATGGTCGCGAAAGCAGTTGAAATACAGACTTTATTGCGTTACGTTAAGATTAAATACAATAAATCCAAAGAGGAATGCTATCTCTCTTTTAACCGCACTCGCACCGAACATGGCGCCGACGCATCAACCAATAAGATATTGTAATTTTTGGCGCGCGTAAATGGAGCGTTGTGATTGGTTATGATTAAAGTTTTAGAAAATAAGACTTCCGCGCAGGTACATTGGTCTAACTTATAAAATTGGTAAAACTGTATCGTGAATAAAGTCCATTCAGCGTGTTGAATGAACAAAATAAGCGAAAAAAATATCAGCTGTTCCATAAAAAATAGAATATCCACCCGGCAATAATGTATGCGTAAGATCTGATTTTTTTTCTTCTTATTTGTCTATTTTGATAATCTAACATGCTACATGCTACAAATTATACACGATACCTATTATGGGGTTTTCGGGATGTAAACGATAAAAAATAACGGTATTGGTTAAGCGCTAAATATAATGAATTAGGTATATGTCCCAAGTCACAATTTGAATCTATGCATTTAGCTGCCTTACTGTGGCTTGGAAGGGATGTTGCCTCATGAAGATAAGAGATGGCGCTGCCTGTTTCAAAAAAGGCACATTCTGCATTTAAAGCTGCAACGTGATTGGTCCGTTCATACATCGCGCGAAGATCAATCTCTGGAGTGTAGCACGTGACTATCTCTTTTTTTTTCAAATCGATGATGGGGAATACATCGTCCTAAGACTTATTTAATAATTTCATAATAAATAAGAGCAGTGAACCTGTGTAATACGTACGAAAAGGGTGCTGTTAGTCCGTTTTTTACAAACCCTTAATTTTTTTTGTGTGTCCTAGCTAGGAAGACTATCTATTGTGAATTTTCGGATTGCGTTAGCCTACCGGCCCAAAAAAAACTTCAACAAGATTACGAGAACAAGTAACCATCAGGCAATCCTGGAAGACTGCAGGTGGAATCTATTTGCTTGGTTCTTATTGTTGATTTTGGGACTCGTAGGGACTATATATAACCATATCTTTCTTTCGTTCCTTGTATTACATGCTTCTCGTAGGTACCTACCCACTGCGTCTTATCATATAATCAAAAATAATTCACGGTTCCCCGCATGGATAAGACTATTTACACGTTTTACCAGGTATTTTACCGATAATTTTAGGTACAAAAGTAACTAAAAATGTTTTCGATTTAGTTTGGTCTTAAATTTTCGCACTATATAAAAACTACGAGGCAGGGACCGGGTTCGAATCCGAGCATGCACCTTTACCTCGGCGGTGAAATCATCGTGAGGTAACCTGCACGTTTGGGATAGTTTCTGAAACGTGTACCCATGTTTCAGTTGGTCTTGTTCCCCTGTAAAGGATTGCGACGTTTAGACGGCAGTCGATTCGCTGATACCAAAAAAACTTCCTGTTTTTTCGTGGTCCCAGGATTTTGTCCCATTAATGGGACCACGAGGGAGAACTGTTTCTCGTAGTACCATTGTCGTGTACCTACATTCTGTATGTGCACCGACTACTAGGACTAGGACTACGAGAAACAGTTCTCCCTAGTGGTCCCATTAATGGGACAAAATCCTGGGACCACGAGAAAACAGGGAAAAGAAACTCACCACACGGCGCCCTTCAGCGGGTACTTGTGCAGCATGGGGTTGATGTCGTGCTCGATGAGCGCCCAGCGGAACGGACGACATGTCGACGTAGAGACGTGGTACACAGACAGACCACTCCTGAGATGTTACAGGTACAAGAAAATTAACCTTCATGTTCCATACAACGTCCTCAAAAGTTAAAAAACTAAAACCCGCCTACCAAAAAAACACGCTATAAAAAGTACGAAACAAGAAAATTGTCTCTGCTGATTGATTGATTATGCCGTATCGCCGTGGTCGTATGTCACATTGATTTTATTTTATTATTATATTGAATCTGTTTTGCTACAGTAGGTGGCATACGACCACGGCGATACGGCATAATAATTTCAGCAGAGACAATTTTCTTGTTTCGTAATTTTTAGTGCGTTTTTTTAGTACTTTTAGTTTTTAATTTCAATAATTATTTTATGCATGAAAATGGACAAATTTTGAAAAAAGAAAAAATATGGGCCTGTTCATATAAAAAAACAATATGGACATGTTAAAAATATGAAATGTTGTCCATTACCCCTCATGTGATTGAGGGAGGCCTGTGCCCCAGCAGTGGGGACTTAAATGGGCTGACGATGACGATGACTCAATTATTCAACAGGGATTATGCACCGACTTCGGTAACACCTTTTCTCGAGTGTACTGTTATAAAATGGTATTTGAAGTGTATGAAGTGTTAAAAATATTATTTTACAATATTTAGTTCGTCGTTTTTGAAGGCGGTTTTTTTCGTAAATTTTTTTTTTTTCATGCTCTTTACTGTCTCATTATTTGGCAGCCCCATTAAATATTATCCCGGTTGAATAATTGAATGTTGTATTACAATATAGTATTGGATTAGAGCTTTAAAGAAAATTAAAAAGTTAGGGTGTTTCATAATGACAGTTTATGCAACAGCCCAATTTCTTAAGATGACGGATAGGGCACACTAGTGTCACCAATCGATTTTAATTTTTAGCTACTAAACCGAATCTATTTTAAACAATTTCGGGGTTACAACCTCTCGGCAAACACTTTTACCATTTATTAAGTAACCATGCAAAAATGTTGGGTCGCGTACGCGAAAAATTCATTCATGCCAAAAGCGGCCACTTTTGGCTTGAATCAATTTTTCGCGTACAAAAACGGACCCAACATTTGTGCATGGTTACTTCATAAATAGTATAAGTGTTTGTCGAGAGGTTGTAACTCCGAAATTGTTAAAAATAGGTCCGGTTTAGTGCCTAAACATTTAAATCGATTGGCGTCGCTAGTGTGCTCTACCCGTCACCTTAAATGACAATATTAAGACAAAGTTATCATCATTTATGCGACCATAACGATTATTACGGAATGTTAGTTCTTAAATTTTTATTACAAATCCTCAACTAATAGACCACTTAGTACAGTCAACAGCAGAAGTAGCTACACATATTTCGCAGTTTTTAGTTCTTATTCCGTGGAGCATAAGAGCAAAAAGTGTACATCAACTTTTGCTGTACCGCAGAAAGGTGTCAAAATTGATCGAATCATTCAATCATTCGTTCAGTGACATTTCATTTAGCTTGTTTTAAGTAAAAATAATGAGAATCTCCCTTTAATATTGTGACGTCTTTATGTATGTTTTGGTCTGTCTTGGTTTTAGATGGTGCTTGGTGAAAAACTCAATTAAAATAAACATCAAAAGGATTTAATTCGCCACACCGGTCAATAACCATTAAATTAACTTGTTTCTTTAATCACTCGACATTGGCAGAGTTATTATGTGTTCGCCGTAGGCAACACAGTAGCAGCCATAAAGAAAAAAAAAGGAAACATATTTTAGAATTGTTTTTAAGCAACAATAAATTAATATATTGACCTAAGTAAGGTTTCCAAGCAATATGCATAGGAATTGCTTTTTTTGAGATTACACAGGGTGTATCTAAGAACATTTACATCCCTCTAACCACGTGTTCTACCAACCATTCTGAACAACATTTGTACAACGACTTTTCGAAATTCATCGAAAAATATTTCGTCTCCCCATACAAAATGACCAAGTCACGTGACCGACTTTGTATGGAAAGTTGAAATGTTTTCATGCGAATTTTTAAAAGTGGTATAACAAATGTTATTCATAACGATTAGTAGAACACGAGGTTAAAGGGATGTAAATGTAGGAGTAAAATGTTGACGAACGCAGCCTAATGAAATATTGTTTATTAATTATTGAGTGAACGCAGCGAATGATTAAGAACGAACTGAAGATGAATGAAGGAGATGATAGAATGAATGAGTTGAAAGTAAGAGTGAGCGAGAGAGGTGAGGTGTGTGTGACTGTAGGTGTGAAAGAGGTAGAAAGAGACGCCGATCTTCATATTTCTAGCAGGCACTTGTTTCTCTCTTCTGTAATGGCGCTTAGACGATAAGTTTGGTTTTTTCTCTTTTGGGAATTAAATATTTATTCACGCAATTCGGCCTTATCATTCCGTGTCCCACATAAATGTTCACAGATACATCCTGTATACAAAAAATGATTAAGAACGAACTGAAGATGAATGAAGGAGATGATAGAATGAATGAGTTGAAAGTAAGAGTGAGCGAGAGAGGTGAGGTGTGTGTGACTGTAGGTGTGAAAGAGGTAGAAAGAGACGCCGATCTTCATATTTCTAGGAGGCACTTGTTTCTCTCTTCTGTAATGGCGCTTAGACGATAAGTTTGGTTTTTTCTCTTTTGGGAATTAAATATTTATTCACGCAATTCGGCCTTATCATTCCGTGTCCCACATAAATGTTCACAGATACACAAATAACTTTGGTGTAAAACGGAATGAACTGTTGCAGGGATTAGACCTGTCAAAAACGTATATTTCAAAAGATTGGAACATTTGCAGCTGGATCAGTGCCGAGATGCGGAACAGTGAAACGCTTCATTTGGAACACCGACTCTTAGATAGATCCATGATTAATTCCGTTCATTCAGCTCATTCGGATCATTCAGCTCATGGGATCATTTAGCTCATTCGGTTCACTCGGCCTCGAGATCCATTTGCGTCGAATGATACATTTGGAGCGAACATTAGATTCGGAACAGTGTATCATTTGGCTGAGTCGGTTCACTGAGTCGTTTCAGTAGTGTTACACACGTCTAGCAGGGATAAGTTGTCATGGTTACTGAATCGATATTTAGAGGTTATTATTTTAGTACTCACTTTAAACTAGGGCGACTTTATTACAAATCGCGATCTAAAGTTATTACCGTACTAAAGCTCATGTCATCCCATTCCAACACGCATTGTTAAAAGGGGCGCAAGAAATTTGTTCCGGGTCTATTCTTAGTACGAGATTTATAATAAGGTGGGGGGTGATTTAACTTGAGTATTATAGTTGATATATACAAAATAACGTTAAACTTAGTTTTGTAATAATGTTTTTTCTAGTTTTTCAGTTATTCCCAGTATTTATCCCAGGAGTCTACCTTTAGTACTCACTTGGCTTTGGCAGCATGCCACCCAGCAACCAGGAGCTGGTTAACCACCACGTCCACGGGGATGTAGTCCGCTATGTTGTCTTTGGCCAATGGAAGACGACGGACCACACCTGAAAGCATACACAAAATTTATTAAATTTTATTCTTCGATGCCAGATAGCATAAACGATATATTAATAGTTGATATTTTTTAAAGCAATCTTTTGCAATTTATTCTTAAGTAAATAACACACTTAAAAATTACTGTGTTCAGGCGGGACTCGAACCCACACCTTCCACAATCCGGGTGAATGCTCTACCAATTAAACCACTGAACGCCGACGAACTGTAAGCCGACGAAATTTGTAAGTGCTTGATTCGACATATCGTCAGTGAAGTTCTAACACCACGTAAGTCATTTTTTGGCGGTTTTGACATTTTGATGCCATTCGCTAGAGAATCGATAGACGCGACATTTCGGCCAATCAGAATCGAGATACGACCAATAAAAACCTTTATAATTACGAAAAAGTAACAGCACGGAAGTCATAAAATGACCTACGCTTCGAGATGACCACGTAAGTCACAATTTAGTTTTTTTTTTTTACTAATTTGCTGGTGGCGGTTATGACATTTTGATGCCATTCGTTTGAGACTTATAAGACGGATCGTTTTTATCAATCCGAATTCAGTTGCGGCCTTCATAAACCTTTTAAATGTTGAAAAGGTAACAGAACGGAAGTCAACAATTGAATTCTAATGGAAATAGCACGTAAGTCTCTGATCAGTTTTTTGACTTTCCTGAAAAGTTGCTTAAAATGACTTACATAGTATTAGAACTTAACTGACGATATGTCGACGACGAAATTTGAAATTTTGGCGGCTTGCTAACGCGTTCAGTGTTGTAATTGGTAGAACATTCATCCTGACTGTGGAAGGTGTGGGTTCGAGTCCCGCCTGAACACGAGATGAAGTTTTTAAGTGTATTATTTACTTAACGATATATTAAATGTTATTGTTGATGAATCAGATATTTACAAAAGAAAAGTATTAAATGTATATATTTGTAATGTTGGTTCTGATATCCGTAACACAGGTGCTTGAGCTACCTATCTCAGAGTTGGATCAATGTATGTGATGTTGTAAAATATTTATTATTTATACTATGCTTTTATACCTTTGCTAGCACCCATGAGGAAGCCTTGTGGTCCCACTTTGGAACACGTCCACCCAGGCACCGGTTCCTTCCAAGCGGCCACAACTGAAAAATAAAAAATTAAATATTATAATATGGCAGGGGAAAATTCTGAGGGAGGGAAAAAGATTAAAAAACCGGCCAAGTGCGAGTCGGACTTGCCCATGAAGGGTTCCGTAGCAGCAAGTAAGATATATGGAAGGTAAATTGCGGTTTACAGTTTATAACGTATTAAAAAAAAACTACTCACTATATCTACTTTCCGTTGTTAGTTTTCATGATTATGTACATCATATATTTTATCATTTATTATAGAAGTTAAAGGGACACACACACACACACACACACGCAAAGTATTGTTTAGAAAAAAATGGTGTTAAAAACCTCAACATTGTTTTTAAAGACCTATCCGTAGAAACGCCACATATATAAGGTTTTAAGAAAAAAATAATTTTGAGTTTGAGTTTCAAGTATCAGACCCCCAAATTTTTTATATTTTTCCAATTTTTGTGTATAAATCGTGTTTGTGTTAACAGAATACATCTATTTACTAAGTTTCAATAGTATAGTTCTTATAGTTTCGGAGAAAAGTGGCTGTGACATACGGACGGACGGACAGACAGGCATGTCGAATCTATATAAGGGTTCCGTTTTTTGCCATTTGGCTACGGAACCCTAAAAAACACGCTCTAAAAAGTACGAAACAAGAAAACTGTTCCTGCTGATAATATGTTAATTTTTAGTTATTTAATTTTATTATGAAATGTGCTAAAAAGCTCTTTCATTTGATACTCCACACGGTACATTGAAGCAAAATTTTTTTTTTAGTTCCTCACTCTAAGTCCCCTAGAGGGCGCTGTAGTCAATTTAACGTGCCGTCATGTCGCCTATAACCAGAAGACAATCAAGACGCTTCTAACGACACCTCATTTGTTCAAATATGATAACTAGCTTAGAAGTTATGAGGGAACAGATGAACAATCATACATACATACAGGTCAACATCATAACCCTCCTCTTTGCTTCGCCGTAGTCGGGTAAAATCAGTAAATTATTAGGTACTTACTCATAGTGGGTCTAACGATGGTGCAGGGGAACAGATCAGCACACTTGACAACCTCATGCTCAGCCAAGTGCTTTGTGAATGTGTAAGTGTTCGGATGGTTTCCGAGTATCCTGAAAAGTATAAGGTATATTTGTCGGTTGTGCCGTGTAGTCCCCGGCAGAGTAGAATAGGCCACCCTCACTCTTACCGAGGTGTCGTAAAAGGCGACTAAGGTAAAGCTGCTGGCATGATCATCAGCACCCAGAGAAGGAAAACTCTGCATTTATATCAAAACCCTCGCCAACCCGTCTGCCAAGCGTGGTGAGTATGGCAATTACCCCTCATGTGATTGAGGGAGGCCCGTGCCCCAGCAGTGGGGACTGACGATGATGATGATGATGATTAGACGGTTTTATTTTCATTTAACAAACTATGTAGTTTTACTGGATATCACTAGTTCTGAATGACAAATCATATATGGTAATCATAACTCGGTACCACGTGCTGTAGGAATGTCAGCTGTATGAAGAAGAGCGGCAACAGATGCTGAATGCTTGGAACAGAAACGAGCTAGGACCAGTATACCATCAAGAGATGGTCAACTCTGCAGAAGGTTTTCGACGGTTGCGTGCGTTTGCACACAAAAGGCTTAACATTAGGAAGGAGATTGATTGATGTGGAACTGCCCGAGCGCGAGTCGCTTGTGTTGTGGTGTTTCACGCCCCATTTGGGGAGAAGTGACGTTGAGATGGGACACAGACACAGACTTTGTAGGGAGTGAAGAAACGCACCGGAGAAAGAGCTCTTAGCAAGTACCTGGTGAGCGTCTCCCAAGATTCGGTCCGTATGCCGAGACGGTAGGAAGGACCATGGGCTGGTGGAGGGACTGTGTCTATTAAATCATATATGGTGTAGAAAAATTGGTAGTGTGACGAACAAGAAAAAAAAAACCTGTTTTTCACACTGAGGTGTGACAATGTAGTGTGACTACGAGTCAGGAGGGGATTAGTCCATGAAACTAATTAACGAGTCTGTAAGTCTTGACGAATATAATAGAATAAATATTTCACAACATCACATACATTGATCTGACTCCGAGATAGGTAGCTCAAGCACCTGTGTTACGGATATCAGAATCAACAGTGGGATTACAAATATATACATATAATACTTTTCTTTTGTAAATACATACTTATAATACATAGCAAACACCCTGACCAATACAAACAAACATGTTCATGCACACAAATGTTTGTACTGTGCGGGGATCGAACCCGCAACCCTTGTATCAGAGGTAGCGTTCACTACCACTGTTCCAATCGGGTCGTCGAAGAAGAATAGAATAGAATAGAAAATAATTTATTTCCTGACAAAAACATAAAAATATTTATATAAAAAAAGACGAACCAATGGCGGGCAAATGGAGCAGAGAGGTGACGCATTGGTACCCCAGAGACGGCAAGAGGAACCGTGGCAGACAACACTACAGATGGGACAATGACCTGAAGCTCGCAGCCGGTCCAAATTGGAGATGAGTCGCACAGGACAGTGTGTAATGGAAAGCATTGGAGGAAGCCTTTGCCGAGAGGCACAAAATGTTAAGAGACATAATATAGAAATGATGAAAAATTTAAAATAATAATAATTCTCACAACATCTCATACATTGACCTGATTCCGTACTAAGTAGCGTAAGCACTTGTGTTACAGATATCAGACAGAGGAACACATATATATACTTAAATACATATATTACACCCAGACACTGAACAAACACAAGTGTTCATCGCACGAATGTTTGTCCAGGGTGGGGATCGAACCCACGACCTTTGGCGTAAGAGGCAGGGTCACTACCAATTGTCTATGTATCAGTCTATGTAACTTAACTCTTATACTGAATAAAGGGCTTTATTATTATTATTATAAGTCTTGACCGTTCGAGAGCCACGCTTCGGCATGAATGGGCCGGCTCGACCGGAGTGATACCACGGCCTCATAAACCGGCGTGAAGCAGCACTGTGCTGTGTTTCACTGCGGAGTGAGAATGTTGAAGGCCCAATCCAGGGTTTAAAGATTGGCAGCGTTTGTGACTTCACTGGTATCGTGGGTGTCCATGGGTGGCGGCAATCGCTTACCAGGCGATCCGTCTGCTACCTATCACATAAAAAAAAGTTCCCTTTTAACATACTTTGGTTCAATCTCATCCAGTGCTTCATCAGGCAAGGTCCCCACCAGGGAGATGACCCTCTCCGCATCCACATCCTCTGGAATATCGTACACCCTCTCGTGCGCTTCCTTCAGGTAAGAGTTCACATAGCCCGAGGATACATGGATTAAGACCTGAAAAATTATCGCATACATTGAACTTACTCCGTACCAAGTAGTTAAAGCACTTGTTTAACGAATATCAGACAAAATAAAGTTTAAAAACTAAAACCCGACTACCAAAAAACACGCACGGTTTTAGTTTTTTATCTTTATTTTTATTTAACATCTTTTTAGTGCGCGGAAATGTGCTTAAAAAAGTTCTTTCATTTGATATCCCATGTCGCCTATAACCAAAAGACAATCAAGACGCTTCTAACGACACCTCATTTGTTCAAATATGATAACTAGTTTAGAAGTTATGAGGGAACAGATGACCAACCATACATACAGGTAAAAATCATAACCCTCCTTTTTGCTTCGCCATAGTCAGGTAAAAAAAGGGATTAAAAGATTGTACTTATTATAGATAGTACGATTGTGATTGCGCCGGCTCGCCGCACGCGACACACGCCGCTCTTTGCTACTGTCTCACATCCAACTAACAATGCTCAAAATGCAGTACTGACTCGAATTGCTAAGTGTTATAACACCGAGTTTGGCGATATTGACCCTTTTATTTTTAGTAAAAAATCATTTCTGGAAAGGATTAGAGGCTTGTTGCAGTAGACCCGTAACACACTTCTAATCTTTCCCCTACCTACCTGCTTATATATCATTCCTATAATATTTACATTACATAATATATATTTATAATAATATAAATTATGTATGTTCAATATGTTTATGTATATTCATTGAATTTTTTTTTGCATGCTCTAAACTTAAGCTGATTTTGTTGTTTGATTTTGTTTAATTTCGTTGTTAAAGCTGAATTCTATTATGAAATGTTTACAATACTTACATGGTTAACGTTTTTGGCCTAATTAACTTCAAGCAAAATATTGTCTAGTATAATTAATTTTAAGTTGGCTGTTGTTAATCCTAAATAAATAAAAAAAAATAAAAAATACCACAGCTTTACAGAAAACCGGTGTTTCATTGAGTGCAATGAGGTTCTAATTCACTAGTTAGTCACGCCCCATGGTGAAGGTAATTGCTTACCAAATAATATTTCTAATCGTCTGCCACACAAAAAACGAGAATCAGGGTGGATGGGGGTGTGTTGAAACGTGGCTTTGTGGTATTTTAGCATTTTATTAAATGTCAGTCTATGAATCTCTGTGAGAATTTTCATGCAAACAGAGTCATTCTTTATCACCAAAATTTTTATTGTAAATAGGACATTCGATAAGATAATAAGATCCATACCTTCAAATTCTTCATAGCCTTACAAAGCTCCGTAACACGTCTAGTCCCCAACAAATTGATATTGACAGTTGGCCTCAAGTTCTCTTGGAAGTCTAACGTAGCTGCGGAGTGAATAACCACGTTAACATTTGCGATCAAAGTCTGGCGGTCTGCAGCGGAGAGCCCGAGGTTTTCTTCACCAACATCGCCAGCTACTGGTATGATCTTTTTGAATATTTCTGTTGTTTCTTTTTCTATCAGTTTTTCAAATATCTGGAATTAAAATGAATCTTCAATATAATAGGAGCAGATCAGATGGCCTACAACAAATGAATATATACCAGCCCTCTCCTAACAAAGGAGACAGACAATGTTTATGAAAGGGACAGAGATAAAAGTTTAGTAATTCGCTTTGGCTGGCCACGCAAGAGATTATGTAATGTAATGTGGACTGCCTTTTCTGCACTTAGACTCTCTTTCGGTCCATTGTACGTGATGGCTGACTAATGAAGCCAGCCCAGCTCCGCCCAGAAGCGCAGAAGTTTCCTGGGAGCTTCACAGGCTTCGCGGAGCGACCTCACCAATCCGAGTATTTGTTCGCGTTGGGTGGTCACAGCATCGTATTCCAGGATTACGTGTGTGACTGATTCCTCCGTGTTGAAACACCCTCTGCATAGAGGGCTGTCTGTCACGCCCATTGTGAACAAATGTTTGTTTAAAGGGCAGTGACTTTCTTTCTTCTGTGGCTTAGCTAAGCGTCTAGTCGAAGTCACGGGAGAGCCAAAAGCTGGCAGCTACCTCGCCCAGCGAATTTCCATCGCGATCCAGCAGGGTAATGCTGCCAGCATTTTGGGGACATTGCCACGGGGACCTACTTTGTTTTAAGTTTCCTGTTTATTTACTTTTAGTTTAATTTTATTTCTTAGTTACTGTCTTAATTTTCTTGTGTTTTTGTTCATTTGAAAAACGAATGTTATTTATGCACAATAAAGTCATTTGTATTTGTATTCATCACAGCTTGTGTGCCCAGAATGCTGACTGTGTTACCTCTTTGAATGGCGAACCCAAACATTAGCAGTGTTATGCTACCAACATTACAATCAGCTGAAATACCAAGCAACCAGGCAGACAACTCTCGGGAGAGTTTGCAAGCCTCAGATCCTCATCCTTCCATGATTGTTTCGTTTAGTATAGAACCATAGGAACCAAAACCAGTTCTTTAGAAATTGTTTGTTGATCTAATTTACATACTGCCGGTAACCGGTATTTAAACACACAATGATTGCTAAAATATAAATGAAATACCACTTACCGGCTGCTTAGGGAACTCGTCAAGCCTCTGTGATATCTCCTTGCCTTTCTTTGGCCTCATGAGCAGGTATAGTTTTCCAACATCGGGGATGGATCGAAGAATCTTCTCTATGAGACATAATCCGACGAAACCGGTGCCTCCTGTGATGAAGAAGTTCTTCCCGACGTAGAAGGAACGCACTTGGGAGTCGTCAGGCATTTTGGTTAGTTAAACCACTGGAAATAATCGAGAAATTGTACAAATTAATAAATTACAACTTATTAATCAACAAGTAAAGTTTTGTCGTCAATTCGTCATGAATGAATGAATGAGTGACGTGAATGAATATTTCACGAGAATGAATGAACGATTAAAAAACGTCAAAACAAATTGTCAAAGAGCGAAAGAGATATAATAATAAAAGTACAGGCCGAATGGGCGAGTTAGAAAGAGATCAAAGATTTAATTCAACTTGTCTGGTGAACCCGTTTAGGATTTTTTTTAAATTGGCAACATGAGATAAAAATGCAAAAACCAAGATATAAATATATTTTCCAAAAATTAAAAAGTAATTGTAACTTTCTCCATTTTTAGCGGGTTTTTTCAATACGTTTATTCAAACATTTCCTATGATAAAAAGATTAATTTTTGTTTTTATCTGAATAACTTATTAATAAACAAATAAACTCGGCCAAATGCAAGTCCGACTCGCGCACAAAGGGTTCCTTGAAATTGATTGAATTTGTTTTTGTTAAGTACCTATATAAAAGTTGATATCGAACATAAATAGGCAAAACAATGCGTTTTTTTTTACGGGAGCCCCCCTTAAATATTTATTTAAATTATATTATACAATTATTTTGTCAATATTTCGAATGCCTTCCAGTTGTTGTTATTAATAGAAAGCAAAAAAAAAATGTGTTTGTTACATAGACGCCCTGTTGGTCTAGTGGCTCAAGTACCGGGCCGTTAAAAAGAACTGCAAGTCAAGTCAATCAGTCAGACAGGAGTGGACTGACGGTACGCTCGCTGAGTTCCAATCTGGGGACATTGTGTGGTACACGGATGGTTCCTAATGAAACAATAGAGCTGGCTTCGGAGTATACGGTGAAAAACCCAAGGCCCAAATATCACAGGGCCTGGGGTACACGCCACAGTCTTCCAAGCCGAAGTGGCTGCTATAATACGCTGCGTCCAGGAATATCTGCGACGCGGCTATAAGGGTAAAGATAAATCCTATCAGACAGTCATGCGGCTCTAAGGTTACTTGAATCTGCTGAGATTACCTCCAAACTAATAGCCGAGGGAGCTCAGATCCTAAGCTGTCTGGGCTCCAACAACAGAGTAACCCTTCGCTAGGTACCAGGACACTCCGAAATCGTGAGCAACGAAAAAACCGACGAGCTTGCAAGGGAGGGAGCCTCATGCCCGGTACAAACCCTGGAACCGGTACTGGGCATACCCAGATGCACCACCCGACACAAGCTTAAAGAGTGGTCGATCGAACAGAGTAAACAGCTCTGGCTCAGATCGAAAGGTCAGGCACATGCCAAGACCCTAATGACAGGATTCTCCAGCAAATACACGCTAGAGGCCTTAGCGCTATCTCGCGGACAGCTGAGCATCCTCACAAGAACCATTACTGGTCACTGCAGGGTAAACAAGCACGGCACCAGAACCAGGCTGGCCGGAGACCCCACCTGCAGATTCTGTAAGGCAGAGGACGAGACACCGATGCACGTCCTTTGTTAATGAGATGCCCTCGGGCACCTAAGAAGCCGCACCCTAGGCAGCTACCACATCTGCCCGGAAGATGTTAAGGCTATCGCTGCCAGGGTCATATACGGTTTTTGCTGACCGTGGGCTTCGGAGACGTTATGTAAGTGGGAGCGGAGGTCACAAATAGATCACATTTGGTCGCAGGGACCACTCGGCAACGAACGCTTCCCAGAACTTCGAAAAATAGAATAGTGTAGGTATGTTGTGATGTCCAAAGTAATAGTTTTTTCTTTCTTTCTAATAATAATACCGGGCGGTTATCTCGGGGTCCTGGCTTCGATTCCTGGGTGGAGCAAAAAGTGTGTTTCGAATTTTTCGAACATACCTCGGGTTTGTAATCACCAATCCGCATTTGGGAAGCGTGGTGATTAAGGCAGTTAAATTTTTCATAGATTATTAATTTAACTGCTCCTATGACAACAAATACTAAAAACTATATAAAATTAATATTTAAGGGTCCCCCCTTAAATTAATTAAACTTATCACAAAATTATCGAAAAATTGTTAGAAATTATCGGTCGATTAATAGTGACTTCATAATAGCAGCAGACTCCGTGTTTATACTTCGTCCGTACTATGTAGCGCCTGAGGTGAGAAATACCCTACAAATAACTATAAATGATTTATCAGTCAGTTAATAGTTACTCAATCGATCGATACGTTGCTCAAGTAGACATTAAGGTGTCGGGTAGGGCACACTAGCGACGCCAATCGATTTTATTTTTAGCTACTAAACCGGATCTATTTGAAACAGTTTCGGGGTTACAACCTCCAGGCTAACACATATACTATTTATTAAATAACCATGCACAAATGTTGGGTCCAACGCGTACGCGAAAAATTAATTACCGCCAAAAGCGGCCACTTTGAGCGTGAATCAATTTTTCACATACAACATTTGTGCATGGTTATTTAATAAAAAGTATAAGTCTTTGCCGAGAGGTTGTAACCCAGAAATGGTTTAAAATAGATCTGGTTTAGTAGCTAAAAATTAAAATCGATTGGCGTCGCTAGTGTGCCCTACCCGTCACCTTAATGTTTACTTGAGCAACGTATCGATCGATTGAGTTATTGGTATCGATCGATTGAGACTATTAACTGACTGATAAATAATTTATAGTTATTTGTAGGGTATTTCTCACCTCAGGCGCTACATAGTACGGACGAAGTATAAACACGGAGTCTGCAGCTATTATGAAGTCACTATTAATTAATCGACCGATAATTTCTAACAAATGTATCCTACTCGTCACCTTAACCCTTTGGTTACGGGACCCTAAAGAGACACAGTCATAATGTACTAATAATGTAACTGTTACGTAATATGAAGCTGGAAATATCAATGCCAACCACTCATTCAAGATTTTTTTCATTACCTATAATGATGAGCCAACCTTGTCATAAGTAATTCTACAGTTGTTTACCGGTCTACTTAGGTACTTACTCATTACTTCGTTGCAATGATTACAAATACAAAGCGCACATTAATACTACATTGTTGATCGTTAATTAACAGCATACGGTAGAAAAATGGCTTTTTGTAGATAGTTTTATTAACAAATCATCCATACAAAGGATTGACGTTGGGACCTTGGGTACAAGTAGAAGCCCAACTCGACCTTCGGTCTGTACTTAGGTTACAATTATAACATAATGAAAAAAAAACCGTGCTGTGTGGTCCCCGGCAGAGTAGAATAGGCCACCCTCACTCTTACCGAGGTGTCGTAAAAGGCGACTAAGGTAAAGCTGCTGGCATGATCATTAGCACCCAGAGAAGGAAAACTCTGCATTTATATCAAAATCCTCGCCAACTCGTCTGCCAAGCGCGGTGAGTATGGCAAATAGCCCTCATGTGATTGAGGGAGGCCCGTGCCCTAGCAGTGGGGACTTAAATGGGCTGATGATGATCATACTTCAAATAACGTTTTGATATAAATGCAGAGTTTTCCTTCTCAGGGTGCTGATGATCATGCCAGCAGCTTTACCTTAGTCGCCTTTTACGACACCTCGGTAAGAGTGAGGGTGGCCTATTCTACTCTGTCGGGACCACACGGCTAACTTATACTATTTATTAATCCCCCCCCCCCCCATTTTTTATTTTTTCCAATTGGTTTCAATACCTAGTATAGTTCTTATTACTGTCTGTACTGTGTTCTTAGAGTACGTCCTGTACTCTAAGAACCATACCTAGTATGGTTCTTAGAGTACAGGACGCTGGTATCAGCTCCAGTGCTTCGTAAAAGGAATCCTAGGAACACAGACTGGAAAAGTTACAGGAGTGATCTGCGGGAAGTTCTCAAGGATTCTAAGGGTAAGCTCAATTCCTCACTAGACATAGAGCTTGCAGCAGACAATCTGGTGCGGGCTGTGAGCACAGCTTGGACCAACAACTGCCCTGAAAAGGATCTTAGGGCTAAAAAGGTACCATGGTGGACGCCAGAATTGGTCAAGCTGCGGCAGAAAACCAGAAGGGCGTTTAATAACGCCAGGTCAACAAAAGACTACGGGAGCTATGCACGATGTTTGACCAACTATAATAAAGCTGTGCGGAAAGCCAAACGTAAGGCCTGGAGAGAACACTGTGAATCCATCAACAGCATTCCAGAAGGAATGAGACTCTGCAAGGTAATCTCAACGGTAAAAGCGCACCCATTGACAACTGTCAAGGATGCCAACGGGCAGCGAACAGGATCAGGAAAGGAGACTCTAGCAGTAATGCTCAACACACACTTTCCAGATTGTATTGTGATAGATAAGGAACAGGAGGACCCGACAAGCTTGGTCGAAGAACAATACCGTACAACCAAAGCAGATTGGGATACTGCAAGGAAGGTGGTAGATGAGGGCAAGGTTGCATGGGCTTTGAACGGTTTTCGGCCGTTCAAATCACCTGGTCCTGACTCGATCTATCCCATTATACTTCAGCAGGGTGTTGGAATCTTGAATTCACACCTGTGTAGACTGTATAGGGCCTCCATTGCCTTTGGTTATATTCCGAAGACATGGAGACGAGTTAAGGTCATCTACATACCGAAACCAGGTAAAGTAGACTATGAGGAAGCTAAGGCATTTCGGCCAATTAGTCTCGAATCGTTCTTTTTGAAAACCCTGGAGAAGTTAGTAGACAGACATGTAAGGGAGGGAATGCTAAATAGACTTCCTCTCCACAGGCTACAGTGTGCCTATCAGAAAGGAAAATCCACTGAGACAGCATTGCACTATGTAGTAAGCAGAGCGGAACAAGCTTTAGAGAGCCAGGAAATATGCATTGGCGCATTCCTGGACATAGAGGGAGCATTCGATCGAACCACCTTTGATGCCATAAAAAAGGCATCGACAAATCATGGCATAGAACCAACTATTTGTAGGTGGACAGACAGCATGCTCAAGGGCAGAATAATTAGTTCTGAGTTAATGGTAGAAGAAATAAGAGCGATGACTACAAAAGGCTGCCCTCAAGGTGGGGTCCTTTCACCACTCCTATGGTGCCTAGTAGTTGATTCGCTCTTAGAACTACTAAACAAAGGTCCGTACTTAACGGTCGGATATGCGGATGATTTGGTGATACTTATTAATGGTAAATTCCCAGATACGGTATCTCATCTCATGCAAGGGGCCCTAAACATAGTGGAAGAATGGTGTGGAAGTAACCATTTATCCGTCAATGTAGGGAAAACAACTGTGGTGCCGTTCACTAGAAAGAGGGACCTGACGGGGTTAAGGGCTCTCTTTATGAATGGATCGCAGATACCATGGTCAACGGAGGTGAAGTATCTGGGTGTAATCTTAGATAAAGAACTGACGTGGAAACCTCATGTGGACAAGACCATAGAAAAGGCCCAAAGGGTCTTCAATATGATTCGTTCTACGTATGGGAGGACCTGGGGGATGAAGCCCAAGGTCATCAAATGGCTATATATGATGATGATAAGACCAATAATTACGTATGGAAGCATCGTCTGGTGGCCAAGGTCTAAACTAGAAACATGCAGGAAGGCGCTGTCAAAAGTGCAGCGACTAGCCTGTATGGCTGTCACGGGAGCGTTCACTACAACGCCAACGGCAGCGATGGAGGTCTTGCTGGATCTACCACCATTGCACATGATAGTTGAGGTAGAAGCCATGAAGGCACTAAATAGACTATCTGTGCATGGGCTATGGAGTGTCGACTTGCCTGTAACTCGACACACGAAATTGGAGATCTCAAGGGACCTCAGAGGAATATTAAGCATGGGTTGCGACAAAATGCAGCCATTGCACATATTCAAAAGGTACTTTAAAATCACGGTCCCTACAAGGGATGAATGGAGACAAGGTCTACAACACCCCGATAAGGACAGTCTCATATGGTACACCGATGGTTCCAAAATGGAATCGGGGTCGGGTGCTGGTATCTACTCTAATGGATATAGCACAAGTCAAAGCATGGGCAAATATGTGACGGTTTTCCAAGCGGAAACTTATGCTATAATTGCGTGTGCACAGGAGATTGTAAACTGCAATGTCGTGGGGAAAACTGTTTACATTCTCAGTGACAGCCAAGCTGCGCTTAAGGCCCTGAATTCATACAGGGTAGACTCCAAGCTAGTTCTGAACTGTGTGAAGACTCTCAATAAACTTGGCAGACAGAACACGGTCAAGCTAGTATGGGTGCCGGGACATGTAGGGGTTCTCGGGAACGAGGCAGCCGATGAACTGGCTCGTAAGGGCTCGGAACGGAGATTTGTTGGACCTGAGCCTTTTGTGGGACTCTCCGCGAGTACCGTTAGGGCAGCTTTTGATGCACATGGCAATGAAAAACGAAACCTGGAGTGGCAAGCAACAGTTGGACTGGAGCACTCCAAAAAATTCATTGGAAATATGGCCACGGGATTCAACAGTAAGTTGTGCAGTGTCGATAAGGGCCAGATGCGTCTGCTCGTGGGAGTATTCACAGGACACTTTGGCACTAAGGACTTCCTGTGCAAAATGGGACTGGCCAGCAGCACTACCTGTAGAGCCTGTGGCGAACAGGACGAGTCCATATCACACCTGCTGTGTGAATGCGACGCGTTGGCAGGCATGAGAATGAGGCTGATGGGCTTAGCTTATCCTAGCCCAGAAGATTACAGGCTACTCCCCTTGAAGTGTATATTGCATCTAATGCAATATATTCACAGGGAGATACTAGGAATATAGGGTAATGGGGATGACACAAAAGATCCCATTGGGTCGAAGTGTCGCTGGCTATTCCTAGTCAGCCCCCAATAGCAAGATAAGATAAGATAGTTCTTATAGTTTCGGAGATAAGTGGCTGTGACATACGGACGGACGGACAGACGGACAGACATGACGAATCTATAAGGGTTCCGGTTTTTTGCCATTTGGCTACGGAACCCTAAAAAATATTTCTTTTCCCGTTTCCCTGATTTTGATAGTGAACTTTATGAAGACTCACACTGTAAAATATCCTCTATGGTTTCGACCTTATTCATGACCTTTCTATGAGATGTGGATCTAAGGCTATTTAGAAGGAAAATAGCTATCAAAGTCGTTAGGGGTCATTTTAGCAAACAGTCCGATTTGCGGCAAGACCGTAAAGAGTTTTTACGATTTTTGTTTTTAAAATCAGTTTCAACTAACATAGGTTTATACCTATAATAGGTATGTAACGTTAATGAATAAACTATAAATAAATTAGATTCGGCGAGTAGGGCTAAAACAATCCGTTTGGGCTGATGCAATTCAAAGGTTTTAAATTAATGTGTAGTGGTTTTTAGTGTACAAATTTAATACTTTGCGGCACTTCACTGCACAAATTTTGTGCAGTGAAGTGTCGCAAAGTGATCCTAGTAATAAGAATCGTTGGATTTTATCGTTATTAACACTGCTATTGTGTGTTGAGTGCGTTGTCTCGTGACAACTTGCTTGGACCTAATAGAGTCTTAAAACCCGCGATTGCTTTTAGAGTGATTTCCGCTGAATCCGTAGGTCGATAAAACGTAAAACACCGGCGTTTTATTGAGTGACTTTCTGACTGACTTCGACTGTTGACTTGTACTTTCACAATAGCAAATTATCTTCGGGTAGAATCATATTAAAAAAAAAAATTTAAGACAGGAATTTTTATTGTAACCACGGCTGCTGTAACGTAGCCGAAACGTCGAGCAAAATATGTGAGTATACAATGTTGTGTCATATAATGAATTTTGAGTTAATTCCCGTCTTGATTAATTAAAGTTATAATGCAACGCGACAATCTAAAAAACCGGCCAAGTGCGAGTCGGGCTCGCGCACAAAGGGTTCCGTAGCAGCAAAGTCCAAAATTACAGTTAAATCAACCTATCTCAAAAACTATAAGAGATACTTTGATCAAACCAAAAATCGTTGAAAGAGTTAATTAGCATGCATCACCTCTATTTTTTTTAGAATTTTATACCCCGTAGTTATAAAAATAGAGGGGGGGGGGGGCATACTTTTTACGACTTTGAGAGCTGATATCTCAAAAACCGTTCACTTTAAGAAAAATGTTTTTAGAAAACTTTATATCATTTTAAAAGACCTTTCCATTGATACCCCACACGGGTATGTACATCGAAAAAAAAAATTTCATCCCTCAGTTACATGTATGGGGGGCCCCACCCCCAATTCTTTTTTTTACTATTTAGTGTCATATTTTTGTAGCGGTTCATACAACACATATTCCCATCAAATTTCATCACTGTAGTACTTATAGTTTCCGAGTAAATCGGCTGTGACAGACGGACAGACGGACAGACGGACAGACGGACATGACGAAACTATAAGGGTTCCGTTTTTGCCATTTTGGCTACGGAACCCTAAAAAACTGTTAATGAATAAAGCCCACTACAACCTGTGCGGATAAAGAATGGGATCAGAAATGGCGGAGCATCTATTCACTTCTCGCTCGCACACCAACGTGTGCGAGTATAGACGCAAATAGTGTGCGAGCGAGAAGTGAATAGATGCGCCGCCATTTCTGATCCCATCTTTATTATCCGCACAGGTTGTATTTAGGTGTACAGTGGCGGACAGGTTAAGCTATACAAAACTGTCAAATTTCCTCAATCGATTTCAAACTCAATGTGTCACAATAAGGTTTATAATCGAATGAAGAAATTTGACAGTTTTGTATAACTTGATGTGTTCGCCACTGTACGTACAGCCACGAATCGAAGTAAAAAAAAACTATCAAATTTCATCATTCGAATCTCATCTTAATGTCAAACACGTTCGGTTCAATATCAATCCTACCTACACATCAGTCAGGTCCGGTATTGACGAGGCAAAGTCCACATTAATGTTGAGGAGTGTTTTAGCTCGCGTAGCCTCGACCCATGTTGAGGACTCCGCGTTAAGTGTCAATAAAAACGTCAGATTTTATAGCAAACCTGGCCTGCCTTGGCCTTTGTGAGAAGGAAACAAAAAATGATCTCTAAATCAACAAGTTTGGTGATCTTCAAGAAACAAGCTTATTTTTCCCTTACGAGCCGGCAACGCATCTGTGATGCCCCATGTCCATGGGCGGCGGTAATCACTTACCATCAGGTGAGACGTCTGCTCGTCTGCTCGAAGATATTGTATACTTTTATGTGTGGTTGTACGTAGGTAAAACCTAATAGTGATGGGCGTAGTAAGCCGGGTCATGGGCTCAGGGTGGGGCAGTCATGGGCTCAGGGTGGGCCAGCTGTGAGCTCAGGGTGGGGCAGTCATGGGTTCAGGGTGGGCCAGCCAGCAGCTCAGGGTAGCGTAGTCATGGGCTAAGGGTTGGCCAGCTGTGAGCTCAGGGTGGGGCAGGCATGGGCTCAGGGTGAGTCAGCTATGAGCTGAGGGTGGCGCAGTCATGGGCTCAGGGTAGTCCAGCCATGATATCAGGGTGGGCCAGCCATAAGATCAGGGGGGGCAGTCATGGGCTTAGGGTGGGCCAGCCATGAGCTCAGGGTGGGGCAGGCATTTCGCAATTTTTCTGTGTCGGCTGATGACTCTCGAGTTTCTTAAGATTGGGGCGCAAGCGCCCCACCCTGCCCCACTCGGGACTACGCCCATGCCTATTCTGAATCTAGACTCCAAATGTGATAAGCGGCTAATGGAAGCAACACCTGTGGGTAACGAGTGCGCTGCCAACTTTTGCCCTTGCCCCGGATTGTAACAAACACAACGCAGGAATACTTCACGTTGAACATTTGAGAGGCCATGGTATCACTCCGGTTGAGCCGGTCCACTCATGCCGAAGTGACTCTCACACTTTTGTTGTCTAGATAGGTATAATTAAATATGCTAAATAGTTTACTGTAGGTACCTATTATTTCAAAACGCGGTCTAAGAAAAGTTCCGGAAAGAAACTCATGCCTGCCCCTTTTAACAACGTGCATTGGAACGGGACGGCTAAGCTTTAGTACGGTAATAACTTTAGATCGCAATTTATAATAAGGTGGCTAATGTCTAAAGGAATTAAAAAATGTCTGTAATGATAAAACCTATTTAGTTATTTCCTAATAATGTTTTGACCTACCAATCACATTAGTGTATATTTAGAAAACAATGCATCCATTAACATTTAGGTATCTAAAAATAGTGCTTTAACAATGGGTCTAAAATATTGTGAAATGTCTAAGCACTAGACACTGGTAGGTATGGTTTTTATTGGTTGTAGGTAAATATGTAAATCGGTGTCAGCAATAATCGAAGTAGGTATATGCATTTTTACTGCATAGAATTTTGAAAAAGACTACCTCGACTAGAACAGTCCAAGGCGTTGATACAGGCGTTCGAACAGAAACGAGCTGTAGAAATAATAAGACTGAGTAGAGGGCATGTTAGGGCACTCACTCGGACTCTCACGGGACACTGCAAATTAAACAAGCACCTGCACAACATGAGCCTTTCAGATACCAAAATCTGCAGGTTCTGTCGCAAAGACGAGGAAACGATTATCCACGTGCTCGGAGAGTGCATAGCGCTGCACCGCGGCAGAAGCCGGCACCTGGCACACATGATCTCGGCAGACGAGATCAAAAGCTCCCCCATCAGCACCATTCTCGGTTAATCCTGGAACTGGAGCTACACGAGGTGCTGTAATAGGTTCTAGGGCTGCTACAATAGATCATCTACTGGTCGCAGTGACTATGAAACGCAAGGCTCACCCCATTTCTTTCAATAATAATAAAATGCATTTTTATTGATTCCAGAAACTGTCAATTAAATAAAAATAAGTAATTTTAACCTTATGGGTTTTCTTGCTACCATTAACATTAGGTGTTGATTCCGATTTTTTGGTCGCGAGTGTACTTCGTCCAAAATTGTCGAAATAATCGGTAAAAAAAAACCGCCTTCAACCACAACTAATAAAAAGTGTAAAATAGTACTTTTAAACACATCATACTTTAAACCGTGTGGTCCCTGGCAGAGTAGAATAGGCCACCCTCACTCTTACCGAGGTGTCGTAAAAGGCGACTAAGGTAAAGCTGCTGGCATGATCATCAGCACCCAGAGAAGGAAAACTCTGCATTCATATCAAAACACTCGCCAACCCGTCTGCCAAGCGTGGTGAGTATGGCAACTACCCCTCATGTGATTGAGGGAGGCCCGTGCCCCAGCAGTGGGGACTTAAATGGGCTGATGATGATCATACTTCAAATAACATTTTATAACAGTACACTCGCGATTTTACACCTTTTAGTTCGTTGTTTCTGACGGGGTTTTTTTTTCGTAGAAATTTTTTTTTCACGCATTTTAGTGTTTCTTTATTATAAAAAGTCGCTAAAATAAAGATGTCTTATAATAATTACACCGTTATTTTTGTCGTTTACATCCCGAAAACCTCATTAGGTATCGTGAATGAAGCCAATTTAGCATGTTAGATCAACAAAATAAGCGAAATAAAAATCAGCTGTTCATACATTATCGGCTCCGGGTCGATTTCTATTTTGTATGGTACAACAGATTTTTTTTCGCTTATTTTGTGATCTAACATGCTAAATTGGCTTTATTCACGATATCTGTTATGAGATTTTCGGGATGTAAATGATAAAAAAATAAGTAACGGTGTATTTAGATTTAAGGATTTTCCGCCCCTTGGCTTCCCCTTGGCTAGGATAAAGCTACCCTCAGATTTTCATCTTTGGCTCAATTTTAAAAGAAATTTGACTCTAGCAGTACGGACAGCCACATGTACCAAGCTCATGTCTACCCACCCACTGTACCTACTGCTTCAAACACACGTCATAAGCAATTTGTCTGCATATGATTATGGGCACATTGTAAGATGGGATTACGAATAAATCCAAGGATTCAAATAAGTATTTCTTTATTCAATAACTTCTTAGCTACGTCTTTACACCGTCTTTAGATACATCGCATCTCTTTACCAAAGCATGTGATGTACAGAGTACGCAGAGACTAACATAAACGTGACGGGTAGGGCGCACTAGCGACGATATCCGGATCTATTTCAAACAATTTCGGGGTTACAACCTCTCGGCAAATACTTATACTAATTATTAAATACTTATACTTAACTTTTAGGTCTGGTTTCTACTCGAAATTTGAATTACAGAGTACGCAGAGACTAACATAAACGTGACGGGTAGGGCGCACTAGCGACGATATCCGGATCTATTTCAAACAATTTCGGGGTTACAACCTCTCGGCAAATACTTATACTATTTATTAAATACTTATACTTAACTTTTAGGTCTGGTTTCTACTCGAAATTTGAATTACCGCCAAAAGCAGATACTTTTGGCTTAAATCAAATTTTCGGGTACAAAAACGGTCCTAAAATTTGTGCATGGCTATTTAATAAATAGTACAAGTGTTTGCCGAGAGATTGTAACCCAAAAATTGTTTTAAAATAGATCCGGTTTGTTAGTTATAAATTAAATCAATTGGCGTCGCTAGTGTACCCTACCCGTCACCTTAAGAAATGTTCCCAAAACATGTGCATATAATAAAAGTTGTCTTGCGATGTGCGTCAAAATATATAACAAGATCCTAAATGAATTCAAAGTGCTAAATAGTTTCCTATTTAAAAAAGGGTAATTATAAAAGTGTTAAGGAATTTATGATAACTAGAATTTACTGACATTTTTATTAATTATTATATTCAGACATTTAACTTAAACTTCCACTCATCCAAACGGGTCAAAAAAATCAAGAAGATGTTCGGCAGTGCATTTCGCAGGTTTTCGCAAGTAAAAGTACTTATTACGTAGGTCCAAGTACAGTTATGGCCGTGGCGATCCGTACGGAAGAGAAAGTGTCCTCGCAAGAGCGGTCAACGAAGGCACGAGGTACCTACAGGTGTAGGATTGGTGATCGGTAGATGCATGGGAAGGAACGTGTTCGAGTTCGATGTTTGATGAATCATAAATCATTTGTTTGCACAAAACATGGTATACAGTTGTCATAAAAGTAGTGAATTGTGCTCATGTTTCGCTAATAAGATAGCATGCAAATAATTATAATGATGATGATGATGATGGCTTCCTAGCCGATTTCGGCTACAGCGACCACTTTGTGTACAATCGATGTGTAAATTTGAGGGACTAAGATGTTGCTGCCCTCTGGTGCGCTTTCCTAATGAACACACTTAAAAATTTCATCTCGTGTTCAGGCGGGACACGAGACACGAGATGAAATTTTTAAGTGTGTTATTTACTTAAAAATTACATGAATTCGATTTAAGTTAAATCATCATCATCAGCCCATTTAAGTCCTCAAGCTGGGGCACGGGCCTCCCTCAATCACATGAGGGGTAATTGCCATACTCACCACGCTTGGCAGACGGGTTGGCGAGGGTTTTGATATAAATGCAGAGTTTTCCTTCTCTAGGTGCTGATGATCAGGCCAGCAGCTTTACTTTAGTCGCCTTTTACGACACCTTGGTAAGAGTGAGGGTTGCCTATCATACTCTATTCTATTTTATCATAGTAGAATATAATTTAATGGGGTTTAACGTAAAATATTGTAAAAACAAAAATGTTTTTTGCTGGTGTTGCTTTTACAGGCCTAAAAGCCCAGAAAAGTATTTTTAGCAACAATGTTTCTTATGACTGTGACAGGTAATTCATTTTATTGCATTTGAATATAAGTAAGCACGGTAAATAATAATAATAATAATTCATTTATTTCAGGCAACAAGATAAACTCAAAAAATTTTCATTGGCCCATATAATAAATATATACCTTCCAGTGTAACATACATGCATAGAAAATAAAATAAAATTCAAAACATTTTATTTTTTATTTATGCACCCGTGATCTCATTTGTACCAAAAAGTAGCGTATCGAACTCACTTTGTTTCTGGACATTAGTTCCACTTTGTACCATAGATGGCGCTATATGTCGATTACATCGCGCAAGCGTTTTGTGTTTTCGGATTACCTATAAACGTTGCCGTCGTCTGTTGGAGGATTTACCTCTTCATAAAGGGTAAAGAAGATAGATATGTATAGCGGGCAGACCTAGCAAAAACGTATCTTTCAAAAGATTGGAACATTAGCATCTGGATCAGTGAATTCAGTGAAGCGCTTCATTTGGAACATCGACTCTTAGATAGATCCGTGATTCGTCTCACTCGGCTCATCGGCTCATTCGGCTCATTCGGATCATTCGGTTCATCTGAACTCGAGATCCATTTGAGTCCGAATGATACATTCGGAGCGAACATTAGAGAGTCGGAATAGTGTATCATTTGGCTGAGTCGGATCACTGAGTCGTTTCAGTAAAGTTACACACGTCTAATGGCGGCGGTTAGATGTAGCCGCCTGTGTGTATTTGTACGAAGATTCTCTGGTGGTCACTATATTTGCCTAATACGTGATCCTAATATTTAGCGTAACTTAGGCCTATGCGGTCAAATACCCCGCGTAGAAAGTCACGTATAGGACAGGACAGGACACTAATACAGAGATATGTATACAGACAGGGCGCACTAATACCACAAAGTAGGGAATCTCTATTCATGTGTTATACAGTAAGGTAAGTAAGACATTTATTGACCACAAACAAGAATACAATTACAACAAGATGTTAACAATAAGACAGAAAGGGACAAACAATAAGTATGACACCTGTTGCATGAAAGATTACCAGGATATAAGTGGTCAACAAGGTCCAACCTCAGCATGTGCTGCTGAAGCCGCTCCAGCGCTGGTTTTCAGGTTGGACTTTGAGTGACGGGATTAATACGGTATTTTGACTTTTTTTATTTTATTTTTGTACTTCAAAAAACCTCTCATGATGAAACATCGTTGAAAGAATTACTTGAATTATCATTATTTAAACTACCCGAATATCATAACTTTAAAATCACATATTTTGGGAACCCAAACTCAAACGCTCCATACAATGGGACTGGATGTGACGTCACCCGCAAGTATGTATGCATTCATTTGAATTTTGTATGGTAGCTAGATCAATGTCTCGTTTATGTCAATGGTTCTATATAATAGTTTTTTAGTGCATTGTATGGGTTTGTTACGGGACTGTGGTGTGCTGGTTAGAATTTAGGATAGGGGATGAAAACACTGGATGAAACGAAAACTATGTATCCAGCAAAGTATCGAAAAATAGACCAATAAGACAGCAAAAGAAAGACGTATCAAAATTAAATAATATGACAAACTTACTAAACAAATTTAGGTGCATCGTGCACAGTTATACATTATTTTTTTAATAATTTCTACTTTTAAATGGACATGCCTTTGAGGGCTCTCTCGAGGAATCTTTGAATGACCAAAAAACGTGTGGACTTTTATATTTTTAATTGAGATTTTTTTTCTATTGGCACATTTTTACCTATATTTTGTAAATTGTTTATATTTTGTAAATCTCGAGCTTAGTCCAATACCCTATTGTCTGTTTTAACAGTGAATCGTGTGACATTCGATAAAACATTCATATTAATAAATAATAAGAATAAAAGTAATAAAAACTAAATAAAGTAGAAAAAAAATTAACATATAGGTAAAAGGCGCGTGAGCATTAACTGTGCTCAGTTTATTATCACAAATCACTATGTGGTTTACTATATGTATAATCAATGGTATGGTATGTGTGTATACAGACATAACTGTCAGATTTTTTCCAAAAAAAAGGTGATTATACAAATTGATATTAAATAAATTTGTATAATGACCTTTTTATAAAAAAAAGTAAGATCTTGCTTTAATTAAGTATAGGAACTTTTTGCTATTTTTATCTGGTGGGTGAGAGATAAGAATACGGATTAGTGATGCGCTGAATAGTGGTTTCATCGAATAACCGAATACCGAATAATATTCGGTTTAATATTCAGCCGAATTATTCGGTTCACGATTTCATTCAATTTCCGCTCTAACAGGTTCCAACACATCACAATACTTTTGAAAAACATCCCACAGTTACCTAACTGTGGGATGTTTCTGTTAATATCTGTTAAGATAAAGCAACACCCAACATTTATGGTTATCATACAGAAATCTTGAACAGTATTTACTTCAGTCCCTTTTAGTGGGTTCAAAGTAGGTAAAATGTTGATTTAAGGTTTCAAATAAATGTTCAATATACCTACTAACTAATAGATAGCTAAAGAAATAAATATACTGACCAAAGGATTGAAAATAAAATCTGATTGAAGTCTATTCGCTGCATTTTATTACCTTTATTCAATACATTTGTTCTAAAGTATAATATAGTCTACGACGAGAATCTGACTGATCGCATTAGACTCTCTGGCCCTGCGGAGAGAAGTCGCATCTCTATGTTGTCTTTTACCGCCTTTACCATGGTGGGATTGGTCTGAGCGTTGTTTGATTAATACCCGCTGCTGAATTTCACTACCGTACTACAACGCCGTAACAGGCTTCCACCCGTACCCTCTGGATGATGTGGGAGGTCCACCACCTTGCGCTTTAGACCTTCCGTTTTTGCCACGCACCTCCCTCTTGTGGAATCAACGTCCCGCAGTACTACCATTGGATCTTAAGAAACGAGCCTATAACTTTCTAAAGGCCGGCAAGTGCATCTCCACTCCCTCTGTTTTGGCTGTGTCCATCCGTACGGACGAGAAAGTGTCTCGCAAGAGCGGTCAAACGAAGGCACGAGGTAACTACAGGTGTAGGATTGGTGATCGGTAGATGCATGGGAAGGAACGTGTTCGAGTTCGATGTTCGATGAAGACGAATGGCCGAATCATAAATCATTTGTTTGCACAAAACATGGTATACAGTTGTCATAAAAGTAGGGAATTGTGCTCATGTTTCGCTAATAAGATAGCGATGCAAAAATTATAATGATGATGATGATGATGGCTTCTAGCCGATTTCGGCTACAGCGACACTTTGTGTACAATCGATGTTGTAAATTTTGAGGACTAAGATGTTGCTGCCCTCTGGTTGCGCTTTCCAATGACTAGCATAGCCAATCTAGCATTGAACGTGCGCCCACAGAGGGGACACGTTAGCGCACCGTTATTGTAGTGGTAGGGGATGGCTGCAGGAGGATAATTATAATGTCAGTTATTGAATAAAACTACATGGATTCAAAATTACATGGATGCGATTTAAGTTAAATCATCATCATCAGCCCATTTAAGTCCCCACTGCTGGGGCACGGGCCTCACTCACCACGCTTGGCAGACGGGTTGGCGAGGGTTTTGATATAAATGCAGAGTTTTCCTTCTCTGGGTGCTGATGATCATGCCAGCAGCTTTACCTTAGTCGCCTTTTACGACACCTTGGTAAGAGTAAGGGTGGCCTATCCCACTCTATTCTATTTTATCATAGTAGAATATAATTTAATGGGGTTTAACGTAAAATATTGTAAAAACCAAAATTTTTTTTGCTGGTGTTGCTTTTTCAGGCCTAAAAGCCCAGAAAAGTATTTTTAGCAACAATGTTTCTTATGACTGTGACAGGTAATTCATTTTATTGCATTTGAATATAAGTAAGCACGGTAAATAATAATAATAATAATTCATTTATTTCAGGCAACAAGATAAACTCAAAAAATTTTCATTGGCCCATATAATAAATATATACCTTCCTGTGTAACATAAATGCATAGAAAATAAAATAAAATTCAAAAACATTTTATTTTTTATTTATGCACCCGTGATCTCATTTGTACCAAAAAGTAGCGTATCGAACTCACTTTGTTTCTGGACATTAGTTCCACTTTGTACCATAGATGGCGCTATATGTCGATTACATCGCGCAAGCGTTTTGTGTTTTCGGATTACCTATAAACGTTGCCGTCGTCTGTTGGAGGATTTACCTCTTCATAAAGGGTAAAGAAGATAGATATGTATAGCGGGCAGACCTAGCAAAAACGTATCTTTCAAAAGATTGGAACATTAGCATCTGGATCAGTGAATTCAGTGAAGCGCTTCATTTGGAACATCGACTCTTAGATAGATCCGTGATTCGTCTCACTCTGCTCATTCGGATCATTCGGCTCATTCGGTTCACTGAACTCGAGATCAATTTGAGTCGAATGATACATTCGGAGCGAACATTAGAGATTCGGAACAGTGTATCATTTGGCTGAGTCGGATCACTGAGTCGTTTCAGTAAAGTTACACACGTCTAATGGCGGCGGTTAGATGTGCCGCCTGGGTGTATTTGTACGAAGATACTCTGGTGGTCACTATACATATTTGCCTAATACGTGATCCTAATATTTAGCGTAACTTAGGCCTATGCGGTCAAATATCCCGCGTAGAAAGTGACGTATAGGACAGGACAGGACATTAATACAGGTAGGTATGTATACAGACAGCGTTCACTAATACCACAAAGTAGGGAATCTCTATTCATGTGTTATACAGTAAGGTAAGTAAGACATTTATTGACTACATACACGAATACAATGAGCAGTTTTCCAGTAGGTATTTATAAATTTCCCAGTGATTCGCTAGATGGCGCAATTAGTCCCTGTAAATGTTAGGTGTGGTATGATATTTCATGTGGACCCTAATTTATGGGAAAATTGTTTTAGGTTTTTTACATAAAATATCTTAATACTTCGCAGTTAATATGTATTTTAGTGCTATATACATTTTAAATGACAGAGAGTGATTCAAAACGAAACTTTTCATAAACAAGTAAAATATGTATTTTACTTGTTTACTTTTTATCTCTATTTTCTTATGGGTAAAATAAAGTTAAATATGGCAGGACCGTAAAATGTCATGATGTTGGTTGGTTTATCAAATATTTCCTATCTATCATAGACAAAGGAACTTTTAATTGATAGTGAGAGTAGCGTCATCTGGTGTTGCTCTTAGAAACCACCCGAAAATACCTACTGGAAAACTGCTCATTACAACAAGATGTTAACAATAAGACAGAAAGGAACAAAACCATTGTGCCACCGAGGCAGTCAACCCGGACTCAGTGTTAGCCCGGAGTCTGGGAGTTGGCGGTCTTGTACCCCCGTGCCTCGGAAAGCACGTTAAGCCGTTGGTCCTGCGCCCGATCCCTCTTCGTGTCACACTGGTGTTCCATCAGATTATGAGGGTAAGGGAATTGAGAGTGCACTTGTGTTTGCGCAAACACTTGAGCACTATAATATATCTTGCGTACGTGTCTGATCGTTGAGATTTTCCGCCATAGCCGTAATCGGTTGGGGGATCTTACACCTAGTTCCATATTTATGATTATACGTGGTAGGTATCGTAGGTACCTATAAGTTACCTAGTTATTATACTAAAGTGCTAATGGAGTGACAAGTTATGCAATAATCTATGACGTCAATATACCTAAGTAGGTGTTTCTGTTTCCAATGTAAAGATGTTAACCAGTATGAAATGTTACAGTTAGAAATGTCTGTTGTAGACTTATATTGGATTTTTTTTAATTGATGGCTGCTACTATGTCTTGCGACACATCTATAATTCTGCCAATGTCGAGTGATTAAAGAGACGCGTTTTTAGGAAGATTGACCGGCGTGGTGAGTGGATTTTATTTTAATAAGTTTGACATCACCTAAAACAAAACAAATACACACATGGACAATACAGACAAAGTAGACAAATGTAAACGTATGGACAAAAAATAAATAAATAATGTGTATTAAGTATTGGAAAATAAAATTATGTTTACTACCAGTGGGGATAAAGAATGGGATCAGAAATGGCGGCGCATCTATTCACTTCTCGCTCGCACACTATTTGCGTCTATAGCACTCGTGGGGTGCGAGTATAGACGCAAATAGTGTACGAGCGAGAAGTGAATAGATGCGCCGCCATTTCTGATCCCATTCTTTATCCGCACAGGTTGTTAGTTACTAATAAGTCGAAATAGTTTGTCAATTAAGGTTTAATAATGCGCATACACCTGTAAAGTTAGAGGTTAGAGAACTAATTGTTTAAAAAGATCTATAAATATGTACACTATAAAGATTATGAACTGTAATTTATTTATTTATTTATTATCATAGCACACAAAACAGATTACAATCAATGAGACTTATTTTAGTAGCATGAAAATGTACATGACGAGATTGTAGTCCAAAATTATGTATGCCTAAAAGCTCAAGAGTTAATTAACATAACAATAAACAAATGAAGTATTAAATTATAAATTAAATTAAATTATAAATTATACCAAATTATAAATTAAATGTCAAAACATAAATTAAATGTCAAATCATAAATTAAATGCTAAATCATAAATTAAATGTCAAATCATAAATTAAATGTCAAATCATAAATTCAATGTCAAATCATAAATTAAATTAATTACAAGTCAAAAGTAAAATATAATTACAAGTCAAATTAACAATTTAATTACAGATTAGGTATTAGAACTTATTATTATACAATTGTCGCCGGAACTGTTGCAGTGTTAGATAGAATATATCCATATCTCTGTCAAATTTTAAAATTTCATTGTATTGGCGACACATCCTGACTATTGGGTTGTAATACGAGGTGTTATTAGTATATATTTGGAGATAAAACATATTATAATTGCGGTTACGAGATCTAAATCTGGTATTAAAATTAAGCAAAGAGAGGAGATAAGGGGAGTCAATTTTGTAGTGTATTATTTTATGGAGCATAATAAGATCAATATGCTGTCGTCGTATATATAGAGGAGTCATCCGAAAATAGCTCAGACGTTCACAGTAGGACGTGAGTTTTCGACTCATGCCACACCGGAAACTAAGGATTTTCAGGCAACTGTCTTTGAATTCCTTCTATTCGATTGCTGTGTACTTTATAGAATGGAGACCAAATAACTGAGTTGTATTCAAGAATACTACGTATGAGAGAATAATAAAGATAAATGAAGCTCTTATTCTGTCGAAACTGCTTGGTAGTCCTGGTGATAAAACCAAGTAATCTATAACTACGATTGACAATGTCATTATAGTGATCTCTGAAAGACAGTTTATCATCGAAAATGACACCTAAATCTCTGGCAATGTTATTTCGGGCGAGAACTTTACCCTGAATGGTGTAGTCAATTAGATGTTTTTGTGTCTTTGTGGTGAAAGATATTGCAAAGCACTTACCTATATTAAGTTGCATTAGGTTTTGATCACACCAGAGCGACAGAGCATCTAGATCAGATTGTAACTTGATAGCATCTGTTTGGTCCCTAACGGTAGTAAATATCTTTAGGTCATCTGCGTAGAGGAGACATGGGCAAGATAAGGCGTCGATCAAGTTATCTATAAAAATAACGAACAGCAGAGGTCCCAAATGACTGCCTTGAGGCACCCCGGACGTGACGAAAACTGGTTCAGAGAAATGACCCTTCAATGAGACGAGTTGACTCCTGCGACTCAAGTAAGATTGGAACCAGCGGAGAAGTGAGCCATGTACACCAAAATTAGCCAGTCTTTGGCAGAGTACTGCGTGATTAACCTTATCAAACGCCTTAGCGAAATCTGTGTAAACTACGTCCACCTGTAGTCTTTTAGCAAAGGCAGAGCACAGATAGTTCTTGTACTCTAGTAGGTTAGAGGTAGTTGATTTGTTGGCCACAAATCCATGTTGTTGAGGATTTAAGATAGGCCTTACGTGATTATATAGAATGTCATATACCACACCTTCAAAGAGCTTAGCTAGACAAGACAAGATACTTATGGGCCTGTAGTTTTTACAATTTGACTTGTCTCCTGACTTGTATATGGGAATGACATGTGCTACCTTCCAGAGCGTAGGAAAAGTTCCGGCCACAATAGACTTATTGAAGAGTATTTCAAGAGGCACACATAGTTCTTTTGCACAGTTCTTGACAAATAAGGCGGGTATTTTATCTGGACCACAACCCTTATTGGTATCGAGCTTTTCCATTTTACGTAAAATCATGTCTTTCGTAATATTCAAGTCGCTTAAGATGTTTGTTGTGCGCTCAGCTGACTTATCATTAATTGAAAGAGAAGTGGCACTTTCAAAAACGGAGCTGAAATATTTAGAGAATAGCTCACATATTTCAGAGGGATTAGAGGACGAAACGCCCTCAAGGTCCATAGTTATAGGGATAGAGTTCACTTTCTTTTTACTATTTACAAATCTCCAAAATGCCTTAGTGTCATCACGCAGTGAGCCCTCTACTGATGCTACGAAGTGTTTATAGCAATCATAGATTAAGATTTTGCTTTTTGCTCTGTAGTGAGAAAATTCGTCGTAATCACGAGGGTTTCCAAACTTTTTAAAGCGCTTATGGTACTTGTTTTTCATTTCTATGCTAGACCTAAGTGCAGGGCTAAACCATATTGGATATTTATCATTATTTTTCTTTGTCAGTGGTGTGTGTTTGTGTATAATATTATTAGTCAAAGTATAGAAATTATTAAGGTCAACATCAACATCAGGAGACGACAACACAGATTGCCAATCAACCCGTGATAGCTCTGATCGGACTTCAAAAAAGTTGCATTTATTGAAATTATAATGCTTACAAGGATTAATCCTCATAAACTTCGTGTTAGGCCCAGGGTTCCATGCTATATCAATAGCTAAGGCAGGGTGATGCTTACCTAAGCGGCTAAGAGGGTCCACACCATAAACTTGAATGTCAATCGTAGAGAGTACGAGATCCAGGAGGCGACCGTTAGCGTTTATTATGCTGTTGAACTGTCTAAGATGACAAAGTGACATAGTTTCACATAGAGAACGTGATTTGTGATCCGTGGGCGAGTTAATGTTTAAGGCCATAGAGTCGGGTTCCCTTTGCCAATGCAACCCAGGATTGTTAAAGTCACCAATACAAATAAACTCCGCAGTAGAGCTAGAATTTAAAACAATTTTGTTTAAGTTTTCATAAAAAGAATCGATTAAAGTAGTTGGCAGATCCGGTGGCAAGTAGCACAAACAAATATTTATTTTTGCACCATTATGAATCGAAACAGTAATCCATAGATCCTCAATATCACTATCCCAAGTCACCTGTCTGGTGACTTCAATATCTTTCCTAACAGCGATAAGGACGCCGCCACCTTCAGTCTTGCTTACAACGGTAGTGGAGCGATCACGTCTAAACACACTGTATCGAGAATCCAGTAACTCAGCATCGAGCACTCCACTATTGAGATTAGTTTCCGTAAAACATATAATTTCGTAGTTACAAGTCAATGCGTTAAGATATACATCAGTGATCTTTGACCGAATTCTGTTAACATTCTGATAAAATACTAACATTAAGCACAAAATGGGAAATAAAACTAAAACATTTAATCACGTCTAAACTTAAATGCTAAAAATACTATTTACTTACGCTAAGTTCACCAAGGTCTCGTTATTTTTAACATAGATGCTACCACTCTTATCATCTTTGCGAAGATAAACTCTTCCGTATTTGGCCCACACATATTTATATTGATTTTCACGAGCAAATTTTCTAGCAGCAGCAAACAGCTGTTTACATTCTGGTGATAGGTGTTCAACAACGTATATTTTTTCAGTGTGGTTTGTGATACCTAGGTGTAATGAACATATATGTTACTATTTGTGTGTGACTACACACAATAGTAAATAGACTTAGGTATGTAAGACACAGCTCGTGTAAGGTTTTTTAGTAATTTGTGACATCATACTTTTTCGAAAATGTTAGTCAAAATCTTCTACTACGATGATACTAGCAGAAAACTCAGATTTTCAAATTGATGAAAACATGTTCATTTGGAACAGTGGTAGTGAACGATACCTCTGATTCAAGGGTTGCGGGTTCGATCCCCGCACAGTACAAACATTTGTGTGCATGAACATGTCTGTTTGTATTGGTCTGGGTGTGTACTATGTATTTATAAGTATGTATTTACAAAAGAAAAGTATTATATGTATATATTTGTAATCCCACTGTTGATTCTGATATCCGTAACACAGGTGCTTGAGCTACCTATCTCGGAGTCAGATCAATGTATGTGATGTTGTGAAATATTTATTTATTTAATTAGACAAAATCAATAGCGAACTCTTCTACATAGCCATAGTAGAGGAAAAGTGTTTTATTTATAAACGTTCAATAAGCGCTTGTTAGTTAAAACGGTGTTATAGATCAGTTGTGACGTTGGAAACAAAAAAAAAACATTTACTGTACAATCGGTCACTTTGTTCGGATCGATCCTAACCGTATTAGGGTAAGAAAAGTTCATGAAAGTACCAAGAGAGGTCACTGTGCATAATTACATCGCACCAGCAAAGCGATTTTCTAAAACTACATAAGCTCAATAGTGATGTATTTAGGACTTTTAGGACTATTCGGAAAACGATAAACCGTTGTTTGCGAAGTTGGCTTTTATTTGTAGCAAAGCGAGCGATTTTTCGAAAAAAACGTAACTAACATAAATACAGTAGAACACATGACTCCTTTTTTAAGTTGGTTAAAAAGAATGATAACTGTTTTTAACACCGTTTTAGTTATCAAAGGTGCAAAGGTACAGATACGACCTGGTGATCTTCAAGAAAAGAGCTTATTCCTCCCTTAAGAGCCGGCAACGCATCTGTGATGCCCCGTGTGTCGCAGATGTCCATGGGCAGCGGTAATCACTTACCATCATGTGAGCCATCTGCTCGTTTATCTGCCATAATGTAAAAAAAGGTTGATTAAGTTACCTTGTTTAGTATTGTGCCAAATAAAATTCATCATCATCATCGTCAGCCCATTTAAGTCCCCACTGCTGGGGCACGGGCCTCCCTCAATCACATGAGGTGTAATTGCCATACTCACCACGCTTGGCAGACGGGTTGGCGAGGGTTTTGATATAAATGCAGAGTTTTCCTTCTCTGGGTGCTGATGATCATGCCAGCAGCTTTACCGTGGTCGACTTTTACGACACCTCGGTAAGAGTGAGGGTGGCCTATTCTACTCTGCCGGGGGCCACACGGCAATAAAATTCAATTCAATTCAATAAGCAATTAAGTATGTACTATAGGCTAACGCTTGACCACAATCTCACCTTATGGAAAGTGACGATGAGGTCTAGGATGTAACGCGTTGGCCTAGAAGATGCCTGTTCACTCTTGCCTTAAAGATGTAAAGATTGTATTTGTACGGAAAAGCAGACCTTGGCAAGGAGTTCCATTCCTTAGCTGTCCGCATTATTGACTGACCGGATGGCGCAATTGGTAGTGACCCTGCCTCTTACGCCAAAGGTCGTGGGTTCGATCCCCACCCTGGACAAACATTCGTGCGATGGACACTTGTGTTTGTTCGGTGTCTGGGTGCTGGTAATATATGTATTTAAGTATATATTTGTGTTCCTCTGTTGTCTAATATCTGTAACACAAGTGCTTAAGCTACTTAGTACGGAATCAGGTCAACGTAAGAGATGTTGTGAGATTTTTTTTTTTTTTGTAAACATTTTTTTGCCTCAAAATGGTTGTTAAAAACATTTTGGTGTTATTATTACTATTATTATTATGAACGTGGAATATGACCCCATTATTATATTAAAAGGTATTTCAAAAACTTTGAACAACACAGACTGTGAGGACATAACCAGACGCGGCGTGCAATTTCCATAGTAAACAAGTTAAACTCGTCTTAGGATGTGGAAAGAGAATAAAGCTAAATATATCATTACAGTAAGCAGGTATACTTTATATATTACGCTTTAGACGACTCGTGTATTAGGTATACAGGGTAAAGTATAACCCTATATTCATAGTCATATTTTTATTTTATTTTATTTTATTAGGAATAACAACAGCCAACAAGTATTACAGACTTAAGCTAGATATGTTTTAAGATTACTTAGGCCAAAAAAGTTATTCACAAATTTAACAAAACTTTGCTTAGTAATTAGATTTAGTCTAGACATAGATAATAGATACTAAGTATATCTAATTTACGTGCCTATTATTATTAATTAACATAAGTAAGTAGTTAGGTACCAGTACTAACTTATTAACAGTACCAATCTTAATAACAGGATTGGATGCCATGTTGAATCATATACACTCAATTTTATTACAAATACAATATTAAGTAATTTATATATACATACATACATACATATTATAATATGGGACTAAGTGCCGAACTAAAATTGATTTGTTTATGTATAACTAATAAAATAAATAATATATAAAATAAGAATGTATAGTTATGATTATTTAATAATAATATTGAATTTCCTTGGAGTCGAGCGGAATGATACACACTGATAACTTCAGAAACTATATTTTAGTACACAATAATTACAAATCGACATTAGAACAACTCTCGACATTAGACAAATCCCCGACCAATCTGGCGGTCAATCTTTTGTTTTTAAATGCGTTCAGAAATATTATTTAGGATAAATATAATCCAAGTTTATTTCAATATATGTAGATGTAAGAAATAACATAAATAAGTATTGTTCCATATTTTAACAAACTCATACATTTAATACTAAGTCGAGAATAACTTGTTATAAATATACTCAGTCAATGAAGTCGTGAAAATAAATGATGGCGCCACTGCCGCTACGTCGCGTCATAGAGCACGGTTGCCCCATTGCTAATAAAACTGAGGAACACCATATTAGTTCCTCAAGAATAAATTTCACGAGTTATTTGACAGATTATAATTATCAATAATTAAAACGTTTTAAATTAGTTTATATTTCTTTAACAATTCAACAATAATAATTGTCATCTTAGTATAGTTATAGCAAGTTTAGTTTAATTATTTATAAGTATAAGTTAATACGAAAAAGTTTAAATACTTGATGGGTTTAATATCATCTCCTTTGTGTGAAGAATGCGGAGTTATTGAGGATGCTGTTTACGTTTTAGCGGAGTGTGCCCGGAACGGACGACTTAGGGCGCAATTGTTTGGATGTAAAGATAAGATAAGAAAGATAAGAAATCATTTATTCGACACATAACATGGACATTTACAGACGAAATATCTTAAAAGCTAAGTGCCGAAACGGCCCCTACTCAGCATTTAGCTGTGGCCTGAGCCATAGCGCTGATTTTCAGTAAAGAGCGAATCGCATACGAATTTTTATTAACTTATTTTATTGCGCTTCAAGCATACATGCTTAAAATTAACATTAAAGGCTCAAAAATGGAGATCTTTGTTATGACTAATTATTGTAGCATTAAAAGTATTAATGACACTTATAGAATTACATTAATAATATTGCTGTTAATAGTAATGGCAATGGAGTAGGCAGATACAACAGTGCCCTGGCTACTCCAATGTCAGAAGAGGCTAAAGCGTGGTATAGACTGTTACTAGCATTTAATTCTTAAGTTTTCCTTTTATTTGATTTCAATTACATAATGGTTGATCTTAACGGAGCGACATTGTCAAATTGACAAAGATCCTTTAATAAAGAAAAAAAAAGTATAAGTCAATACCCTGCGACAAGATGGGATGATGACATTCGAAGGCTGTCTGGTGTGGGCTGGATGAGAGTGGCCGAAAATCGGGAGCAGTGGCGTGCATTAGGGGAGACCTATGTCCAGCAGTGGACGAGTGTGGATTGCTGATGATGATAATGATGATGATGATGATGATAATGATGATGATGATAAGTCAATACAAGTCGAGTCATGCTGCACTGTTTGGTGACTTATTAGAATGGCTTAGAGTAGTAGTATTCTAAGATGAATTGTTGTTGTAATGGATGGCTAAATAAAGTATTTTTTTTTATATGAGAGGTGCCAGACGAGCAGACGGATTACCTGATGGTAAGTGGTAAGCAATTCCGCCGCCCATGGACACTCGCAACACCAGTGGAGTCACAAGTGCGCTGCCAACCTTTTCCCCTTTCACCCCATTGGGCCTCCGGTAACCTCACTCACACGGCGAAACACAGCGCAGGCGCTGCTTCACGCCGGTCTTCTGTGAGGCAGTGGTATCACTCCGGTCGCGCCGGCCCATTCATGCCTAAGTATTTGTATTCGCATTTGTATTTGTAATATCCTCCAACCGATTACGGCCACGGCCACCGATCTCAACGATCAGCCACGTCAGGATATATTATTCCGACTGACCGGATGGCGCAATTGATAGTGGCCCTGCCTCTTACGCCAAAGGTCGTGGGTTCGATCCCCACCCTGGACAAACATTCGTGCGATGAACACTTATGTTTGTTCAGTGTCTGGGTGTAATATATGTATTTTAGTATATATTTGTGTTCCTCTGTTGTCTGATATCTGTAACACAAGTGCTTAAGCTACTTAGTACGGAATCAGGTCAACGTATGAGATGTTGTGAGAATTATTATTATTATTATAGTGCTCAAGTGTGTGCGCAAACACATGTGCACTCTCTATTCCCTTACCCACATATTCCGATGGGACACTACTGTGACACGACCGGAGAGGGATCGGGTGCAAGACCAACAGCTTAACGTGCTTTCCGAGGCACGGGGGTACAAGACCGCCAACTTCCAGACTCCGGGGTTACACTATGAATTTCTTACAAAAAACATTGGTCCGACCCGGGGATCGAACCCGATACCTCTTGCGTCACTTTAAAGTGCGACCCACTAACCACTGCACCGCCGTGGCAGTCAAGTCGAGGCATATTATTCATTGCTTTCATGTAGTACATTAGGCCTATATGTCCCACTGCAGGGCAAAGGCCTCCATCATAGAAAACAAGTCATCGCTACTATGGTGGGATTAGGCTTAATCACCACGCTTTCCCAATGCGGATAGGTGATCACAAACCCGAGCTATGTTCGAAAAATTCAAAACATACCTTTCCTCGACCCGGTACTTAAGGTGACGAGTATGCCACACTAGCGACGCCAATCGATTTTAATTTTTAGCTACTAAACCGGATCTACTGTAAACAATTTCGGGAATACAACCTCTCGGCAAACACCTATACCTACTATTTATTTAATACTTATAGTTAACTGTTCGGTCTGCTTTTGCACTCGAATTTTGGATTACCGCCAAAAGCTGCCACCCCCCATCCGCCATTTTTTTAAAATATCACGAGCACGAGAATTGGGCTCCTGATCAGATTTTGCATTTGCAGATACATCCTGTATATTTTCTAAATATTAGGAGGCCATTGACCTAGATTAACTTGTTTTAATTTATCTATGCTACTCATGATTGGGCTAAAAAGGCTTTAAGGCGACGAGTAGGGCACACTAGCTACGCTAATCGATTTTGATTACTAAACAATTTCAGGGTTAAAACCTCTCGGCAAACACTCAAACTATTTATTAAATAAACATGCACAAATGTTGGGTCCAACACGTACGCTTAAAAATTATTCATGCTAAAAGTGGCCGCTTTTAGCGGTAATCAATTTTTCACGTACAAAAACGGACCCAAAATGTGTGCATGGTTATTTAATAAATAGTATAAACAAACAAACAAACAAACAAATAATTCTTTATTTGCATAGGCTTGTACACAGCACTTACAAATCGTCATACATTTGAATGACTTAAAACTATTTATAAGTACTTATGTATAATTTACATGTTAATACATATATATGTTGATACAAAAAATATACTAAAGAAATAAATAAACATAATGCGATTCTACCACCGGCTCGGAAAGTTGTTTCTGGTCGAGAAGATCCGGCAAGAAACTCGCCAGTTACTCTTTTTAATCGCCAAACTTTCATACAATTTTGTGTCATCATCATACCGAGCCATACAGTTTAATTGTTACACAAAATTAAATAAAGGAAATAATAACAAAATAAATATTATGAGGTAAACCGAAGCAGACCAGTCCCCAAAGGTGGCACCTGTTCACAAGTATGACGTACGTGCCAGCCATCATTTCACTCAACCATATTAGAGGGAATGTAATGACCCGCCACATAGCGCCACCACCTCAGAGACATTTGAGTGAGCATGACTACTTAGGTTCCCCTCATAGGTCACAAAGAATAGTAGTTACTTAATCCAGACTAATAAACTGCAGGACGAGGTGTACAATAGTAGGTGGTTAGCATCTTGTCAATTATTGAATAATTAATATAAATCAATGTTTATACAGTTAAAATCTAAAATGTCTTTATTCAATAAAGAACATTTATGAATGTCAAATATTATGTAATCTGCCGCTGATTCGGAACGTCAATTTCTACCGAGAAGAATCAGCAAGAAACTCAGTAGTTACTCTTTCCAAATAATATGGTAATTACCACTTTCATTCTTATACAAATTATGATTACAGTGACAATATGATAAGTGTTGGCCGAGAGGTTGTACCCCCGAAATTGCTTAAAATAGATCCGGTTTAGTAGCTAACATTTTAAATCGATTGGTGTCGCTAGTGTGCCCTACCCGTCGCCTTAAGCAAATTGCCACAAATTTTAGCAATCCAATCAACAAGTATCTGTTTTACATAACGGCCAAAGAGAAGTGTATTACTTTCACAAATTGAGAAATTATTAAGAAGGTGCAGAATCAATGAACGTAGTTATTTATTTACTCAATATGTGGTAAAATAAAATAAAATAAAAAGGCACAATCTTTCTATGTTTACATTTTTATATACCTCGCTATTTTTTTATCCTTTACATCCCTAAAACCTCGTAAAAGATATCGTGAATACAGCATGTTAGATTAACAAAATAAGCAAAAAAACAAACAGCTAACTCCATTCGTTATCGCCGGGTGGAAATTCAATTTTGGTCGCAAAAAAATCGGTCGGTCAGTAAAAGCAATCGCAGGTTTTACGACTCCATAAGGTCCAAGCAAGTTGTCACGAGAAAACGCACTCGAAACACAATAGCATTGTTAAAAACGGCACTATAACACCAAATTTGTACACTAAAAACCACTAGACACTAATTGAAAACCTTTGAATTGTATCGGCCCATGCGACTTGTTTAGCCCTACCCGCTAGTGTTGCATACCGATAGGCCACTATCGATAAGTAAAGTAAAATATAATAGTATTGCTGGTTGTCAATAGTATCCATATTTTCGATAGTAAAATTAGATCAAAACTATTGATAACGCAAATACTATCGGTTGTTTAATGTCCGATAATATATATACTTTCGATTGTTTAATGTTTGATACTATCTACACGATTGATTTTTTAATGTCCGATTCTATCTATACTATCGATTGTTTAATGTCCGATACTATCGATAGTATTTGATTAATTCTGTTAGGAAACACAATACTATCGATAATAATAATAATGATAATAATTCTCACAACAGCTCATAAGTTGACCTGATTCCGTACTAAGTAGCTTAAGCACTTGTGTTACAGATATCAGACAACAGAGGAACACAAATATATACTTAAATACATATATTACTCCCAGACACTGAACAAACACAAGTGTTCATCGCACAAATGTTTGTCCAGGGTGGGGATCGAACCCACGACCTTTGGCGTAAGAGGCAGGGTCAATACCAATTGCGGCATCCGGTCAGTCAAATATATAATATCGATAGTTTTGACCAATAGCAATTCTATCGATAGTCTGAATGATTTTCAAGGTCAACTATCGATAGTTCCGCAACACTACTACCGAATCCCGACTAACTTTCATCAAGAGAAAGAAAATAAATCAACGTCATATCCGCATACAAACTACCTACTTATGACCATAATTTTCTTATCTTACATTCACTGAGCCATTACATCTGTATACATCTGACCTTGGGAGAGCCACGCTTCGGCATGAATGGGCCGGCTCGAACGAAATGATACCACGGCCTCACAGAAAACCGGCGTGAAGCAGCACTGTGCTGTGTTTCTCTGCGTGAGTGAGGGTACCGAAGGCCCAATCCGCGGTAAAGGGCGGTTTAAAGGTTAGCAGCGCACTTGTGACACCACTGGTGTTGCAGGTGTCCATGCGCAGCAGCAATCGCTTACCATCAGGTGATCCGTCTGCTCGTCTGCCACCATAAATAAGAAACTAAAATTGTATCAAAATAAGTACATAAAGATTAAAGTCAGATTAAACTAATTACGAACTAAAAATTGGATACATTTTAATTTTGTTTTCGTCCCTCTTTCATCAAGAGAAAGAGAATATCAAATCATATGGTTGTGTCTGCATACACAACACACCAATTATTATGACCGCAACTTTCATAACTTACATTCACTAAGTCATTACATCTTTATCCTCAAAAAAAAAATCTAATATTTTAATTTTACCCCAAATGACTTCTTTTAAACTTCAATTCTAAAAAAAATTAAACAAGATTAAACGAACTTACCTGTTCTTTTTTCAAAAAACGCACAAAAACAACACCGGTTGAATGATTAATAATAATTACGTCGACACAGGCGGCTCCACCAACAGTGTGATGGTAACTGACGCGGGGAAGTGAGTAAGTCAGTGAGTTAAGTAACCTACAAACACTTAAGTCGGTCGCTTACAGCAAGCCTTGTGTTATTTTAAGTCAGCATTTTGTTTTCACTGTAAAGATAATATTGTGAAATGTCTTGAATTATCACCACACTGGCATAAAAATCGGAGTTACGAATTTTAAGCAGCACTGTGCTGTGTTTCGCTGCGTGAGTGAGTCTTCCGGAGGCTACTGGTGTCGCGGGTGTCTATGGGTGACGGCAATCGCTTATCATCAGTCGATCCGTCTGCTTTTCAGCCACCTTATGGGTAGTGTAGGGCTCTCCACTGGGCAGCTCCCAGGGCCTACCTACTAATAACCACCGGGGCATTCCCTGCTACATCTGACGGGGGAGGGGGGAGGCTCGTATCGATCAACAACTTACGCAGTATGTACACCTACGCAGTGTATGTATGTAAACACAAGTGCACTCTCTATTCCCTTACACTCATATTCCGATGGGACATCAGCGTGACACGACCGGAGAGGGATTGAGCGCAGGACCAACGGCATAACGTGCTTTCAGGGGTACATTACCGCCGACTTATAGACTCCGGTATGACACTAAGAATTTCTTACCGAAAACTTAGGTACCTCTTGCGCAGCCGTCGCTTTAAAGTGCGACCTACTAACCACTGCGCCATCAAGGCAATCCATCCATAGAGCCATGTTCTTTTTTAGAAGAGGTTTAAAAAGAGTTCTTCCACGGTAGGCAGCGGCATGACTGTGCTCCGGCATTGTTGATGTCTATGAGCGGCGGTTACCGTTTACCATCAGATGGGCCGCAAGCTCGTCTGCTATTTTAAGCAATAAAAAAAATATAATAGAGGAAACGATGACGGATGACTACCACCTCCAAGTGTATATGAGTATTACGTAAATATAAATAAATTGGTTTAAGATTGTTGATCATTTCCTAATTTATTGTAGGTAATCATATTTAAAACGTGACCTTCATAACTATCCTAACTGTAAATATACCTACATAGTTAACCAGAAAATTAATTCTTTAAAAAATGTACTTAGTATGGTAATTGAAAAAAAAAAGTATGTTTATGATAGGTATTCATGAAAATAACAATAACTAACTAACTATGTTGGCGAAGCGATCCAAAGTGAGCCTTGGCCTCCGATAATAAGAGTCTCCATCTAGGCCGGTCCTGCGCCACCTCCTGCCAGTCATCCGCCGAAGTCCGAGCAAGTCCTTTACGACCTCGTCTCTTCAATCGGTACCTTGGACGGCCAACTGGCCTTCGACCATAAATAATAACTACTTTTTATATTATGATAATTTCATAAACATGTAAAAAGTGAATGAATGGGCCAGCTCGAAGGGAATGATACCACTCAGGCCTCACAGAGTACCGGAGGCCCATTCCGAGTGAGAAGGAGGCTGATAAAGCACATAGATTATGATTCCATTGGGGTCTATGGGAGACCGAAATCGCTTACCATTAAGTGTCTATCACATTTTACCACTTTGGGAGCGTCTCTTGCGCAAAGAATTAAGTTTAGAAATAAATATTTGACACCTCAACATAATTTTTAAAGACCTATTCAAAGATACCCCACAAGTATGGCTTTGATGAAAAAAAAAATTAGTTTCAGTTTTAAGTATGGGGAACCCCCTTAAATAAATTTTTTCCTATTTTTGTATAAAAATCGTAATGTGGTTACCAAAATACATCTATTTACCAAGTTTCAATATTATAGTTCTTATAGCTTCGGAAAAAAGTGGCTGTGACTCTTATTTGTGTCGGTCCGTCCGTCCGTCCGTATGTCAATACGGACGGACGGACGGACAGACAGACATGACGAATCTATAAGGGTTTCGTTTTTTGCCATTTGGCTACGGAACCCTAAAAAGTAAAGTTATAAAAAAATCAGCTCCAATAAAAAAAAAGGGAAACACCGATGAATTTGCTACAGTTTATTCCAGTATTTCTTAAAATACAAATTTGTGGACATCATTACTCTAAACATTAAAATACAATTTATAAATACTACATACAAACTACTCCTTACTAACTTATAATATTCTAAGTGGCGAAACATAACTTGCTCAGTAAAAAATGTTGTTCTTTAAAACTAGGAGAAATCCTGATTACGAAGTGAAATACACAAAATATACACATTGTAAATAAAAGTCATCATCTCGCATCAAACACGAAAAAACATTAGAACACAAACATATCGTCGAGAGATGCGCTGCCAAAAACGGCATAAGACTTAATATAAAATACATATGTATTTCTTTTTTTAAATTAAAGCATTCGAATTTTAATTCCAAAATTGTCACGAATTCAAATCACTGGCTCTTTAAATTTAAAAAAATGTACTTCATTAATTTTTTTTAATACAACGTAAAATACTTACAAAATAAATTATTCAATCGAGAAAAAAATATAAATTATAATATAATTGCCTAAATAAAAGTATCTACTACTACAAATAGATAAATAGTTTTTTTAAACTATGGCAAGAAACAAAATAAATTACGTAATTATGATAAATTGAGCCAAAAGTATGCACCAGTTTTCAACATTTATAAAAAAAATAATTAAAAGTGCTTTTCTACGTAGTTTAAAAACAAAAGTGTGATGATAAGAAGGAACTACTTGATAAAATACGTTCTACTTAAATATGTTTAAGTATATGCACACAATGTTTTGCAAAGTTTTCAATACTAAAATAAAAACATGCAATAGTTTTCTTTTGTTTCCTACAGCGCCATGAGCGTTTTTGGCGGCGGGAACGAGAACGAGCTAGAATGGAGAGGGCTATGCTCGGAGTCTCTTTGCGTGATCGTATTAAATGATGAGATCCGCAGAAGAACTAAGGTCACAGACATAGCCCAAAAGGATTGCATGCCTCAAGTGGCTATGGGCAGGGAACATAGCCAGGAGAACAGACGGCCGTTGAGGCGGAAAGGTCCTCGAGTGGAGGCCACGTACAGGAAGTCGCAGCCGTGGCGCCCCCCACAAGGTGGACCGACGATCTAGTGAAGGTCGCGGGAATCCGTTGGATGCGGGCGGCACAGGACCGGTCTGTGTGGAGAACTTTGGGGGAGACCAGTGTCCAGCAGCGGACGTCTATTGGCTGAAATGATGCTGATGCCTTTAAAACGCAGTGTGCATAGACTTATGATCTTAATTAAGAGCACAAAGATAACCTAATCATAAAAAATATTACAAAAATGAATTATACAACTTTTACTTTAAAATATTTTGTTGTAAGATTTTTATGGCTTTAATTATAACAATTAAGTGTAAACTGAAACATGACTCCATATTTCCCGTAAAACTAACAAAAACAAATAATATAATATATTACAAAATCAATTGAAAAGTAAAGCTACTTATCGCATTAAAAACGATCCTTTAATACAATTATTTCTATACTGTATTAACGATATTAATTTAAATCTAATTAAGTACTGGCTTGGAATGTTTTTTTTTGTTAATTTGACATAGTTCAATGCTATTGTTGTAATCAACGGTGTTTAAAAACTTTTATCTTAAAAAATATACACTTAAATCTCTCAAATTATATTAGTAAAACAAAGCAAACATAGCCAAGATTTAAACTAAATAATTTGATTTAAAGTAACGTGGAAAAAAAGAGATTTTAAGTTGAGATCTAAAAAAAAGAGTCAAATGAAATTGAGAGAATTTCTATCAGTATTATGAGATTTTTCATAGGTATTCAAAACTATTTCATTTAAATATACTTAGGTATCTACTATTTCTATTCCGATACTAACTTATTTTAAGAAAGCATATGGCTCAAAAATGGCCTTTATATTGAAGAATAATAAAAAAAATCTTACTGAGTATTCATAATTAACACATTTATCTTTTAACAAAAATTTAAAAATAAAGCTAGAAAAATACATTGATATATTTCCGCGTATTTCCGCAGATAAATACATTGTGGGATGTCTCTTTTTACGACCCATTAAAGTAACAATAACAACATAAAGCTACCATTTTCATAAGGATATTTATTTATCCAAGGGATATAAATAATTATCCAGTGTCGATTGTTAATAAATATATTTTAATTTGTCGTCAAATAAATTTGCGCCATGAAAGCATTTGTGACTAATACGTCATAATTGTAATATTATAATCAAAATGTGTTGATAAATAAATAAATATCATAACAAAATATTTTTTTTTCTAAATAACTGGGTTAATTTTAATAATAAAGTTGATTTATTATATTAATGTAGATACACATTTAAATTTTATTTCAGTTAGGCGAGATAGATTAAGAGAGCTAAAATTGTTAATTTAAATAAAAGGTTTTCAAAAATTAAAGCTTTATCAACAAACGATATAATAATTGTGATGATGAATTATCGCGATTATTTATTAATACTTGATATAATTATATAATTCGTATTGATATACGGACGGATATAGTAATATAATTGCACTTTTGGAATGTCTAGGTAAATATTCTGTCTTATTTTTCTGCTATTGTAAAATTACAATACATAATTATTATAATAATAAGCAGGATTGATAAACTACGGCCATTTAAATTATTTTGGTACTCAAGACCAAAAAGTAAAATTAAAAGTTGTTTTATCTTTTTTTTTTAGATTTCTTAGTAAATTTGCTACGTTTCTAATTTTATTGGTATTATAATATTTATTTCTTAATTTGAGACTCTAAAAGAGATTCTATAATTTCAAATTGTGACGGTTTCAATTTAAAATTATCTAAAATTTACTATAACATCTTTAATATTCTAATAATGAGAATCATAATATTTTTTGACCGAATTATTCGGTTTGTGACAATAATGTTATTTCCTTTTTAACGGATACCATTTTTTTTTCAATTATTGCAATCTCTGTATACTCTGATGTTATATTCTACGAAAGGTATTTTATCTTCAGGCGAAAGTTTGCAGAGATCCTGAAAAAAAAATAAGAAAATAAAAATTAATTATATTTCCAGGTTGTCCTAGAATTCAGCGTCAAGACAAAATCTGGTGACAGCATAACTCATCTAAACATTTTGCAGGAAAATATAATAAATATTATTTTCGAATTACTTGGCTTATTTGTTGCTCGTGTGCCTATGTTTTTTGCCCATTGCAAATCTTATTTTTATTCCATTTTAATAAATGTATGAATTCTGATGATTACCTCAAATGGCATGAAGGATCCTCTGATTTTCAGCGCGCGGTCACCACTGCAGCCCATGGTGAGGGGGACCAGAGTCGTCCAGTTGTCAGGGCCGGCTGTAAGCCGGCGGCAGTTGTTCGTCTCATGCCGACACTCGAAGGAGTCACAGCGGTGGAACTCTTTCAGCTTAGAGGCTCTGGGGCGAGAAAGGAATAGATGCAGAATATACCAAAAACATCTTTGAATATATAGAAAATAAGAAGACGATGACATTGTGTAAACACCAGCTGAATTGGCAGTTTGCTCTCCATACTGCAGCCGTATCACCGACAAACGTTGGTGTTTACAAAACCTGATAGGAGACTGTATCTCGGTAAAGGTAGTGAAGGACGCCCTCAGGCCTGGTGGTGTGACAATTTGCGCTAAATGACTGGCCGGAACTGGATGCAAGTAGTGGATACACGCGCTCGTGACGTCATAGACTTGCTGATGACGTGTGTTACCTGAATGTGATGTTGATGTGCTTGTGGTGGAGACAGTGGGACAGCGGCACGGTGTACGTGTAGTTGTAGACAGCGCGCGGACACACTCGCTCGGCGAACAGTGATACGTTGCTTACGGACTTACTGGAGACCCCAACTTGGACTTTGTCGCATTCTGGAAGAAAGATTTATTTTCAGAATGGCATAGGAACATTTGGTATATTTGGCACATTTTACATATTTCAAAACAGGCGAGCATGGCATACCCCTACTACTACCCCTCATGTGATTGAGGGAGGCCCGTGCCCCAGCAGTGGGGACTTAAATGGGCTGATGATGATGATGATGATGATGAGCATGGCATATTCCGTTTGTCCACACCAGACTCCGTCCCACCAATGGAGCAAATAGGAACTCAATTAAACAATTCTTACCGTGTGACAATGGGAGTAAATGTCTAATTTAAATGAATAAATTTGATTTCTTTACCCCTTGCACCGTCGGGTGCTGACAATAAGAACATTCTTATTTTCTCTACCACTTCCATGGTCTGGTGAGGACAATAGAAAAAACCTGTTTTCCACAGACACTTTTCAGGGAGATTTTAGTACACTACATTGTCATTACTATTGTCTCCACCACTACCACCGTCTGGTGAGGACATTAGGAATAACTGGTGCACAGTCACTTTTTCAGGGAGAATTTTCAAATAGCATAACTGGACCTTACCTTAATTAATGTTACATACCTTTGGAAGCAATTTCATCAGACTGCTCACTCAAATTCATTTCCTCAGAACTCCCAAAGACGGCTTCATTGGTCTGCCTCACCACCCTGACTCCTTGCATCATACTCCTTACATTCCTCTTCATCCTCGTCCCATTATCAGTCAAGTTCTGCTTTATATCCAGGATATTATTCAAAGAAGATTCCATGTTTTCCACATGTATGTTCGCCTTGAAGGATTCATTGTCGCTTTTCAAGGGTTGAGTGTGGTTCCTGTCATGGGGCGGCGGCATGACTGGGATGATTGGCTGTTTATCCTTGGGGATAGGTTCTAAAGGCCGGGCAGTCTCGTTATCCTTGTCAGGATTGGGGCGCTCTAACGGTTCCTGGTTTTCGTAGTTTTGGGGCTGGTCGAGGCCGCATGATGACTGGAAGGAAAGTTTCATGTATTGTCATTTATAATCTATAGCAGTGATAACTCATTGGTTTTCTTAACGAGAGGTTGTAGGTTGGAATAGAAAAGAAATATCTAAATCTAAAAATGCGGAAGAAATAGGTAAATGGGCAGGTATGAATAGGTACTCTTTATTGTACATACAAAACTTAAAAGTTATGTATACGGAGATGCAATGTACAATTTACCATATTTATATTATAATTTTTACTAATGACTGCCTCGGTGGCGTAGTGATTAGTGGGTCGTACTTTAAACTGACGGCTGCCCAAGAGGTCCCGGGTTCGATCCCCGGGTCGGGACTAAAATTTGTACTCGGTAATAAGTAATAAGTATTCGGTAAGAAATTCTTAGTGGCAGCCCGGAGTTTGGAAGTTGGCGGTCTTGTGCCTCGGAAAGCACGTTAAGCTGTAAGTCCTGCGCCCGATCCCTCTCCGGTCGTGTCACAGTAGTGTCTCATCGAAATATGAGAGTAAGGGACATATAGAGTGCACATGCGTTTGCGCACACAATTGAGCACTATAATATATCCTGCTTTCGTGGCTGATCGTTGAGATTGGCCGCCGTAGCCCTCATCAGCTGGAGGATATTATTCATCATCATCATCAGCCCATTTAAGTCCCCACTGCTGGGGCACGGGCCTCCCTCAATCACATGAGGGGTTGCCATACTCACCACGCTTGGCAGACGGGTTGGCGAGGGTTTTGATATAAATGCAGAGTTTTCCTTCTCTGGGTACTGATGATCATGCCAGCAGCTTTACCTTAGTCGCCTTTTACGACACCTCGCTAAGAGTGAGGGTGGCCTATTCTACTCTACCGGATAGGATATTATTATTATTATAATTTTTACTTATTTTTGATTTTTTTTTTTAATAAAAATATTGTGTTAAGTTATAAGTAGGTATAACTTTATTTTTTTATAGCTACTTATATCTGCATGTTAAATAACAACTTACCAATAAATATTCAATCCAGGAAGTAATACGAATGTAATCCTTTAGAGCAGCATGATAGAAAGATAAATATTAGATAAAAAATTTAAAACATTTTATTTATTAAGTAATTTTAATTTTTGGGAAAATTACTTTTAATTGGGTAAGTTCGTTTAGTGTTTTATTACCTACTACTAAAATGTTATGTTACAGCATGGTAACTGTAAACATCTGTCAAATTTAAATTATATTTATACCTAGATTCGCTCAAGGGCCTGTTTCATATTGATTATTATTAACTTTTTAATGAAATACAGGTTATTTTTTATATGATAAGTCGCAGACGAGCAGACGGATCACCTGATGGTAAGCGATTGCCGCCGCCCATGGACACCCTCGACACCAGTAAAGTCACAAGTACGCTGCCAACCTTTAAACCCTCCGGGATTGGGCCTCAGGTAGGCACCTTCACTCACGCAGCGAAACACACACAGGTATGAGAAAAATCCTCTTGTAAACGTACCTACTTACAACTTTTTTTATTTTATTTTATTTTATTTGATACAAAAATCCACAGCTCTTGTTAGATATAAAACTCTTATATACTAATCTTACAGCTAATAACGGACTTTCTTTATTTTTCTTATATAAAAATAACAACAAAGAGACGACGAGACATGAGTGAAAGACTTTTAGCAATAAAACCTAGCTAATGTTAAGTATGTCGATAATAACATGTAACGGTTATTGACTATAATATTATTATAATAATATGCACACAGGAAGTATAAATAATAAAATATGCCAATTAATATACATATACCTACGCATCCAAATACAAACATCATATAAATAAATAACCAACTAAATAAATAAATAGAAAAGGTAAATTTTTTTATCAAATTCCACTACATATATTATGATTTTTATCCATATTTTTTTATTCTTTTAACAATTTTTTTCAAAAAAAATATATATTTTTTATTTTTAATGTGTTATTTTTTTATTTTGTAAATCAATTCGACGGACGGATTTAATTAGTACCTGGCAATCAGTATCCAGCTCGTTGTCCGTATTGATGGGGAACGCGCAGCCGGCGCCCACGACGTCGGAGATGCGGGACATGCGCACGGGCCGCTCGACCAGCGGCGCCGTCGACGTTTGTTCTATATCTGACAACATTAATAAATAAATAAAATCTATATTGCAAACAAAGTTTTACAAACACATGGTAAACTATATGAATGCCGTTTACATCATTAATTGCATGTAGCAACTATTGCTGAACTGGGTTATGATAAACCTGTATTTCAGCAAACTGCTCTCACATCTTGTGTCAAAGTACAAGTCACGATATAAATAAATAACCATCTAATACTCATAATATAGGCCGAACGGGTTTAATGTAAATATATTGACCAGTATTTTACTCTATGAAGGCATTATTTATATGTGTATGTGTTTGTGTGTAACTATGTATGTGTGCGCGTGTGCGTGTGCGTGTGCGTGTGCGTGTGCGTGTGCGTGTGTGTGTGTGGAAGAATATGTGTGCGGGTGCGTGTGCGTGTGCGTGTGCGTGTGCTTGTGCGTGTGTGTGTGTGTGTAAAAATATGTGTGGGTGTATGTGTGATTATATATTATAGTAATAAATGTTCTCGCAAATCTAAAGAGACCTTTGTTTTTGACATACTAGGTTAGAAATAAAAAATGTCAAGAAACAACAGTTATAAAGTTTTCCGTGTCCGTCTGTTCGTCTGTCCATCTGTCCGTCTGTCCGTCTGTCCGTCTGTCCGTCTGTCCGTCTGTCCATCTGTCCGTCTGTCCGTCTGTCCGTCTGTCCTGTCCGTCTGTCCGTCTGTCCGTCTGTCCGTCTGTCCGTCTGTCCGTCTGTCCGTCTGTCCGTCTGTCCGTCTGTCCGTCTGTCCGTCTGTCCGTCTGTCCGTCTGTCCGTCTGTCCGTCTGTCCGTCTGTCCGTCTGTCCGTCTGTCCGTCTGTCCGTCTGTCCATCTGTCCTGTCTTTTCTGAACTTAATACTTTGCACAAGAGACGCTCCGAAAGTGGTAAAATAGTTTCATCATCATCATCATCATCAGCCCATTTAAGTCCCCACTGCTGGGGCACGGGCCTCCCTCAATCACATGAGGGGTAATTGCCATACTCACCACGCCTGGCAGACGGGTTGGCGAGGGTTTAGATATAAATGCAGAGTTTTCCTTCTCTGGGTGCTGATGATCATGCCAGCAGCTTTACCTTAGTCGCCTTTTACGACACCTCGGTAAGAGTGAGGGTGGCCTATTCTACTCTGCCGGGGACCACACGGCCAATAGTAAAATAGTTTACTTGTAGGTATTTTTTTTGTATTCTTCTTTTATCACTAAATGCCATTCCCCGTACTCACTGTTGCTGATGAGGTTCTTGACATAGTTCCTGGAAGCCAGTAGCGTGGTTGCGATGGTGTGCGGCAGGTCTGTGGGGGGACTCGTGCTGTATTCCTGTGTCGTTTTGTGCGGACTTTTCTCTGAAAATTAATATAAAAATTGTTTGTATTAAATAAAAAAATACTTTTTTACTAAAAAAATTTACCCTAACAACTAACCTAAGAGTAAAAAAGATTATCATCATCGTCAGCCCATTTAAGTCCCCACTGCTGGGGCACGGGCCTCCCTCAATCACATGAGGGGTAATTGCCATACTCACCACGCTTGGCAGACGGGTTGGCGAGGGTTTAGATATAAATGCAGAGTTTTCCTTCTCTGGGTGCTGATGATCATGCCAGCAGCTTTACCTTAGTCGCCTTTTACGACACCTCGGTAAGAGTGAGGGTGGCCTATTCTACTCTGCCGGGACCACACGGCTTTAAAAAAGATTATAAGCGTGGTATAAAGGTAAAAATATATAAATATACCATTTGGCATTTTTTTCTATGGAACCTGGCTTACTTTTTTCGGATTTTTTTACATATTAAGAAATTTAAACAAAAAGCAAGGCAAAATTTTAATATCTCTTTTGATTTAAACACAAAGCTAAAATTTGAATAATATGTAACTGATGATTAGACTAAGGGAGAATGCTGTATTCGCTGCGTAAGTGAGGGTACCGGAGGCCCAATCCGGGGGAAAGGGGGTTTAAAGGTTGACAGCGCACTTGTGACTCCACTGGCGTCGCGGGTGTAGATGGGCGGCGGCAATCGCTTACCATCAGGTGATCCGTCTGCTCGTCTGCCACCATCACATTATAGTATGTATAAAGAAGGAATAATTTATTGGATGTTTGTTTAAAAACAGTTTACTTACCTTTCACCCCTTTTTTGACAGTTGGATGTTGTAATGGCTTTAAATTCTGAAACAAAGAAATAGTTTTATTAAGGATATTGAATGAATGAATGAATGATAACTTTATTTGGCACAATACAAAACAAGGAAACTTAATAAGAAACATAACCTAGACGTAAATAATATTATTCAGTATTTTTAGCGCCGCTAATAAATTAATAGAAATCTAAAAGTGGCGCTAAGAGAATTGTTTCAATAGCTTAATAAATTCTTACATCAGCTGAAGCAGCTAAATTCTTACATCAAATTCTTACAGCAAGCGATTGTCATTCCATCCCCATCACCTCGATGGATGGCGGTCTAATACTGTGCGTTTCTCGCGGAACTTTCTAGCACGTACCACGGTTTGGCTGCGGGAGCATTTCCCGACGGCTACGACTTAGGGACCTTCAAGAGAAGAGCGTACTCTTTTTTAAAAAGGCCGGCGACACGTTAGCGATCTCTCTGACTTCGCGTATTATAAGCGGCGTTGATTACTTTCCATTAGGTGACTCGCTAGCTCGTTTGTCCGCCTCTAGCATAAAAAAAATTATAATAGTGTAGGTATATTTGTGGACTCCTCTGATTAAGAGATTTATTTATTATTATTTATTTATTTATTTAAAAACATACCCTAAATACTATCATTACAGGTTTTAACCTAATTCATTAGCCAGGTCCGTTACAACACATGTCAATGTTACTACATACATTTACCTACATTAAATTATTAATTAATTACATTACTGACTGACCGGATGGCGCAATGGACAACATTTCAAAATTGCTAAGCTCTGAAACAAAAAATACCAATTCTTTATTGACTTTTCCGCTGCTCGAATATATATTTATTCATTTTTTATATTGCTTATTTACTGAGAAAAAATTAAAAACTAAAAAACGTAAGATGACGTCATCGGACGGCAGAATGTAAAATATTTCTAAGCTTAGCACATTTAAGTTTTAAATTTACGAAATGCCAAACTCTCTGATTAAGAGATTTATTTTTAGTATTTATTTATTTATTTAAAAACCATACCTTAAATACCATCATTATAGGTTTTAATCTAATTCAATAGCCAGGTCCGTTACAACACATGTTAATGTTACTACATACATTTACATTAAATTATTAATTAATTACATTACTGACTGACCGGATGGCGCAATTGGTAGTGACCCTGCCTCTTACGGCAAAGGTCGTGGGTTCGATCCCCACCCTGGACAAACATTCGTGCGATGAACACTTGTGTTTGTTCGGTGTCTTGGTGTAATATATGTATTTTAGTATATATTTGTGTTCCTCTGTTGTCTGATATCTGTAACACAAGTGCTTAAGCTACTTAGTACGGAATCAGGTCAACGTATGAGATGTCGTGAGAATTATTATTATAATTATTATTATTAATTGATTACATTAAATTATTAATTGATAACATTTTGTTATTATTTTTAACATTCTTTATTTTTACGTAGGTACTAATTTAGTCGAATCAACTTCGTCATTTTTAACTAATCTAAATAACACAATGTAAATAAGACGACTTTTATGAATTCACTCAATGCACAAGTAAATAAATCAAGTTTAGTATGTACTTGATTAATAGTTCGAATCGCCCGGGTCATAGGGGCTTTGCCCAATAGGTTGGTCCTGGCGGCGGGCACCGCGAGCAGCGGCGGACGCCGTCTCCTTCCCACGTAGCGGTCTGGTACACAGAAACCCAGGTTTTCCAACACCTGCGGTAGTGTTGCCGGATAATCGATTGTACGTCGATTATTAATTGATTATGCAAATAATCTGATAATTGATTCTACTATCGATACTATTGATTAAATTGATTTCCATTTTCGGTCGATATAATCGATTCATCGATCGTTTAAGTTGACGATACTATCGATTATAATCGATTAATCTGCAATTATTTCTAGCATCGAAATGGTTCATGCATTGACTAAAAATTATAAATCGATTATATCGATTAATAAATTTTAATCGATAGTACAATCGATTATTAGATTATTAAAGGTGAAAATAATCGATTAATCGATTGTCGATTATTCGGCAACACTAACCTGCGGGTTGTGCGACAGCAGTGCAACTCATACGTTTGATTTCTATCGTTATGTATTTATTGAATACATTGGTAGGAGGGTGTGAATGACCTTAAGTTCATGTTTATTTGGCACAGACTAATAATTGCTGTTAAACTCTTAAACAAACCTGTATCTGATTATGATCGGGTGGTGCGCGGTGTGCGTTGTTGGTGTTGAACTTGCCGTAGTGCGGGTAGCTGGTGTACTTGTCGTGGAGTCGACTGTCCTTCATGGTTAGTAGTTCTTGGTGCTCCTTGAAGTATAACGCTGACATCACCACGAGGCTGTAAAGAAAGTCTTTATGTTCACCATCATCAGCTCAGCATGTCATTCTCACTTTTCTTTTATGTGGTAAGTGCAGACGAGCAGACGCATCACCTGATGGTAAGCGATTGACGACGCCCATCTACACCTGCGACAACACCGATTGGGCAGCCGGTACCCTCACTCACGCAGCGCAACACAGCGCAGTGCTGCTTCACGCCGGTATTCTGTGAGGCCGTGGTATGACTCCGGTTGAGCGGCCTATTTATTCCCACGGTCAAAACATTTCACAAGAAAGAGCAGAAGTGGGTTCTGGGTGGGTCACGGGTGTCCATGGGCGGCGGCAGTCGCTTACCATCAGGTGATCCGTCTGCTCGTCTGTCATTTATTACATAAAACAAATTATAATATAGAGTTTGATGGTGAAACCACCCTTTTTTTATTTCACCAATAACCCTTCACGTTTCAATGCTCCGGCATGAATAGGTCGTCTTGACCTCAGTGATACCAAGGCCTCACAAAAAACCGGGGAAAAGTAGCGCCTGCGCTAGTACCGCAGTCATATCGGGGAAATGGTTGACACTTGACAGTTCGCTTGTGAATCGATTGGTTCTGCAGGTGTCTATGGGCGACCGCAATGAGCAGTTTTCCATTAGGTATTTTCGGGTGGTTTCTAAAAGCAACACCAGATGACGCTACTCTCACTATCAATTAAAAGTTCCTTTTTTGTCTATAATAGATAGGAAACATTTGATAAAACAACCATCATCATGACATTTACGATCCTGCCATATTTAACTTTATTTTACCCATAACAAAATAGAGATAAAAAGTAAACAAGTAAAATACATATTTTACTTGTTTATGAAAAGTTTCGTTTTGAATCACTCTCTGTCATTTAAAATGTACACACACAGCACTAAAAATACATATTAACTGCGAAGTATTAAGATATTTAATGTAAAAAACCTAAAACAATTTTCCCATAAATTGGGGTCCACATGAAATATCATACCCCACCTAACATTTACAGGGATTGATTGCGCCACCTAGCGAATCACTGGGAAATTTATAAATACCTACTGGAAAACTGCTCATTGCTTACCATTTAGTGATCCGTCCGTCGTCTGCCAATTGTCAAAAAAACTTATTTGAACATATTATATTTAAAAGTAATTTTTTTATAAACCTAAAAAAATAGGTTTTTATTATTTTTTTACTTACCAAACAGCCATAATAAAAATCAATATCGTGATCACGATCTGCAGGAACTTATTCGATACCAGCTCAGAGCTGGCATCGCCGAAGTCTCTTCTTCTGCAGCAGAAAGCCAGGTTGTTCCCGTACGAGAAGTTATCTTCCTCCCTTAGCCAGATGCAAGGATCCTTCTTCTTGAGGGTGTATGGCTCCTCTGGGGGTTTCTGGTCAGGCACGTATTTTGGCGCTAGGTTCTCGATTTTGTCGTCTTTGTTTGAGTGGTACCTGAAAATCGAGCGATACCTACATTAATCTAAATACCTTCATATCCTCTAAATTATTATCACTGGTGTTACGAGTGTCAATATACGGTGGCAATCTTACCATTACGTGACTACTTGTCACATCATCATCAGCCCATTTAAGTCCCCACTGCTGGGGCACGGGCCTCCCTCAATCACATGAAGGGTAATTGCCATACTCACCACGCTTGGCAGACGGGTTGGCGAGGGTTTTGATATAAATGCAGAGTTTTCCTTCTCTGGGTGCTGATGATCATGCCAGCAGCTTTACCTTAGTCGCCTTTTACGACACCTCGGTAAGAGTGAGGGTGGCCTATTCTACTCTGCCGGGACCACACGGCGTCACGGCGTCACACTTGTCACATAAACAAGAAAAATTTGGGGCTTAATTTTGCTATTTCTACCGATAAATAGCGTTAGATGTCGATTACATAGCGCAAGTGTTTCGCCTTTTTAATCGACTTATAAAAAAGAGGAGGTTTTTAATTAGTCTGAATCTTTTTTTGGGTTAACCAATTATATTGTTTAAACTTTGGCTATAGAATTTATCTAATAAATAACTAATTAGTATAGATACGTCAGAAGAGACTTACCTCACACAAGTCTTGTTATAATTATAATATTTCCCCAACTTTGAGTTCCCGTGGCAGTTCTTGCACTGCTTCCTGGTATACTTAGGAGAGTTATGGCTCAGTTTGTGGCAGCACTCGTGCCTCCGGATGTTGCGCGCGATGTCTCGTATCTGGTCTATGGAGATGTTGCCGTCGGAGTAGAGGGATTTCGAGGAGTTGGACGCTGCGGAGTAGCGGGAGTCTAGAGGAGGAAGGTCGAGTTAGACTAGTTTTTTGATGATAGATGAAATCAGCATGATTTTATCGGTACGACATTGCATCGATTTCAAGCTAGATTCGATTTTCGGTCGTGCCAATTTAAGGAAACGACTAACAAACTTTTCTTATTTGACTTGGATCTAAGTATGCTAGAAGATGCCTCTGGCTATCACCAACTAGCAGTCATCGCTAAGACAGCATGAGTGGTGTGAATTGTCTGGTGCATACAATTTTTTTATTTACTTATTTAATGACTACCGGATGCATTACCAATCCCAATAAGGGTGTGGCATAAACAGACTTTTCCTAGTGTAGATCATTATGATCAATAATTTGTTTACCTCGACGATTGTGTAAATTCTCTTACCATTGCTAACACTGGACCTTGAGCTGTCTCTCCGCTGTAATATACTGAACTTGCAAAGCTTCTTGTTGATCCTCTCCAGCTGGTCGATCCTGGACTCCAGGTGGCCGGTCACTTTGCACAGCTCCTTTACAGCGCCGAGGTTCTCCATGAAGATTCGATCCTGGGATTTTAAGATTTTATAATGATCATGATAGTATTGATTTTAGATGACTTAAAGCGGTGACCATCGATTAATTGATTATATATTTTTTGAGAACACCTAAACATGGATTGGGGTCTTTTTTGATACTAGCGGTTGAGCTCCCTAACAAGAATATTATACGGTAGTGTACCAAATAGTGCTTTAATAGATGGCGCTGATCATCGATAAATTGCGCAAGATGTTCACCTTTTCAATTTAGCTATAAAATTTACTTTAATTTAAATCTTTATACAAATGATGTATACCTTATTAACAACCAAAAACTTCGGAATAGTGTCCCCATTAGGCAGCGTAACGTCCCCCGCCTCCTTCACCGCTTCCGGCAGTACTCTGCGCACCTCCTGCGCGATGACGCCCGTGTCCAGCTGCGGGGTGGGGGCGGAGGGGTCGAAGCCTAGTAGACCGGAGTGTTCGGCGAAGGAGGGGTCGTAGTTGAATCTGGTGGTGATAGGATTATTGTAATAATGTCTTTATTAGGAGCGTAGCAGCCGTAAATAAAAATTACTAAATGGGGGGAAAATAGAGTTTAAAGGCGCACTAGACTCCACTGATGTCGCAAGTTTGCATCTAAGTATTTCCTGAACCATATAACCTGGGTTTCTTTAAGAAAATTGAAAGTCAATAGGCTTTCCTGAGACACGCGTAGTTTACCCTGTATCCAAAAGCTAACCCATATAATATATAAAAAAAAAGATTCTTTTGGATAGCTGCATTTCCCTTCACGTTTTATTTAGTGACATGGTTTTCTTGATTTGTAACTCACATTTGCTATTTTGTAACATAGATTTGTTATTTTGTAACATACTTAAATACTTGAAATTTATTAGTAAACGAGATAAGAAACTAAGTTACTCACTTGACCACACGAATGCTCTGCACATTTTTGAGCTGCTGCGCCGTGTCCAACTCCTCGATGTTGTGTTTCGCTCTAGCATCTGACGGGTGGAGGATGTGGCCCATCACTTTAAGGTTACCTGATGATTAAAGAAGAAATGTTTAACAAGCCTGGGTTTTCACTAAGAATACTATCACTAGACTGAAAGTAGCCCAGAGGGCAGTAGAGAGAAAGCTGGTAGGAAGAGTGGCGCACTTAAAATGGAGGTGGGCAGGACATGTCGCCCGCAATGAGGCATCATGGTGTAAGCGTCTTCTCGAGTGGAAGCCGTGGGGAAATAAACGCCCTCAAGGAAGACCTCAGATGCGCTGGAGGGATGTCGGGAAAAGAGTGACTGGCTCAAACTGGATGAGAAAAGCGCAATGCCGGAAGGAATGGAAAATTCTAAATGAGGCCTACACTAAAATAGTTGAGACAGGCTAAAGAAAAAGAAGAAGATTTAAAACAAGTCTTTTAAAAGTTTTACAGATAGCGAAGTCCGCCCGGTGGAACACATGATAAATATTTATAAATAACTGTACACGGCCGGCAAATGAAAAACTTTGTAGAAGTGTAAATAGAAGCTAAGAAATTAAATTATTCTATTACAACAAGGCAAGACCAGACCATTACTAATATAGCAAATCGAAACGCACAAATCCATGCGTGATGCAGTATACACCCAGCGCCATCTATTGGTACGGATTGGAACTAAAATCTCCGTTAATAAACTTTACATACACTGAGCCCGCCTGAAGGCGCGTCTATACAATAACTTAAGCTAAAACCGAAACAGACCAGCCCCCAAAGGGGGCACCTGTTCACAAGTATGACGTATGTGTCAACCATTATTCACTCATCCATAGCAGAGGGAATGGATTTTTTTTATGATAAAGGTGGCAGACGAGCCGACGGATCACCTGATGTTAAGCGATTGCCGCCGCCCATGGACACCTGCAACACCAGTGGTGTCACAAGGTGTGCCCCTGGATTGGATTGGGAAAACACGAAACGCTTGCGCGATGTAATCGACACCTAGCGCCATCTATTAGGATAAAGTAGAACAAATGTCCCGAAGCTAAGAGAGGTCTTTCATGATGCAATTTAAACTCACCATTGACAACGCAAGACTCATCAGGCCGATCAGTGTTGATACCGACCCGACCATTGAAGTGCACGCTGTTTTCTGACGCGCCTCGTTGCCACCAGTTCTCTGTGCAGTCCGACTCGAATTGGCCCGGGTTTGATGCCTGTGATGGAGAAACAGTATGAAAGTTAGCTATGTAAGGATTAAGGGGAAAATAACTTGCTTTTTTGCTGTCAAGTGATAGGACGAGCAGACGGCCCCCTGAAGGTAAGGAATTGCCACCGCCCATGGACACCTGTAACACCAGTGAAGTCACATGTACGCTGCCAACCTTTTCCCCTTTCCGCTCAAACGGACCTCTGGTACTCTGGTTCTCTGTACTAGGACTAAATTATTGTGACGTCATTTGTATCTACTTTTTATCGTTATATTGAATTTGACAAAAGCGACAAAAGAACGAATCCCATTTCCCATTCCCATGTATTCCCAGAGATGTATTCCCAATTTGGGTATCTTTAAGCCGAGAGTGAATAGGCTTCTTCTGGGTAAGCACGCTACATCTTAGACCTTATTGTCACCTCCATCAGGCGAGATGAGGTAAAGTGCAAGCCCATTTAATATATAAAAATAAATAAATAAAAAAATCTGGTTTTGAAAACCTTGTCTAAAATAATATATATTCAGTTCGTTCAATTTTCCACCTGTTTCATATGCGCGTTTCAAACTACTGCCAGCGCCATCTCTTTATCTTTTCCCAAAAATATCTTCTAAAGGGTACTTATTAATTTAAAAACCTTTACCGTCACCTATTTATATCTTTGCTTTCGTAAGCATGAGGAGCTATTTATGGAGTCTGCATGACTTACCGCAAGCTAGAAGGTCTTATGAAACTGGAGGATCATAATGTAAGCGCGATGTAAAATACTGCAAGCACCACCTGTTGGTGCCTTTTATGAACTAACTTCTAAGGAGCTGTTCACTCACCCTAACAATAATCCTATCACTGGCGTGGGCAGCGATCATGAAGTCTGCATGGCTGGTGTGAGCCCTCAGGGCGACCACGAGCTGGAAGTGCCTCTGGTCAGGGTTGGGGCGTCCCTTCTTCCTCATGTTGTTGTTGGTTGTCTCGGCGAAGTGGAGTCTGCCGACTGTGACCTTGGCGCCTTCTCTTCGGAGCTCCACTCTGGCAAATGGAATTAGATTAGTAATGATGAATGGAGATTGAGAAGATGGGAGATGTTTATGTCATGATGCAACCATACATCTATAGGCCAATGTCGGAACTCTACCTACTGTAGAAAAAAGACCGAATCTAAGTAAAGAATCATAAGGACAAGGGCCCAGAACTTTTTTGTTTTTAACTACTACAATCTTGTCTAAGACTACAATAATAATATCCTCCAAACGATTACTGCTACGGAGGCTAAGCTCAACGATTAGCCACGTAGCTGGATATATTATAGTTCTCATGTGTGTGCGCAAACACAAGTGCACTCTCTATTCGCTTAGACTCATATTCCGATGGGACACCAATATTACACGACCAGAGAGGGATTGGGCGCAGGACCAACGGCTTAACGTGCTTTCCGAGGCACGGGGGTACAAGACCGCCAACTTCCAGACTCCCGACTGACACTAAGAATTTCTTACCATCCCGGGGATGGAACGTGGAACCTCTCGCGCAGCCGTCGCTTTATAGTGCGACTCACTAACCACTACGTCACCGAGGCAGTGAATTCAATACAATAGGCTACAATATTCTGGCACTTGACCACATCATCCTGGCAGGGTCGTCATATACTTATGCATCATATTTTTTTACGTGTTAGGTAGCAGACGACATACAAGAATGAAGAAGAAGACAATGGCTTTATTATCGAAATAAGTTTAGGTATAAGTACTTAGCCTAGACATAGTATTCGCCTATATACTGTCCCACTGAAGGGCAAAGGCCTCCCTCATAGAAATCAAGTCGCGGTAACGCGGATTGGCGATCACAAACCCGAGCTATGTTCAAAAACCGGCCAAGTGCGAGTCGGGCTCGCGCACAAAGGGTTCCGTAGCAGCAAAGTCCAAAATTACAGTTAAATCAACCTATCTCAAAAACTATAAGAGATACTTTGATCAAACCAAAAATCGTTGAAAGAGTTAATTAGCATGCATCACCTCTATTTTTTTTAGAATTTTATACCCCGTAGTTATAAAAATAGAGGGGGGGGGACATACTTTTTACGACTTTGAGAGCTGATATCTCAAAAACCGTTCACTTTAAGAAAAATGTTTTTTAGAAAACTTTATATCATTTTAAAAGACCTTTCCATTGATACCCCACACGGGTATGTACATCGAAAAAAAAAATTTCATCCCTCAGTTACATGTATGGGGGGCCCCACCCCCAATTCTTTTTTTTACTATTTAGTATCATATTTTTGTAGCGGTTCATACAACACATATTCCCATCAAATTTCATCACTGTAGTACTTATAGTTTCCGAGTAAATCGGCTGTGACAGACGGACAGACGGACAGACGGACAGACGGACATGACGAAACTATAAGGGTTCCGTTTTTGCCATTTTGGCTACGGAACCCTAAAAACTCGCAATATTATTTTTGCTCGACCCAGGACCCCGAGATCATGGCCCGGTACTTAAACCATTAGACCAATTATACCAATGACAATAAATCAATCAATACTTACGGCACTGGATGAAAAGGCTTCTTCGTCCTGTCTGACTGACTTTGTTCTACTCTGACTTCTTGGCTTGGGTCTTCGGCCTGAAAGAAGTATGACATCATCAAAGTAAATAAAATGTTGATAAAACATCTCCGAGAAAGATCTCGGTCACCTACAAAGGCCGGTTGGCAACAGGTGGCTGAGAACAGAACAGAATGGCGAATTCATGTGTCGGAGACCACTTCGGGTCGCTGAGCTAGCGTAATAAGTAAGTCTTAATCTAGTCTTCCTAATCTTCTCTTATTGCACATATATATCAGCATATTTTCGGCCCATCTACCGCAGTGTCTCAAGACGAAAGTCTTTAATGCGTGTGTGTTGCCAGTGATGACATACGGAACCGAAACGTGGCCGCTTACAATGTGCCGATTAAGGAGGCTCAATGTCACCCAGAGAGCAATGGAGAGGGCTATGCTCGGAGTCCCCTTGCATGATCGTATCAGAAATGGTGAGTTCCGCAAGAGAACTAGGTCACAGATATAGCCCAAAGGGTTGCATGTCTTAAGGGCACATAGCGAGGAGAACAGACGGCGGAAAGGTCCTCGAGTGGAGGCCACGTACAGGAAGTCGCAGCCGCGGCGCCCCCCACAAGGTGGACCGACGATCTGGTGAAGGTCGCGGGAATCCATTGGATGCGGGCGGCACAGGACCGATCTATGTGGAGGACATTGGGGGAGGTCTATGTCCAGCAGTGGACGCCTATTGGCTGATATGATGATATCAACATTGCTCCGAAATTACACCTCTTCATCTTAGCGTGTAATTGCTGGTTTTGACCAAAGCAGTTGCTCTGGACCCCAGGGTACGCTTGGACTATGATTCTGTATTTTGGGAGTCTAGTAATGGGGTATGGGAAAAAAAATTAAACAGGTTCCAATCCGAAAACTGTTTCGAAGCATTTGTATTATATAACATATTTTAATATTTTTTAAATTTAAAACCACTAGATCATGGATATTTTCAATAAAATAGCGTTGACCTTCATTTGACCTTAGCTACGCTAGCTATTCAGACAGGTTGTATTCAGAAGGTGACAACAATGTGTCAATGACTTATTCACCCGGACCAAGTAACAGATGGCGCTAGTTGTGTTGTATTCAGAAGATTACATTTAGAATAACTTCGTGGTGACAACAATGTCTCAGTGACTTATTCACCCGGACCAAGTAACAGATGGCGCTAGTTGTGTTGTATTCAAAAGATTGCATTTAGTATAACTTCGTGGTGACAACAATGTCTCAGTGACTTATTCACCCGGACCAAGTAACAGATGGCGCTAGTTTTGTTGTATTCAGAAGATTGCATTTAGTATAACTTCGTGGTGACAACAATGTCTCAGTGACTTATTCACCCGGACCAAGTAACAGATGGCGCTATTTTGACGTTCTTTGCAGAGTGACACCAAAACTAAGACTTTACCGTTATGTTACCAGATAGTGATTTAAAATTTCCCCGATCAAAAGGCATTTTTAGAAGTATGTTATTTTTTCTTACGAAATATTTCCCTTAAATTGGGGAAAATAACATTTATGGGAACACGTCACAAATACGCTTCGAATTCAAAATGCTTGACAGTTAATTAAAAAATAACTACCTACTATTTTACAAAAATATTTAAATTAGTTACTTAAAATAGTAAAGGCATTGGAAAAAAATATCAAAACCATACTTAAAAACTTGTTCCCATAGCCCATTACAATGAAGCGACTGCCGTCTCACCTTCGAAACTCTAACAGAGGAACCAGACCAACTGAATCCTGGTTATACGTTTGATTGCTCCGAAATTACTAACCTCCCCTTTCCTGAAGCAAACATCAATAAAGCTATTCCTATTATTTGAATCATTGATTTAAACACCATGGAATTTTCCTTTTCCAGGGAAATATTGCGTGACATTGTTCTTATCTCTTTCTCTAGTCATTTCTGAATTCACTTGAAATTGGTCCAACTTGACTGAATTGGTCCAAGGGTTGCGGGTTCGATCCCGGCCCAGTACAAACATTCGTGTGCATGAACATGTCTGTTTGTATTGGTCTGGGTGTTTCCTATTTATTATGAGTATGTATTTACAAAAAGAAAAGTAGTATCCTTACTAATATTATAAAGGCGAAAGTTTGTTTGGATGGATGTATGGATGTTTGTTCCTCTTTCACGCAAAAACTACTAAACGGATTTTAATGAAACTTTACAGTAATGTAGCTTATAGATCAGAATAACACATAGGCTATCCTTACTAATCCTTACTAATATTATAAATCCGAAAGTAACTCTGTCTGTCTGTCTGTCTGTCTGTCTGCTACTCTTTCACGCCAAAACTACTCAACGGATTTAAATGAAATTTGGTATACAGATAATCTAGACCCTGAGAAAGAACATAGGCTACTTTTTATTGCGAAAAGGGGGTTGTAAGGGGTTGAAAGGGGGGTTAAAAGTTACTTTTCCACGCGGACGAAGTCGCGGGCGGCCGCTAGTAATTTATAAAGATATTGTGTGAACGCAGACGAAGTCGCGGGCAAAAGCTAGTATGTATATATTTGTAATTCCGCTGTTGATTCTGATATCCGTAACACAGGTGCTTGAGCTACCTATCTCGGAGTCAGATCAATGTATGTGATGTTGTGAAATATTTATTTATTATTTACTTTGGCAACTCTTACAGAATTTTCTCACCTTTACTCCATAAAAATGTAAGCAGAAACTGCTGATCTTCTTGAACCCCTCGGCCGTCTTGACATAATGCGCGTCTCCTTGCATCTGTATCTGGCACGTCACTTGGAAGTGGTTCTTCTTCTGGCAGACGAAGGCCTCGTCTATCTGGGAGTAGTTGAAGCCTTTGTCGGCCCCAACCACGTAGGAAGGCATCGGTCTGAAAGTCATGGCTTTATAGAGAATTGTGTAAGTGCGAGTGAATAAGGGTGTCTTTATATCAATAGTGTGCTATGCTCTGAAGATGTGAAAGCTATGTTAAGAAACTATGTGACTAATTTCCACTAATATCTATTCTTCTTTCATCTTTGAGTTTCAGAGTAACTTTTGAAAGAAAGAAAGCATGAAAAAAATATTATTTTGGACATCACAACACTATATACGAGTACAACATCAGTTTCAAAAGAACAAACAAAAAAAAAAACAAAAAGCGTGAAGCAGCGCCTGCGCTGTGTTTCGCCGTGTGAGTGAGGTTATCGGAGGGTTGGAAAGGTTGGCAGCGCACTTGTGACTCGACTGGTGTTACGGGTGTCCATGGGCGGCGGAATTGCTTACCATCAAGGTCATCCGTCTGCTCGTCTGCCACCTATCATATATAAAAAAAAAACAAAGCAAAGGAAAAACAAAATAATAAGGGCCCAAATAACTCAGGCAGCTCATATATATTGTGTGTTGTGACCTCCAATATAATGGTAGAAATCGACATTCCGAACCAGCGGTAGATTACAATATGTACCTATTTTGACATTCATGAGTATTCTGTATGGACCTAAATTTAATAAGATTTTTTTCTTTTTTTTGGTGCAAAGGGTGGGTCCACAGATTTATGTGAGTTGGTCCCTTGCCTTCACCCTCTTGAATATTTTTAGGCATTTTGAGTTGAATTAAATCGGGGTATAAAAATTTCGAAGTAGAGTCGTTAGATCTAAATGGGTGTATGTAATCTACTTTGAGGAGATTTTTCAAAGTACAATAAGGACACAGGTGACAACAGCCTTGAAAAGCTGATCGTTTATGAGAACACGAAGAGTAAGCGAACCCGAGGACGACCCTGCAGATGGAACTCTTTGTCGGCTCTCTTGCCCTCTCCTCACTCAGGTGTATAAGGGTGCACCCCAAGAGCCCAATTCTATTTTTTCATCAGCCGTCATCGTCAGCCCATTTAAGTCCCCACTGCTAGGGCACGGGCCTCCCTCAATCACATGAGGGGTAATTTCCATACTCACCACGCTTGGCAGACGGGTTGGCGAGGGTTTTGATATAAATGCAGAGTTTTCCTACTCTGGGTGCTGATGATCATGCCAGGAGCTTTACCTTAGTCGCCTTTTACGACATCTCGGTAAGAGTGAAGGTGGCCTATTCTACTCTGCGTTTTCTGGATTAATCGTCTATGTAAAGCTAATCCATGTATGCTGCAAACTTTAAAGAAAAGAGCGTACCTACTCCCTTTTAAAAAGGCCGGTAGCGTACCTGTGATTCCTTTGACGTGACAGGTGTCCGTGGTCGGCGGTAATCGTTTACCATGAGGTGATACGTCTGCTCGTCTGCCCCCTGTATCATAAAAAAATGTAGGTTGACTATCTATGTATTGGTACTCACAGAGGCTTTAAGTTGCAGTCATGCAGCGTATGCCAGAGGTTCTGCTGGAAGACCGCAAACCTGATGCACTGGAGCGGCGCGTCATCGCCAGCCTCCGACCCGTCCACTGAGGGGGGAGGCCTGGCGAGGGTGGCGCTTTCTGGGGAAAGAGCGGCTGTGGGACAAAGCAAGTCAGTTAGGGACCTTAATCAAGAGAGGAGCGACTCCTCTATTCTTGCTGATATTCATGAGCGGTGGTGATATTATAACCTACAAAACTAGGACAACTGAAGACAAAGGTTTACAACCAATGTCTACTCCCGGTAATGAAAATTAAGTTTTCCAATGATTATGAAACTAAATTCTATTTATATTCAAAATTTGAAGCTTTTATCTATCTAGAAGTCATCATCATCATCATCATCATCATCAGTCCATTTAGTCCCCACTGCTGGGGCACGGGCCTCCCTCAATCACATGAGGGGTAATTGCCATACTCACCACGTTTGGCAGACGGGTTGGCGATGGTTTTGATATAAATGCCATTCCATGTGGCTACGATGAGTTAGACCGACTGAATAGCATGATTGGGGAATCCCTTACGGCAGTAACTAATTATCTAGCAAGTATAGGCCTTATGCTGAATCTAGAAAAGACTAAACTCATACAGTTTGGACCGTACCAAAGACCCAGAACACCCTTAAGTGTAACTCATGAAGGACAGGAAATTAGTGAAGTAGATGCTTTTAAAATACTAGGTATTACAGTAGACTCCACTTTGTCGTGGAAAGCACATATACAGGGCGTAGTATCTAAACTTAGCCAATTTTCTTATGCACTACGTGAGCTAAGGAAGAGCACAAATGAAGAGTGTGCGCTCACTGCGTACCACTGCCATGCTGCTGCATGGATAAGGTACGGGATTGTTCTCTGGGGTAATGCAACAGACGTACATGATGTTTTCATCCTACAGAAGCGTTGCCTCAGAATAATTACATTGACGCCCACGAGAACATCTTGTAGACCACTTTTCATAAGGCACAGGATTTTAACACTTACTTGTATGTATATCCTTGAATTGTGTCGACTTGTAAGGAAACGCATAGAATACTTCCAAAGAGTTGGAGATAAACCTAGACGCCACATTTCACGTCGCGTAAACGATATAATTCTACCAACTCCGCATCTAGAGTTGTTCAAAAAAGGCGCATACTACATGGCTATTAGAGCTTACAATCACCTACCAAATAAATTAAAATCCCTCCAAGGTAGTGAATTTGAGAGTAAGCTAAAAAAAGAACTTTTGCTCAAAAGTTATTATGACATGAAGGAATTTTTTGACGATAAATTTTAGTTGATGTTTATTTTATTTTTATTGACATAAATGAATGTATTTAATGTATATGAATGTAATCTTTAATGCTATTTTATCTATTTCAATCAATGTAATGTAATATAATGTAATTGAACCTTTTTCACAAGTGCCTTGAAAAGGTAATTTGTAGCATGGCTCTGTGTATGTGTGAATTTTATGTGAATAAATAAATGAATATGAATATGAATGAATATGAATGAAATGCAGAGTTTTCTTTCTCTGGGTGCCGATGATCGTTCCAGCAGCATTACCTTAGTCGCCTTTTACGACATCTCGGTAAGAGTGAGGGTGGCCTATTCTACTCTGCCGGGGACCACACGGCTATCTAGAAGTGCCTTGGACTTATGATGATTGGTGAATCAGTGAGTCAGTCAATGAGTGAGAAAATTCAGACACTTAAACAAGTTGTCATTCTTAAACTATTGGTTCAAATTGACTGAAATTTTAAATGTACTATGTTTATAGAATGCCTGATTAGTTACTGAAAATTCAGGTTTCTTGTTTTACCCACAACGAAATAGCCTAAATAACTTCGAGAAAAGGATGGTATGGCCGTGCCGTGCGGTGCCCTTAGATAACCTTAGAGGTGCTTTGGAGAGGCATATGCCCAACGGTGGGCAAAAGAATGCTGATGAAGAAGAACTAACTAGGATTGAAAGCGTTGGTAGTTCAGAGGAGTGCGCCTATTAGATCGTAGGATCGAATCCGACAATTCACTTTTAGATTTTCTATTGCATGCATCTTTGCAATGATCCAGATGCAAATTTTCCAATCTTTTGAAAGATACGTATTTGACAGGTCATTCTATAAGCTTAACAAGAATGCTGATGAAGAAGAACTAACTAGGATTGAGAGCGTTGGTAGCTCAGAGGAGTGCGCCTATGAGATCGTGGGATCGAATCCGACAATTCACTTTTAGATTTTCTATTGCATGCATCTTTGCAATGATCCAGATGCAAATTTTCCAATCTTTTGGAAGATACGTATTTGACAGGTCATTCTATAAGCTTAACCTTGGCTCCAAAGTGACAGCCTTAAATAGTATAATACGTCGTGATGATGACGAAACATACCTGGCTCACACTTCACCTGCGAAGTGTCCTGCGAATGCTTCCTCTTCTTCGTACTCGGCTCCTGCAGGCTCGTGTAGACTGGAGTCAGGGTCTCATGCCCCAACGCGACCAGCTGCGGGTTCATCATGCCCTGTTCCAGCTCTTGCATGTCCACCCTCATCTGGCTATACCTGTTCTGGTACGGATCTGATAAGCCCAGGTCGTGGCGTACTGTTCGGATGCCAAGCTCTACGATGTTTGGGTCTTGAGGAAGTACCACCACGTCGTTGAGGTTATTGCGTAATACCTAAAAAAAACATACACCTCACACATTGACCTGTTCTTTTTTTAAATGATAGGTGGCAGACGAAAAGACAGATCACCTGATGGTAAGCAATTGCCGCCGCCCACGGACACCCGCGAAACCAGTCGAGTCACAAGTGCGATGTCAAATTTTGAATTTCCCTTTCCCGCGGATTGGGCCTTCGGTACCCTCACTCACGCAGCGAAACACAGCACAATGCTGCTTGAGGCCTCGGGTCGAGCCGGCTTATTCATGCCGAAGTGTGGCTCTCCCTCGATTTAATGTAGTGCTATTATTGTTAATGTTTTTTTTTTCCAACAAATACTTATAAATGCCGTGTAAACTTCCCTTTCCCCCGGATAGGGCCTGCTGTACCCTCACTCACGCAGCAAAACACAACCCAGTGCTGCTTCACGCTGGTTTTCTGTGAGGCCGTGGTCACTCCGGTCGAGCCGGCTCATTTATGCCGAAGCGTGGCTCTCCCACGATTGGCCTGGAGCCCAATTCTCGTGCTCGTGACATTTATTATCATAACGACATATAACACGGTTTTTTTTGTATGAATTTCATGCGACAACCGCTATGTTTTCAAAATATCACAGTGAGTGAGGGTACCGGAGGCCCAATCCGGGGGTAAGGAGGGTTTAAAGGTTAGCACCGCACTTGTGACTCCACTGGTGTTGCGGGTGTTCATGGGCGGCGGCAATCGCTTACCATCAGGTGATCCGACTGATTGTCTGCCACCTATCACATAAAAAAAAAAACGAGCCCGAGAATTGAGTTCCTGGAGTCGAACTCTCGGGATTGTTGGGCTCCAGTAGGCCAATTCTCGGGCTTGGGATATTTTGAAAACATGGCGGATATCACCTGAAAACCATACAAAAAAAAATATAATATATATATATATATATATATATATATATATATATATATATATATATATATATTATATATATATATATATATATATATTATATTATATATATATATATATATATATATATATATATATGAAAATAAATATCACGAGAACGAGAATTGGGGTCCTGGTCTTCTCAACCAGCTGTTTAAAAAAATCGAATTAGATAGATACAACCTGTGCGGATAAAGTATGGAATCAGAAATGGCGGCGCATCTGTTCACTTCTCGCTCGCACATTATTTGCGTCTATACTCGCACTCGTGGGGTGCGAGTGTGAATAGATATATATAGAGAGTGATAGAGAAGTGAATAGATGCGCCGCCATTTCTGATCCCATTCTTTATCCGCACAGGTTGTAGATAGATAGATAGATAAAAAGTTAATTGGTTACAACAACATACACACACAACATAAAAGCATCCCAGTTACAATTTTAAAGAAAACAAAACAAAAAAAAATCTTATATTATGTAGGTAAGTTACCCATTGGGTGTATGTTGCAGCAACCAGTGGGTCAAGGCTCAGTGTGAAGCATCCGCAAGAGGCGAAATCACTGATTTTCAGCCGTCACCCAGAGGCTGCGCGGGCACACGGGAATATAGTGACAAATTACTTACTAAAACTAAAAATAAATTGAACAATAAAAAAAAATATAATACTTTCTGTGTAAGTATATAAATATTTAAGATTGCACCGCCCTACACCTTCATCAAGTGTCCTTTATCCAAAGGTTGCCTGGAAGAGATCGCTCATAGTGATAAGGCCGCCTTCGTTGTACATATCCTGTAATATCTAGTTTTAAGTTTTCATACTTTATTTTGAGTGCAATAAAAGTACATTCATTCATTCATTCATAATAATCTCAATTTTATGCATGCGACTGTTGCATAGATATGGAACAGATGCGCAATAATGTTAAGGTAGTCGCTGAAAACCAGCGTCGGGGTTGGTCTCTTGGATCAGCACCGACTAATGCTGAGCGGCCGCCTGTTTGGCGCATACAGGGATAATGTTGTCCTACTTTTCGTTAATGATTTATGTCTAGGTTATGTTTCTAATTCAGTTTCCTTGTTTTGTATTGTGCCAAATAAAAATTTCATTCGTTCATTCATTCATTCATAAAATAAATTACACACAATATTTCTTTACAATCAAAATCAAAAAAATACCTCATGATCTAGGTTGTCACTCTTCAACTCCTCATAAATATAATCTCCCTCAGGCTGAAGGATCTCATGGTTGGTGATGTGGTCGTGGACCAGCATGTAGTCCGAGCTGAGGACGGTCTGTGGGACTGTGATGCTGTGAGGAACTTCTGAGGGGCTGTAGGGGTTCTCTGAGCCCGAGTCTGGCGGGCTTTCTGGGAGCTGGTGGCCCCTGGAACGAGAAAAAGGGTTTGTTATAATGGCTACAATATCTACTATATTTAAAGTAGAGGAAAGTCATCAAATATGAAATAGTATCCTAATATGAATAGTGACCCTGCCTCTTACGCCAAAGGTCGTGGGTTCGATTCCCACCCTGGACAAACATTCGTGTGATGAACACTTGTGTTTGTTCAGTGTCTGGATGTAATATATGTATTTAAGTATATATTTGTGTTCCTCTGTTGTCTGATATCTGTAACACAAGTGCTTACGCTACTTAGTACGGAATCAGGTCAACGTATGAGATGTTGTGAAAATTCTTATATACATACATACATACATATAGGTCAAAAATCATAACCTTAATTTATCTAAAATAATAAGTATGAAAGGCAACATTCGACCATTTTCTGAGTCATTTGGTCTACTACCTATCATACTCAAACTTCACTTCACTTCACGTGTGGCAGGCCTGTTTTGTTTTGTTCTCGTGAAGGAACTTTAAAGGTAAGTACTAAATGAGTATATTACCAGCTGTTATGTGTGTATATGTCACCGGAAAATAACAATCAATTCACTAGGAAGTTTATAAACTTTCGTAGGATTCTAAACGGGAGATAAATTGTATTATTTTCGTCCACACTTTCGTACATTTATCAATATCCGACGTCACACGGTGAATTTTTAAACTAACGGATATATATTCGTAAAATTGTATATGGTTCGACCAATCACACAAACTCTTTTAGATATACTAATCTTTGAAATACGTAAAATAGCACACTGCTCTCTGATTGGTCAATGTTCATAGTGGCAATGCCAATCAGATCGCGCGTAGCGTTTGGATATTGCTTACTTATTATTTAACGAGTGAGTTCAGTAAGTTTATCAATGTACGAAAATGTAGACGTAAAATAATACAATTTATCTCCCGTTTAGAATCCTGCTAAAGTTTATAAACTTCCTAGTAAATTTTTCAAGGTTACCTATCGATAGGTAAACTATCGATAGTTCCACAACACTAGTTGGAACTCACCCGATCCGTCGTGCGTCGAGCGGCTGCTGCAGATAGCCGCCGTCGCCGACTGGAGGCATGATGGCCACCAGCTCGTCGATCAGCCCGGGACCTGGAGGAAGGAGAACAGCGGTTAGCGGTTATTTTTTGGCTATTAAACCGGATCTGTTTTTTACAATTTCGGGGTTACAGCTTCTCGGTAAACAATTATACTATTTATTAAATAACCATGCACAAATGACGACCCGTTTGGAACAGTGGTAGTGAACGCTGCCTTTGGCCCAAGGGTTGCGGGTTCGATCCCCGCACAGTATAAACATTTGTGTGCATGAACATGTCTGTTTGTATTGGTCTGGGTGTTTCTATGTATTATTACGTATTTATTTACAAAAGAAAAGTATTATATGTATATATTTGTAATTCCGCTGTTGGTTCTGATGTCCGTAACACAGGTGCTTGAGCTACCTATCTCCGAGTCAGATCAATGTAATGTGATGTTGTGAAATATTTATTATTTATTATTATTATTATTAAATGTTGGGTCCGGTTTGTACGCGAATTGACTCAAGCCTAAAGTGGACGCTTTTTGGCGTGAATCAATTTTTTACGTACGCGTTGGACCTAACATTCTTGCATTGTTATTTAATAAATAGTATTGGGCCACAAGTCTTTCCACAGATGAGTCGTCTCGACGCATGATATGTCCAAAGAAGGTAATAAATATTTCAGAATCAAAATTGGGAGGAAACGGCATTGGACAACCAACCACCTCCCATGGCCATACCAACACTATGGTTATACTGGCCGAATCGTGGGAGCCCTTTTTTTTATTTACTTACCAACCCTTAAGGGAGTATGAATGGAAGTTCGTCATCTATCGTTAGGATTGTATATATACGTATAAAATTAAAATAAAAAGTAATTCACTTAAACGTTTTGAGAAAATCAGCCTTTGAGATGGTAAATTAGGGGATGAAATGCAGTATGGGGGATTAGACCGTTTAAAAGTTAGAATCTTAAAATTGATGTTTGGGCCGGTTTTGAATAAAAACGTGACTTGATTTTTCAACCCCTAAGGGGTAGTTGCGCGTGATTGAAGTTTGAATAAAGACTTTTGTAATAAAAACTAAAACTGCGTGAGTAACGCCGCGGGCGCAGTCTAGTTTTTTTATATTAAAAGAGAGCAATAGATTGATTTCCTACATTGAAGTGGATAATCTCACCCGCATAGCACTCGTGCGCATCCACCCGACAGAGAGGATGGGTGATCGTTCTAATTGTAGATGATCGCTTATGTTATGCCACTGTTATGCTTCGTAATCAGGTACCAGTGATTTATTCTTGCATTCTCAGGTTATGATGGATAGATAGATACACTTTATTGCACAAAATTTACAGATCTTAGCCTAAGTTATTATACTAAAACAATGTAGGCGGTCTTATCGCTAATAGCGATCTCTTCCCGACAACCTATGGGTAGAGGAAAAGTATAGCGAATTAAGAAAAGGGGTAAGGCAGTGCAAGTCAGAAAAAGAGAGAAAAAAAGACATTGTATAAATACGAGTATGGTATAAACATACATACATTATATTAAATAAATATTTACTAGCTATAAATACTAATACATACTAGTACATTACAAAACAAATAAAAATACATACTAACAGTTTATTAGATTGATAGATACGTAACCAGGGAAATAGGAGACAACGAAAGGAACTACAAAGGCTTAGAAAGATAAGAAATGATCTATATAGGATAATGAGCTATGATCGGAGTAGGTAGAGCTTTTTTTGGTACTGTGGCGGACATATCACTGTCAAATTTCTTCATTCGATTATAAACCTTATATTGTTACACATTGAGTTCGAAATCGATTGAGGAAATTTGACAGTTTTGTATCGCTTGATGTGTCCGCCACTGTACTTGCAATTTTTTCAAATAATATGGACATGCCTGGAGCTCCGGGGATCCCGGGATAAAAGATATAAATGCCGTGTGACTAGGGTTATAAATAATAATTCCATTTGTGTGCAAGTAGTTTAACTTAAACTATTTATTAAATAACTATGCACAAATGTTGGGTCCAACACGTACGCGAAAAATTGATTACCGCCAAAAGCGGCGACTTTTAGCGTGAATCTATTTTTCGCGTACAAATACGGATCCAACATTTGTGCATGGTTATTTAATAAATAGTATAAGTGTTTGCCAAGAGGTTGTAACCTCGATATTGTTTAAAATAGATCCGGTTTAGTACATACAAATTAAAATCGATTGGCGTCGCTAGTGTGCCCTACCCGTCACCTTAACAGAACACCTAGCTAAGTTTAATCTTTTCAGGTAAATCATTGTGAATTATAAAAACAAGAAGTAGGTAGGTCAAGCCGGCCCATTCGGCCTCACGGAAAACCGGCGCTGAAGCAGCATTGTGCTGTGTTTCGCTGCGTGAAAGAGGGTACCGAGGCAAAATCCGGGGGATAAGGGGGGTTTAAGGTTAGCAGCGCACTTGTGACTCCACTGGTGTCGCGGGTGTCCATGGGCGGCGGCAATCGCCTACCATCAGGTGATCCGTATGCTCGTCTAGGCAGGCACCTATCACATAAAAAAGGTATCCTTTTAAACACGTTTGGGTCGATATAAATTCAGGGTTTCCTGTAACGTGACGCGTGGCTGAAAATAGACACTTTTATCAATTTGCTAATTTTCAGTCAGTTCAAACCCTTAATAAATATTAAGTTTAAAAACTAAAACCCGACTCCCAAAAACACACTCTAAAAAGTACGAAACATAAAAATTATCTCTGCTGAAATTATTATGCCGTATCGCCGTGGTCATATGCCACATTGACTTTTATTTTATTATTATAATGAAATCTGTTTTGCTACAGTAGGTGGCATACGACCACGGCGATACGGCATAATAATTTCAGCACAGACAACTTTCTTGTTTCGTCCTTTTTAGAGTGTGATTTTTGGTAGTCGGGTTTTAGTTTTTAACTCGAAATTTTTATTTAACATATTTTTAGTTATGTAAATAAAATTTTATAGCACATTTCAAATACATATTTGAAATGTGCTAAAAAGTTCTTTCATTTGATACCTCACACAAGTTAAGCAATTTTTTTTTAGTTCCTTACTCTAAGTCCCCTAGAGGGCGCTGTAGTCAATTTAACGTAACGTCATGTAGCCTATAACTAGAAGACAATCAAGACGCTTCTACCGACACCTCATTTGTTCAAATATGATAAATAGTTTAGAAGTTATGAGGGAACAGATGAACAACCATACATACATACATACAGGTCACAATCATAACCCTCCTTTTTGTAGTAGGGTAAAAAGAAGAAGACAAGGAAAAAGCGACAAAAATTAAGAAATAAAACAAGACATAAATAAATAAGACTACTCTACTTTCCCTACAAAATGAAAAACAAAAAAGCTCGCCAAACGCGGATATTTTTCGCAATTTTCACTTTAAAAAGTTGATAGTCACGAATGCTAAACAAGAGCAAAAACCGGCGCGCACGCACCGCGAAGAAAATGGCGATGGTCCGTTGCGTCATTGCCATGAAAAATGTTGGCGACTACTTTTTAGATTTGTTGCTAGTGGCTTGTGGTTCCGTAGAAAATGAAAAATAGGGGTTATGTATATGCGGTTTTTTTTCTAGACACAACAAGATTAATAATTTTATATAAAAACCCAAAAAGTTACTGCAGTATAACTGTAATATAATGTATAAATACGGGGATTAACACGATATTTATTATGTGAAACAACATTGTGTTACGAGCGGATGAGTCCGCTCGTGACCACGGCTGCTGTAACGTAGCCGAAACGTCGAGCCAAATATGTGAGTACACAATGTTGTTTCACATAATAAATATCGTGTTAATCCCCGTATTGATACATTATAGTTATACTGCAACGCGAAAATCTAAAAAACTAATTACTGCAGTATATTTTTATTTTGATTATTGACCACATTTCTATATGCAGACTGCCTCGGTGGCGCAATGGTTAGTGGGTCGCACTTTAAAGCGACGGTTGCGCCTGGTGTCCCGGGTTTGATCCCCGGGTCGAGCCAAAATTTGTACCTGAGTTTTTCTGTTAAGAAATTCTCAGTGCTAGCCCGGAGTCTGGAAGTTGGCGGTCTTGTGCCTCCGTGCCTCGGAAAGCACGTTAAGCCGTTGGTCCTGCGCCTAATCCCTCTTCGGTCGTGTCACACTGGTGTCCCATCGAAGAGAGAGGGTGCGGGAATAGAGAATGCACTTGTATCGGCGCAAATACTTGTGCACTATAATATGTCCTGCGGCAATGGCTGATCGCTGAGATTGGCCGCCATGACCGAAATATCGGTTTGGAGGACATTCTTATATGCAGAAAAAAGTAACATACACGAGAGACTGCTCCTTTCCTACGTATAAAATGTGTGCTTTAAGTCAACAGTCGAAGTCAGTCAAAGTCACAGTCACTCAATTAAATGCCGGTGTTTTACGTTTTATCGATTCAGCGGGATATCACTCTAAAAGCAATCGCGGGTTTTAAGACTCTGTTAGGTCCAAGCAAGTTGTCACGAGACAACTCTCTCGACACACAATAGCAGTGTTAAAAAACAATACAATCCATCGATTCTTATTATTAGGATCACTTTGCGGCACTTCACTGCACAAATAAACACCAAATATGGACACTAAACATCACTAGACACTAATTTAAAACCTTTGAATTGCATCAGCCCACGCGGCTTGTTTTAGCCTTACCCGCCGAATCCACGCTTATGTTAAACTTGAGGTTTGTTATTTCACCGAAGGAACCCCAACCATCTGTCACAATGTCATTGACATTGAACTGTTAATCGACAGTGAAAGGCTCTCGGACGGACAGACAAACACGCTAATCCTATTTTTTAGAGAAGCGACGGTAAAACATACTAAACGATATTTTTTTGTATGATAGCATTTTTTATGCAAGAGGCGACAAACGAGCAAGCGAGTAACCTGATGGTGTACAGACAGGGTGCCTGGGTCCAGGACGTACTGGTGATGAACTACTAACTATGGATCTTATTTGCACTACGAATAAAACCACAATAGCTTAATCTAGTATTGTGTATATTTTCTATGAACAGTACGGGCTTTAGTAGAAATGAAAACGACCAAATGCTTGCGCGGTGCAATAGCGCACACCGCCATCTAGTGGTGAACTTAGGAACTAAACATTGGTTAATGTGAAGATGCTTTTGTGATCGCGTCTGATGCTTGTGTATTAAGTTTGTTTACATATTTTATTAACAGCTTTGTTTATTTATTTATATTAAGGGTTGCAAACAGATGGAAAGTAATCATATCGAAGCCCATGAATATCCGCGTGATCCAAATGTTCCAATCTTCTGAAAGATAAGTTTTTGCCAGGTCTAGAAAATACTTCCTATAGAACTAGGTTTTCCTGGTACTTTTTAATTTTAAGCATTGGAAAAAAAACAGGAATAGTTTTTCAAAAAATCTAGCTCAGGAATATAAATTTCAACTTCCGATTTTAGCAAGCATAAATACAATGATTTTACTAACACGACTATCATTTATACACAGATATCTAACTAAAGTTTTTTTGGTAGGAAATACTTACCTACCTTCAAAATTATTTTCGAACAGCTTTTAAAATATTCAGACAGCTAGATACATTATTCCTAACCTTATGAAATTAAATACATTTTACTAGTAGTTAATGCCAAATATAACCAATGTTGAACATTGTAAATACTTGTAATAATTATGTAGGTATATCTTTTAGAATAATTAAGAGTATTGTGATACGTATTTCGCGCTAGTTCCGTGCATGATAATTATTACAGTAACTATTTTAGAAATTAGTTTATTTTAGACTATCTTCTATATTTTAAGAAATGCACATAATGTATCGTTAGACATTTACATCCCTTCAATCAAGTGTTCTACCAACCATTCTGAATAATACATAATTCTGAATAGGCACGCTCATTGACTTAGTTATTTATTTATCAAGTACTTCACGACATTAAATGCATTTCGGCAAAGTTCGAAGCGGTGTGACCACGAGTAATAGAAATTTCTCGTAGTCACACCAGTGTGACAAACTTGGTGTGGACATGAGTCCGGCGGGAAATCTGTAGAGATCGCTAATGTGTTGCCTTTTTAAAAAGGAGTACGCTCTTCTCCAGAAGGTCCCTAAGTCGTAGCCGTCGGGAAATACTCCGGCAAACCGTCTCACAGAACTGTGGTACGTGGTAGAAAGTTCTGCGAAAAATGCACAGTATTAGACCGCCATCCATTGAGTCGATGGATGGATGGAATCATGGACTAATTAATATCCTCCAATTGATTACAGCTACGGCGGCCAACCCCAACGATCAGCTACGTACACTCAAGTGTGTGCGCAAACACAAGTGTACCTCATATTCAGATGGGACACGTGACACGATCAGAGAGGGATTGGGCGCAGCACATTATCATATTATGATGGTAAGCGATTGCCGCCGCCCATGGACACCCGCGACACCAGTGGAGTCACAAGCACAGATCACTATATATGTAGCAAGCTGTCACAAGTGTGTGTCATAGTCCATTCAGTATCTGAAGGTGAATAGGACAGTTCAAACGTTTCGTATCATGCATCCATCTTTCTACAAATAAAAATATTAAGTTGTAAAAATCATAATTTTTTGTGTTCTTATTGTTCCAAAATAACAAATAATTATTACCAGTAAAATTTGTAAAACATTTCGAAGGAATAGCATAATGCGCTAATCGGAATTTTTGCTCATAGGGATTGACACAAACAATCGCAATAAATCAGTAATCGCTATGGCGACCATATTCCCATCGAACCACGATTATTGTCTCGTGCAAAATATGTCCGCATAGATTGCATTATGGACCAAGAACTATAATTTCTCTTGGTGACGAAGGTGGTTCTGATACGTCAAGCGAGTGTTATTAATTTTCGGATGAATAAGATGCATATTATTTAATCATTTGTGATTCATTACGTGTGTACTAAGAATATTTACATATCAATTTCATAGATAAAATGTTAATAAAAATTAACAATCAAACAAATAAAAAGTCGATTAGATTTCTAAAGAAAATATTATCGATTCTTTAAAATATCAGTTAGATTTAAAAGGAGCGGTCTCACTTTTAATGTCACAATAGAATAGTCCTAATCACCTTCAGATACTGAATGGACAAACAAATGCGTTGAATGAGGAGTTTTCCAATGACATTAGTCAGTCGGTTTCTCTAAAGTTATAACAGATGGCGCAACCCGTAATTGTATAAAAAATTGGTTGAGGTTGGTATAGTGTTGTTTTCCATGTAACCAACCATATGGTTACTATGAAATATTAGGTCAACGTGAAAAACCTAGCACTGGGAAATTTTCCCCTAAATTAGGGAGCACAGGATATATCATCTAACAACTGAAATATATAGAGACTGTTTACACCATCTAGCGAGTAGCTTCAAAGTTAATAGATACCTACTGGAAAACTGCTCATTGAGTGACATGTTTGATCAGCTCTCAACACTAAACTGTTTGAGAGTTTGGAAATAAACCGTATACCAAATATTTGTATCAATTTCCATAAACAACCCCTTGTGTACAGTCGGCAACAATTACGCACGGACAGATGCATTTCACGGGTCACTGGCGGCGGGCTTTCACACAGTTTTGTTAACAAATTAGCAATATCGAAGGGGTGGTCATAGGGTAAAGGTATTGTTGTATGGAAAGCGAGGCGATATACTTCGAAAATGTTAAACATCCGCTTATTTGACGTGCAAACTGACTGCAGGGCTGATCTACAAGTTTAAGGTAGCTCAGCGAGCGATGGAGCGTCCTATGCTTGGAGTATCTCTGGCGGATAAAATTCGGAACTATATTATTCGTCAGAGAACTTAAGTCATAGACATTGCAAGCAGGATCAGCACGCTGTGGAGGTAGACCGATCACGTCTCTAGACATACTGATGAAAGATGGAGTCGACATGTACTGGAGTGGAGTGGTCGCCACGTGTGGAAACGCAGTGTTGGACGCCCTGCGGCGCGATGGACTGACGATTTGAGAAAGATGGCTGGTGTGAGCTGGATGCGGACCGCTCAGGACCGGGCTTGTTGGCGCTCTTTGGAGGAGGCCTACGGCAGCAGTGGACGTCGATAGGCTGATTGATATTTGACTTGACTCAAAAGTTAGTTAAGTAGGTCAAGCTTAGGAACCACAATTCATAAATGTTTGTTAAACCTTTGCCAGCTAAAACTGTGTTATAGAGCAGTAGAGAAATGATGATCTGAAGGAGAACCAAGGTCAAAGACATACGGATCACCTAATGGTAAGCGATTTCCTCAGCCCATGGACACCAACGACACCAGTGGAATCACAAGTGCGCTGTTAACCTTTCCCCCCGATTGGGCTTCTGGTACCCTCACTCACGCAGCGAGACAGCACAGTGCTGCTTCACGCCGGTTTTCTGTGAGGCCGTGGTATCACTCTGGTCGAGCCGACCCATTCATGCCGAAGCGTGGCTCTCCCACGGTCAAAGCTAATTTATCACAAAAACATCGCTTTTTGTATGGGCCAGTCCGTATGGGGTGTATGCTGATCAGTGAGCCGTGTGATTTGTCATTAATATGGGCGGCAGGGGGCGTGATGTATGGGGTATGGACAGGTGGATGGATTGCTGTTAACCGATTAAGATGTTGTGGCGACACCTACCATCGCCCGAAGAAAGAAGTTTGCCCACTAGTACCATCCTACCAGCAGCAGATGGCGCTAATCTGACAGTTCGTACAAGATTGGAATTCTCATACGATCCTACATCGCGAAAGCAAAGTTCGCAGACTGAGTTGAGATATATACGACGAACCAAGGAGGTACCTACACCGAACCAGGGTCTCGGAGCCAACAACAGCCAGAACGGGGGAATCATTCTAAATTTGTTAGTCTAAATTATTATTCGCACAAAGCGATTCGTTTCCACATCATCATCATCATCATCATCATCAGCCTATCGCAGTCCACTGCTGGACGTAGGCCTCTCCAATTGTTCGCCACTGTGATCTATCCATGGCTTCTCGCATCCAGCTCTTGCCAGCCATCCTGCGCAGATCGTCCTCCCACCTAGCCAGAGGGCGCCCTACATTACGTTTGCCAAGACGCGGTCTCCACTCCAGAACTCGTTTACCCCATCGGTTGTCGGTTCTGCGGCTAATATGGCCAGCCCACTGCCACTTAAGCTTGCTAATCCGGTGAGCAATGTCGATAACTTTGGTTTCGTTTCTACATTTATAATGCGAACGGCTAAGGAAGGTCTGTTTTTCCTGACCACTATAATCTGGACATCTTTAAAACAAAGATGCCTATCTTTTAGGCAAACGCGTGTCATCCTAGACCTCATCGTCGTTTTCCATCAGGTGCGATTATGGTCAAGCGTTAGCCTATTGACCAAAAAAAAAATCACTACAGTCATTTCTATGCTGGAGACGGCATACGAGCAAACAAATACCTGATGGTTAGTTAGATCACCGCTGCTAATGGATATTTTCTACACCAGATGGTGTGCAAATGCATTGCTGGCCTTTTAGGCATATTGTGACCCACGATTCGGTATGAATGGGCTCATTTGGAGTGATACCATGGCTTCACAGAAAACCAACATGAAGCAGTACAGCCGATTGAATGTGGCTCTGGGGGCCCAATCCGAAAGTAGAGGAGTTTCAAGGTTAGCAGCTCATTTGTGACTGCAGTATCCTTGCGGTATCCACGGGAGTTTCATCGCTTCCATTGGGGGGTCAGTCTGTTCTTCTACCACTTCCCCTCCTGATCTTAAATGTTAAACCTACTTGGGTTTCCATAGACAAAGTCTACACTCTGGTTTTAAGAGGACACTCTGTATGTCAGTATGTCAGTGTTCAATTGTCTGCTTACCAAAAATATATATTTTTTGTTGACCCAGGAGAAATGCGTTACGCATACCCATCGGTCTGTAAACGGATGGGTTATGTCGGACTCTCCTCTGGCGACGGCTTCTCCTAACGAGAAGCCGGCCAGAGGCATACCGACTAAAACTCCTGGGACTCTCCCTCATCTGTCCATGGGTGGGCGGGTGACATGGGGCCAAAGCTCGGAGCCTTTCACCACGTCACCCCCCGGACAGGGACGCCCGCCTACACGGCGGGCACAGCGCTTCTCCCCCCGGGGTCGGGGGGAGGGATGGGGACAGCCGAGAGAGTCGTGCCGTCCCCACCAGGCGTAGGAGGAGGTCCGTGCAATGCCGGTGATGGGGCTACAGCCCCACGCACCAGGGAACCTGCTCCACGCAGGGGAAGGAGACGCATGTCGTATGTAAATACAACCTGTTTACTTTGCCCCTCAACCGATATAAACAAATTTAAGCTAAAAAAATCAGCTGTTCCATACAAAATTGAATATTATGTATGGATCAGCAGATTTTTTTTTCGCTTATTTGTTGATCTCACATGCTAAATGGACTATATTCACGATGTGGTTTTCCGGATGTAAACGATAAAAAATAACAGTTTGATTTAGAATATTCACTGCCACACTCAGAGTCGTCGATTAACTTAGTTGGCTACTTAAGAAAAAATATAGACACTTATTTTGATACGCATAGAGACTACCGATACTAAAGTTAATGAACATTAGCTTAAATGACGTCTCTGAGTGCGGCCGTCAGATTCTCATAATTAATTCACATAGTTCATTAAAGCCCTTCTCCGTCACATAATTACACTAATTGGCCGTTAAGCGTGACTGTACATCCATACTAATATTATAAATGCGAAAGTAACTCTGTCTGTCTGTCTGTCTGTCTGTCTGCTACTCTTTCATGCCAAAACTACTCAACGGATTTAAATGAAATTTGGTATACAGATAATCTAGACCCTGAGAAAGGACATAGGCTACTTTTTATTGCGAAAAGGGGGTTGTAAGGGGTTGAAAGGGGGGTAAAAAGTTATTTTTCCACGCGGACGGAGTCGCGGGCGGCCGCTAGTAAGTGATAATGAATTATAAATTGTAATTAGATGATAATGAAATTCAAAATGTTTACGATGCATGGGAATCTCATATTTATGGCTATGATTTTTTTAAATGTGATAGGTAACAGACAAGCAAGGATCGCCTGAAAATGCACAGATTAGACCAACATCCATCGAGTCGATGGATGGATGGAATCATGGACTAATTAATATTTTCCAATTGATTACAGCTACGGCGGCCAATCCCAACGATCAGCTACGTATACTTAAGTGTGTGCGCAAAAACAAGTGTACCTCATATTCAGATGGGACACCAGCGTGACACGATCAGAGAGGGATTGGGCGCAGCACATTATCATATTATGATGGTAAGCGATTGCCGCCGCCAATAGACACGCGACAGCAGTGGAGTCACAAGTGCGCTGCCAACCTTTAAGCCCTCCTTTACCTAGGCAAACTGCACAGTGCTGCTTCACGCCGGTCTTCTATGAAGGTGTCACTCCGCTCAATCCGGCCCATTCATGCCGAAGCGTGGCTCTCCCACGGCCAATGATTTAATCATTCAACTTTAGAGCTCAGTGAATAAGGAGTTGGCTTCCATACTGAGGTCATGGGTTCGAATATGTGTATGCAATACTAGATTTAAAAAAAAAAGCGGTGGCACTCCTGTTGCGTGTCTGGTGCTACAGATGTCCATGGGCGGCGGTAATCGCTAACCATCAGGTGCTCCGTCTGCTCGTCTGCCGCTTACTTCATAGAAAATCCATGTGCACGTTTGTGTCCCTTGAGTTGTTGATTTGTCGAAAGTCAGTAGTCAATTATCATCAACAAATCTTATAAAAGTTTTTCAACAGTTAATTTACCATTCAAAACGATGATTTCTCTCGCCGCCGAATGGGTGAGAGAAAACATCGTTTCGCATAGTTTCTGAAACGTGTAACCATGATTCAGTTGGTCTGGTTCCCCTGTTAAAGGGTTGTGATCAGGTCAGGCGGCAGTCGTTTCATTGTAATTAAGTACCAGACTCACCAAATACTTAACGTGAATAACTCTTTATTGAAACGACTCAGTGATCCGACTCAGCCAAATGATACACTGTTCCGAATCTCTAGTGTTCGCTAAGAATGTATCATTCGACTCAAATTTATCTCGAGTCCAAGTGAACCGAATGGTCGTGAGCTGAGAGATGCGATGAGCCGACTGATCCGAATGAGCAAAATAATCCGAGTGAACCGAATGATCCGAATGAGTGAAATGATCCTATAAGCCTTATAATGATCCGAATGAGCGAAATGATCCGATGAGCCGAATGATTCGAATGAGTGAAATGATCCGATAAGCCTAATAATGACACGAGTTAGCTGAATGATCCGAATGAACGAAATGATCCGAGTGAGCTGAATGATCCGAATGTGCGGAATGAATCACGGATTTATTTGAGAGTCGATGTTCCAAATGAAGCGTTTCACTGTTCCGCATCTCTGCGCTGATCCAGATGCAAATGTTCCAATCTAAAGTAAAAATCTAAATGCAAGGTAGCAAGTTTATCGATCTTCTATCGGATACATTTTGGAGAGTGCGCCACGGAAATGTACAATGCCATTGGAGCATCTCCGTTCTTTCACTACTCCACCAGGCAGACCCTCAATCGACACCGGCACATGGCAGAAATACCAAAAGTCCGCACAAAGAGGTTTGAATCCTGTTTCCTTATTCCTAGCCGTGTGGTCCCCGGCAGAGTAGAATAGGCCACCCTCACTCTTACCGAGTTGTCGTAAAAGGCGACTAAGGTAAAGCTGCTGGCATGATCATCAGCACCCAGAAAACTCTGCATTTATATCAAAACCCTCGCCAACGCGTCTGCCAAGCGTGGTGAGTATGGTATTTACCCCTCATGTGATTGAGGGAGGCCCGTGCCCCAGCAGTAGGGACTTAAATGGGCTGATGATGATGATGATGACTGCGAAACAGTGGAATCAGCTGCCTGAAGAGGTGTTCCCTAGTGTGGCTACAATTTGGAGGTTTTCAAAGCGCGAGTGAATAGGTATCTTCTAGGTAATCGTGCTACATCTTAGACCATATTATCACTTACCATCAGGTGAAATATGGTCAAACGCTTACTTATCTACAGTAAAAAAAATCTTTTGAAAGATACGTTTTCGCCAGGTCTACCAAATACCGAATGGTCTAGGTGTACCCCAGGCTCCAAAGCGACGGCTTTGGACGCAACTGGGAATCCACGCTAATATGAGAGGACTGAGTGCCGTATGGTCCCGGCAGAGTAGAATAGGCCACCCTCACTCTTACCGAGTTGTCGTAAAAGGCGACTAAGGTAAAGCTGCTGGCATGATCATCAGCACCCAGAGAAGGAAAACTCTGCATTTATATCAAAACACGCCAACCCGTCTGCCAAGCGTGGTGAGTATGGCAAGTACCCCTCATGTGGTTGAGGGAGGCCCGTGCCCCAGCAGTGGGGACTTAAATGGACTGACGATGATGAGAGGACTTGTAAGTAACTAACTAACTAGGTTGGCGCATCGACCCAAAGTGAGCCTTGGTCTCCGATAATAAGAGTCTCCATCTAGGAGGTGGCCTCCTGCCTATCATCCGCTAGAAGTCCGCGCAAATCCTTATCGACCTCGTCTCTCCAGCGGTACCTGGGACGGCCAACTGGCCTTCGACCATTTAGATGTCCCAGCTACGCTTTTTTTACTGCACGATCCTCTCCCATTCTCTCGAGTAAGTACTTCATTCTAAGTACTTCAACATAATACGAAGTGATTTCACATACTTTTCTACCATCAATGGTATATATACCATGTTTTTCCCACGGTAAACACTGTGTGGAATTGTGCTCAATGGAGAGGTATTGTTAAGTATACCTAATGAGATTTAGTGCATATTTCTATGTTAACCTTTTGAAGAGCAGTTATCACAAGAGCCCTATTTTTTATGTGATGAGGGGCAGTCAACCATTGTTTTTAAAGTTGGTGAACTCATCATCAGCCCATTTAAGTCCCCAGTGCTAGGGCACGGGCCTCCCTCAATCACATGAGGGGTAATTGCCATACTCACCACGCTTGGCAGACGGGTTGGCGAGGGTTTTGATATAAATGCAGAGTTTTCCTTCTCTGGGTGCTGGTGATCATGCCAGCAGCTTTACCTTAGTCGCCTTTTACGACACCTCGGCAAGAGTGAGGGTGGCCTATTCTACTCTGCCGGGACCACACGGCTGGTGAACTCGGCCCTTACATATTAAGGGGACGGGTAGGACACACTAGCGACGCCAATCGATTTTAATTTTTAGCTTAGTAGCTAGATCCGGTTTAGTAACCGGATATATTTTTAACAATTTCGGTATTATAACCTCTCGGCAAACACTTATCCTATTTATTAAATAACCATGCACAAATGTTGGGTCCGTTTTTGTACGCAATAATTTTATTCACGCCAATTTAAAAAAAAACAATTTAAATCGATTGGTATCGCTAGTTAGGGCTACTCGTCGCCATAAACAGTGTTATATTACTAGTTTTTTTTTATTAAGAAATAAAGAAAGAAAATACATTTATTCACCATCACAACACAGAAAAAATGAAAACAGTAGGCATAACACAACACGACACAGATACAAAAAGGAGAGGCGATACGAGAAGAGGTGGTGTGGTTGTGTGTGGTCAATCAGGTCCCGACCTCAGGTGAGGATGCCTGGAAGGCCTTTGCCGCATATTGCGAGCATGTGATGGAGGCGAAGGAGACGGCGGAGCGCGACCGAAAGGCTGACCCGCTCGCCCCCGCGGTCCGCAAGGCACGTAGAGGGAGGAGACGACGCCAATACTTGCGTCTCCTTCCCCTGCGAGGACCAGGTCCGCTGGTGCGTGGGGCTGTAACCCCACCACCGGCATTGTACGGACCTCCTCCTACGCCTGGTGGGGACGGCACGACTCTCTCGGCTGTCCCCATCACTCCCCTCGACCCCGGGGGAGAAGCGCCGTGCGGGCGTCCCTGTCCGGGGAGTGACGTGGTAAAAGGCTCCGAGCTTTGGCCCCATGTCACTCGCCCACCCATAGACAGATGAGGGAGAGTCCCAGGAGTTTTAGTCGGTATGCCTCTGGCCGGCTTCTCGTTAGGAGAAGCCGTCGCCAGAGGAGAGTCGGACATAATCCATCCGTTTACAGACGGATGGGTACGATAAGGTTAGGTGACTGACGAGTAGACGGATCACCTAATGGTAAGTGATTGCTACCGCCAATTGACACCCGCAACAACACGTCAAGTCACAAATGAACAGCCAACCTTTAAACTCCCCCTTCTTTGGATTGGGCCTCTGGTGCTCTCTCTCAGTTTACGAAACACAGCATAGACGCTGATTGCCAGAGCCACCAACATTTAGAATTTGAAAATCACCAAGTTGAAAACTTGCTAAAAAGTTATTTAACACAAATACACACGCTTCGATATTAATGCGCCGGCTCGACCGAGACCTTGCCTTGCCTTGGTACCACACCAAGGCTTCAGAAAAACCGTCGCGTAGCAGTGAGAGAAGGTAGCAGCGGCCCAATCCAGGGAAAAGTGAGGTTTAGGTTAGCAGCGTTGCGGATTTCCATAGACGACGGAAATCACTTGCCATTAGGAGATCCGTCTGCTCGTCTACCACCTTATATAAAAATCTATAATAATTCTCACAACATCTCATACGTTGACCTGATTCCGTACTAAGTAGCTTAAGCACTTGTGTTACAGATATCAGACAACAGAGGAACACAAATATATACTTAAATACATATATTACACCCAGACACTTAACAAACACAAGAGTTCATCGCACGAATGTTTGTCCAGGGTGGGGATCGAACCCACGACCTTTGGCGTAAGAGGCAGGGTCACTACCAATTGCGCCATCCGGTCAGTCTTAAAGTGTGGGTGTCTCATATTAAACTGTGGGATGATGGGATGGGAATTATATGGTAATCTAAAACCACCGTGTAAACGCCCCTTTCCCCCGGGTTGGGCCTTCGTAAAAGTATTTGACACATAAAGGTATTTGACACATACCTATTATCGGGACTAGGTGACTTGAAGTACAGACTGGCGCCTAATATTCGTATCATGTTATCTGGATATCACATTACGAGCGATGAACCGAACTACGCATATGCGATTGCGTTCAGAAATTCCAGCAATAATGACGTCACGACTGAAAAATAACAGGGACAATCCAATCAGATTAACCCGTACAAAAGGGTAAATAAAAATTATTATTAGTGATGCGCCGAATAGTGGTTTCATCGAATAACCGAATACCGAATAATATTCGGTTTAACTTTTACCGAACCGAATATTCGGCCGAATTATTTGGCTTAAGATTTCATCAGGTTTCAACCATTTACGCTACGTGGCGCTGCTGGCTAGATGGCAAGCGAACCGTACCGCCCGCTACCCGCGCACATATTCGGCCGAATACGAAGAATAAAAAATATGCCGAATACCGAGGTTTCCATCCGTCTGGATTTCCCCGGATTTGTCCTAGTTTGTAGGGCGTCCGGGGACTGTCCGGGAGGGTTTTTGAACAGTCCGGGTTACACTCGGACACTACAATTACAAATGCAGGTTCGCATTCAAGAAGACTCGTCAGAATATATAATACCGGCTCTACATTCTCGCGAGACCGTATGCCGAGCACATTCGTACGAGAGTGTACTTGGTAGCACTCGCCAAGCCTCGTGATGTCTCGGAATGTTTTCGCCTACTCTCGCTCCTGTGGCGGTATTTTACGCCCGACATCTCTGAAACGACTCCATGGTCTGAAGTCAAGAAAGTCAAATTTCTTCAGAAATAAACATCGAAATCGATGACAAAATCGTTAAGGGTGTCCGGGGAAAAACATATTTTACCCAAATGTCCGGGATTTTTTCAGTGTTTTTACGGCGTTGGCAATTTAGGTGATGGCAACCTTACGAATGGAAACCACGTACAGGAAGTCGCTGCCGTGGCAGGCCCCCCACAAGGTGGACCGACGATCTGGTGAAGATCGCAGGAATCCATTAGATGCGGGCGGCACAGGGCCGATCTGTGTGGAAAACATTGGGGGAGGCCTATGTCCAGAAGTGGACGTCTATTGGCTGAAATGATGATGATGAACCCTACGAATACCGGATACGAACTGAATATTCGGCACATTTCTAATAATTACTTATTTACTACGCTGGCTCAGCGATCCGAAGAGGATCTTGGCCTCCAACACGAGAATTCGCCATTCTGTTCTGTTCTCAGCCACCTGTCGCCAATACAGCCTTTGTAGGTGGCCGAGATCTTCCTGGACCCGGTCTATCCAGCAATATCTAGATTTTTTTATTTGCTTAAAATAGGCAGACGAGCTTCCTACCCATCTGATGGTAAACGGTAACCGCCGCTCATAGACATCCACAATGCCGGAGCACAGTTATGCCGCTGGCTATAACCGTGAAAGAAGAACTCTTTTCAAACCTCTTTTCTTTTAAATTATATCGCGTGCGAAATCTGCAAGATGGCGTACTATAAGCATAAAGTCCATCTACAAGGTGATTGGGTACTTTTAGACGTGATATGTCAAATTGTCAATTTAAAGAATAAATCAGCCAATGATGTCTAAGTTGGACCTCGGTTCACTGGCACGCCATCTAGCGGATTTTTCACACGCAATACCCCCATTAAATAAATTACTATTATTTAATTATAATGTAATTTCCACAACATCATTTTACCCTTGGTAAATACCAGCGTGAAAATGACAGTTTATCCAAGTGACAGTTTATTCCGCTTCACGGTAAGTTGTTTGTGAAAAAGTAGTCAACATATTTCTTTTGGATTCAATCCCAAATAGAAGCAACTCAAAATCATATTACTTTGACACCTCACATATGTAATACAATATTTTAATTTATTTATACATAAAAATAAAACTACAGACAACAAAACATTTTTTTTGTTATGGCTCTACCCGAAGATAATTCGCTAATGTCAAGTAACTTATTGAGAATAAGTAGGTACCTGTCTTATTTCTATGAGCAATCTCTTCCGGGCAACCTTTGGGTAAAGAACACTTGATGGAGGTGTAGGGCAGTGCAATATTAATATTTATATACTTACATAGAAAGTTTAAATATTAATACATAAATAAAATATAAATATACTAATACATATCTTCATAAAATATTATGATATTTGGTGTTTATTTGTGCAGTGAAGTGCCGAAAAGTGATCCTAATAATAAGAATCGTTGGATTGTATCGTTTTTAACACTGCTATTGTGTGTCGAGTGAGTTGTCTCGTACCAACTTGCTAGGACCTAATAGAGTCTTAAAACCTGCGATTGCTTTTAGAGTGATATCCGCTGAATCCGTAGGTCGATAAAACGTAAAACACCAGCGTTTTATTGAGTGACTGTGACTGACTTCGACTGTTGACTACCTACTTATTCTCAATAAGTTACTTGACATTGGCAAATTATCTTCGGGTAGAGCCATATTAAAAAAATGATATTTCTTTCTCTTTCATTATCAGCAATGAGGAAGGAAACGACGATACATATCACATTTCTTAGTCACAACTGAAAAAAGTCTGAAAAAATCGCATAGTTTAAGAACACGCAATGAGTGTAACGAATGTGGCTGTAATAACGTTAGTCTGTCTCACGAAGAAATGCCTGTTTTCAACTTAGACGTGTGAAATTATGACTTAGGTTACGTGCGCACACGCAATTTCAATGTTAGCATGTTTTTTTTGCCGTTTACAGACACGTAATTTATACAGGGTGTATCTGTGAACATTTACATCTCTTTAACCACGTACTCTATCAAAAATTTTGAACAACATTTGTTCTAAGACTTTTGGAAATGCGCATAAAAAAATTCAACTTCTCATACAAAGTCGGTCACGTGACTTAGTCATTTTGTATGGGGAGTCTAAAAACATTTATAACTAATTTGGAAAATAGTTTTTTAGATTTTCGCGTTGCATTATAACTATAATGTATCAATACGGGGATCAACACGATATTTATTATGTGAAACGTCGAGCCAAATATGTGAGTACACAATGTTGTTTCACATAATAAATATCGTGTTAATCCCCGTATTGATACATTATAATTTGGAAAAGTCGTAGAACAAATGTTGTTCAGAATGGTTGGTAGAACACGTGGTTAAAGGGATGTAAATGTCCACAGATACACCCTGTATGTGGAGTTGTGAAGGTACTTTTTTTGTGATAGGTGGCAGACGAGCAGATGGATCACTTGTAAGCGATTGCCGCCGCCCATGGATACCCGCGATACGAGTGGAATAAAACCTCATTTTCACCGGATTGGGCCTCCGGTACCCTCATTCACGCAGCGACACACAGCACAGTGCTGCTCCACGCCGGTTTTCTGTGAGGCCGTGAACGCGTAGACGCCTCAGGACGAATCATGAAACCCCATATTTCCCTGTTCAGCTGCAACACGTACAATTCGTAAACGCTATCGAAACCAGTTGCGTAGTCTGACATTTGAATGCTTGCCTGGAAAGTGTGTACGCTCCATTTGTGATAGTGTACTAAAATGTTACTGACACAAACACAATACTATGTGCGAAGTATTTGTGTCGAACGCCTTGTTAAATAACAAAAAGAGACCTTAAGGTGACGGGTAGGCACACTAGCGACGCCATTTGATTTAAATTGTTAGCATCTAAACCGGATATCCGTGTCCACACGGCAATCCGTGGATTGCCGTGTAGTCCCCGGCAGAGTAGAATAGGCCACCCTCACTCTTACCGAGGTGTCGTAAAAGGCGACTAAGGTAAAGCTGCTGGCATGATCATCAGCATCCAGAGAAGGAAATCTCTGCGTTTATATCAAAACCCTCGCCAACCCGTCTGCCAAGCGTGGTGAGTATGGCAATTACCCCTCATGTGATTGAGGGAGGCCCGTGCCCCAGCAGTGGGGACTTAAATGGGCTGACGACGACGACGACGATAATTAACTTTTATGTCTGCTTCCTACTCGTAATATGAATTACCGCCAAAAACGGCCACGTGCAAAAACAGATCTCAAAAATATCTTACGAATTGCATAATCCGCTAATCGGAATTTTTGCTCATAGGGATTGACACAAACAATCGCAATAAATCAGTAATCGGTATAGCGGCCATCTTACCATCGAATCGTGATTCGAGATTATTGTCTCGTGCAAAATATGTCTGCATGGATTGCATTAGGGACCAAGAACTGGTAATTTCTCTTGGTGACGAAGGTGGTTCCGACACGTCAAGCAAGAGTTGTTATTTTTCAGATGAATTAGATGATATTATTTAATTATTAATGTTTAATTGCGTGTGTATCACTAAAATATTTACAACCAGTGCGGATAAAGAATGGGATCAGAAATGGCGACGCATCTATTCACTTCTCGCTCGCACACTATTTGCGTCTAGGTATACTCTCACTCGTGGGGTGCGCACAGGTTGTACATATTGTATTCCATATTCAGATAGTTCAAATTCGTAGATGGAATGTTTTTTAAAAATAAAAAAAATAAGAAGTCAATTAGATTTATAAAGAGAATAATTCTCGATTCTTAAAAATATCGGTTAGGTTTATAAGGAGCGTCTCACTTTTAATGTCAAAATAGAACAGTCCCATTACCTTTAGATATTGAACGGACTAAAATGTATGTGATGTTGTGAAATATTTATTACAAGATTACTAACTCCCACTGAATTAGTAATTGTAATAAATATTTAAAGATTATAACTTTGGAACAGTGGTAGTGAACGCTGCCTTTGGTCCAAGGGTTGCGGGTTCGATCCCCGCACAGTACAAAAATTTGTGTGCATGAACATGTCTGTTTGTATTGGTCTGGATGTTTCTATGTATTATAAGTATGTATTTACAAAAGAAAAGTATTATTATGTGTATATTAGTAATCCCACTGTTGATTCTGATATCCGTAACACAGGTGCTTGAGCTACCTATCTCGGAGTCAGATCAATGTATGTGATGTGATGAAATATTTATTTATTTATAACTTTAGAGCTCAAAAACAATGTACAAGAGCAGTGTGGAATATCTGGACAATGGACAATACGACAAAAAAATATATTCGCATTTTTATACGCTTTTCGAATAAAGTAAGAGAAAAAAGATGATGACCTATATTTTTTGGTTATCATTAAATGTGTCTTTATTGAAATATTTATTTTTTAAATTATTAATTATTATACAGGAAGTGACGTAATCCTGGGGCTCAACGTATTGTGATGTCGGTGCTTTATCCTTACTAATATTATAAATGCGAAAGTAACTCTGTCTGTCTGTCTGTCTGTCTGTCTGTCTGTCTGTTACTCTTTCACGCCAAAACTACTCAACGGATTTAAATGAAATTTGGTATACAGATAATCTAGACCCTGAGAAAGAACATAGGCTACTTTTTATTGCGAAAAGGGGGTTGTAAGGGGTCGAAAGGGGGGTAAAAAGTTACTTTTCCACGCGGACGAAGTCGCGGGCGGCCGCTAGTGCCTAATAAAAAAAGTTTAGCCAACTTTAAGTAACTTACTGTTACCGTCATTACGTTTGTTTTGTCATCCTTACTAATATTATAAATCCGAAAGTAACTCTTGTCTGTCTGTCTGTCTGTCTGTCTGTCTGTCTGCTACTCTTTCACGCCAAAACTACTCAACGGATTTAAATGAAATTTGGTATACAGATAATCTAGACCCTGAGAAAGAACATAGGCTACTTTTTATTGCGAAAAGGGGGTTGTAAGGGGTTGAAAGGGGGGTTAAAAGTTACTTTTCCACGCGGACGAAGTCGCGGGCGGCCGCTAGTTTTATAATAAGAGATTTAAATTAACGCGTGCAAAAGTGTTATTAATTTGTAATGTTGAGTGATGACGTCACATGAGGATTTATACATTTTATTTTTTTTCTCCATAAATGTCTGTTTATAAAATCTGGAATTATATTTCTATGAGTAGTCATTTCTATGAATGTAATCTAGAAATAGTATTTTTCATTTCGGCAAATGATTTTTTGTCGTATTGTCTCTTTCAAAGATCTGAAACTTCTATATACATTCTAAAGACAGCTCTTTTTGTAATGCGGTTTTTGCCGAGCTAATGGTAGAAATATGCACACAGATACACAAGTTTTACTAAACAAAATTTACAGACCTTAGTCTATGGTATTATACTAGCACAATCTAGGCGGTCTTATCGCTAATAGAGATCTCTTCCAGACAACCTTAGGTTAATGATATAGCAAATTGAAAAAGGGTAAGGGTAACAAAATTGAAAAATCTAGAGGTGCATGCTCGGATTCGAACTACAACCCCTCATATGAAAGGCGAGTTCTTATCCACTGAGCTACCATCGTCGCTTTTAAATTGTCCTCTCTTCTCTGATAGACGGATCGAGGGGCTTTATAGTTTCTTGACAAAAAAATTGGGTTCGAATTTTTGTCCGATCTAGCAGTCGAACCCGGGACCTCGAACGCAGCCGTCGCTGTAAAAATGTTAACCACTAGCCATTGCGCCTCAGCAATGCTTGTTACAAATTAACCCGTTATATTTAAGTGGTTACATTTAAGTCTGCTTCTAAGCTTACCTATTGTATATTTCCTTTTTTGTGATGAGAAAATAAATAATTATTCTATAATGCATTAAAAACCTTTTTGAATAAGAAGATACTAAAATAAATACCTTGACTCCTTCCCTGCAATCTTGTATTCCTGATGTTGTCTTGTCCACCGTCCTCCATATGCCAAGTATATTCCATTTTAATTTTAGAATTCCATTTTAAATCCTAAATGACATTCTATTTTACGCATTTCCAAATGATGTCACGTTGCATCCACTCCACTACGACACATTATTTTTAAAATTCTTAATTATTTTTGGCCCTTTAAAGAGGTCTTAATTGTTTTCACGACACATAACATTCCAAATTCGAAATTTGCGTTAGCACTTTTAATTAATACGTTGGAGTAACGCGCAGTTTTCACTTTTAAATCACATAATTTCACTGTAAAATTGTTATGGTCGACGAACTCTTTGCATCTAAAAATAAACCATTTATTTTAATGTTTTTAATTACACAAAACTCTTTAGTTCGAATTTGAAATCTTGCTGAATTGACTTTTTGTTCCAAAACTCGATTGTTTAAAAACACAATAGTACGTTCTATATTTGAAAAAAGCCTCTATTTGTTCAATAACGTCTGTCAACAACTTCGTCGAAGAAGGCACTGGCTGCATAGCCGATGTCTTTACCCTCGCGTGGGAGAGAGCCAGTGAATGGAACGAGCCGCTAGATAGAAGGGGACAGACGTATTTGGTTTTTCATGGTTTTCACGAAAAACACTCGCGGTTAGGGGGCGCGGCTGGCCAATGGGGTGGCGGTGTTTCAAAATTGGAGGTATCCGGGTTCTCGATTTGAATGTGGGAGTAAATAAAAAAATAGGAATTTATAGGTACGGCGATATAACGGAACTTTTATTTGGAGTGATGAAATAAAATATTTGAACGATATATTGACTGCCATTTTCTTTCTAGCTATTTACCCTACTACGAAGCAAAATGTAACATGGTCTTCGTTCATTACGCCAAAACTACTCTTTTTTTAATGTGAGAGGTGGCAGACGAGCAGACGGATCGCCTGATCGCAAGCGATTGCCGCTGCCCAGACACCGGCAACATTTAGTAGAGGTAGAGTCACATTGAGAGTGGATGCAGTGATTCTGGATTGAAGGTGGCCCAAATTGGGCCTCCGGTACCCTCACTCACGAAGCGAAACACAGTACAGACGCTGCTTCACTCCGGTTTTCTGTGGTATCACTCCGGTCGAGCTGGGCCACGGGCCACACTCCCACGCAAACAGTTATTTTTTTAAAGTGACATAGCAGGTATATTGGCTCTCCTCAGCCTGGCGGTAAGCAAGAGAAGAGCCCACGTTGCAATTTCAACAAACTTAATCAATTTTTACTCGACTACGGCGAAGCAAAAAGGAGGGTTATGATTTTGACCTGTATGTATGGTAGTTCATCTGTTCCCTCGTAACTTCTAAACTATTTATCATATTTGAACAAATGAGGTGTCGGTAGAAGCGTCTTGATTGTCTTCTAGTTATAGGCTACATGACGTCACGTTATATAGACTACAGGGCCCTCTAGGGGACTTAGAGTAAGGAACTAAAAAAAAATATGCTTGACGGTACCGTATGTAGTACCCACTACTGTAGCAAAACAGATTCATTATAATAATAAAATAAAATCAATGTGGCATACGACCACGGCGATACGGCATAATCATTTCAGCAGAGACAATTTTCTTGTTTCGTACTTTTTAGAGCGTGTTTTTTGGTAGACGGGTTTTAGTTTTCAAACTTTATTTTTATGATGAATGAGATGTCAATTGATTTATTCTGATGCAAGCTACTTTCACGGGACTACTTTGATGGCGCGGACTCTATCCAGATTTTGCTATAGAAATACGTTTATTTAGCACCAAAAATACAATAATATATTTAAGAATTTTGAGAATCTATATTATAATTAAACTAGTCTAAATTATTTATTCATTTTATTTAATTTAATTTAATTTTATTTTATTTTATTTTATTTTATTCGGAAGACCAACAGCTGTCTTAATACAGTAGCAATTACAATGAATGTCTTAAAGCTAATAACAGGTCTTCACTGATAGAAATAAAGTAAGTAACAGTTTTATCATGTGAAGATCACGGAAAGCAACAGATCAAGTTGGCGATGAAACGTAAAAATCAATTTAACAACACTATTACATACTGTTGCCGTTATTGGCAGCTTCCGCTGCCGCAGAACAGAACGAATACCTATGTAGGTAGGTACTATGCCTAATTACCTAAGTTAGGGTAAAGATCTATTGAGGAAATTTGACAAATTTGTATTATAAATAATGTAAATCTAAGAGGCGCCAAAAGGTCCCCGCTCAGCTATTTGTCGGGACACAGTGTGCCTCGAAGCGGTCTTCTGCGGACACGGTAACAAATAAATTAACCAGAAAGAGGTCGATAGACGAATCCAACTCGGCTGGGCAGCGTTCGGGAAGCTACGCAGCATATTTGCGGCCCATCTAAAGCAGTGTCTCAAGACAAGCGTCTTTAACGCGTGTGTGTTGCCAGTGATGACATTCGGAATCGAAACGTGGCCGCTTACAATGTGCCGATTAAGGAGGCTCAAAGTCACCCAGAGAGCAATGGGGAGGGCTATGCTCGGAGTCTCCTTGCGTGATCGTATCAGAAATAATGAGATACGCAGGAGAAATAAGGTCACAGACATAGCCCAAAGGATTTCATGCCGCAAGTGTATTGACACTTGAGACATGAAATCCTTTGGCCCCGCCCATTGGGGCAGGGCACATAGCGAGGAGAACAGACGGCCGATGGGGCGGAAAGGTCCTCGAGTGGAGGCTAGGTACAGGAAGTTGCAGCCGTGGCGCCCCCCACAAGCTGGACCGACGATCTAGTGAAGTTTGCGGGAAACCATTGGATGCGGGCGGCACAGGACCGATCTGTGTGCAGAACATTGGGGGAGCATGTTCAGCAGTGGACGTCTATTGGCTCAAATGACGATTTTGATGATGAAACAAATTAAAAACAGAGTTTGCTTCAGATTGCATAATAAGTCAAAATTCTTACGAATAAGAATCATCTTTAACATTTTATTTAAACACACATTACACATACACGTTAGGTACACAAAATACACTAGACAAGCGTCCGTGGCACTCATTCAGCTGGTCTCACTGAAAACCAGCGTCATGGCCTTTGTCTGGGCTGTGACATAAGCTGAGTGAGGGCCATTTATACTAGACGTCATAACACATCATAATATTCATTTGGCACTGTCTGGACATGATTGAATATAGTTTTGTTTTTTTTTCCTTTTGTTTTATTTTTTATGTATTTTTAATTGTTTTATGTTTTGTTTTCTGTTTGTGCCAAATTGTGTTCTGTTTACAATAGCTATATGTTCTGTGTTGTGATGTCTATAATAATAAATATTTTCTTTCTTTAAACGCCTATTTTCCTTATTTTTTGCCAAAACTTATTTTTAATTTCTCTATCGTCTGGGTTTTTCCTGTTACGAAATGTTTAACTCTTTCACACAAAAACTTAGGTCCCAACATACCCACGCCTCCCTGACCCTGCCCTTTGCTCCTAGAACTAACACAGATTGACACATCCTACTATTACCCCATAATTAGGGTAAACGGTAACTGTTTGGACACCCCTGTGTTAGGGTAAACGCACCGTGGGACCGTTTTGTAATCTGTACTAATGGCTTTGAAAGACTTTTATTGGGCACCGTTAATTAAGTTGTTTTTATGCAATAGGTGGCAGATTAGCAATTTATGTGCTTTTAAAAACAAAGGAACTTTTAGAAACAAAGGACCTTGACAAATGTGACAAATAATACAAAATAAATATATAGTTGGATTGAATGAAATATCCTGTAATTTTAATCTGACATGTGTACTTACATAGATTTGCATGTCATGTTATGGTTAAGTATGTCGATCTCTCCTTTAATATCATAAGACCTGCTATGTACCGTATTTATGCAAATAAAGATTCATTCTTTCATTCATTCATTCATTCATTAAACAGATGCGTGTGTTTTGCCAGTAATTAGATACGAAACCAAACGTTGCCGGTTACAATGAGCCGCCTAAGGATGCTAAAAGTATCAGGAATTATGATTCCAGGAGAACCAAGGTCAAACACATAGCTCGAAGAATTGCATGCCTCAAGTGGCAATGGGCAGGGCACAATGCGAGGAGATCAGATGGCCGGTGGTCAGAAAGGCCCTCGAGTGGAGCCACGTATAGCAGGTCGAAGGCATGGCAGGCCCTCTACAAGGTGGACCGATGATCTAGTAACAGAACCTAACTGTGTGGAGATGGATGGACCGCCTCCAGTGGAATCTCAAGTGTACAGCTAACCTTTATAAAACCCCCTTTCCCGCGGATTGGACCTTCAGTACCCTCACAGTGCTGCTTCACGCCGGTTTTTTCTGTGACCCTAGAAATACTCCGGCCGACCCGGGACCATTCATTCATAGGTTTACCAAAATATTTCGGTCAAGACCTCTTCAACTACGTAGAGACATCGGGTCAGCGTCTTTTACCGTCTATATCACGGTGAATGCTCAGGAAAGCTTTTCTCCCTCATCCCACCTGCCCTATTCCGTCAAAGAACTACACCGGACAACGCTGTCACCGCTTCACAGTGGAAAACATTCCATCGCGGACCAAAAAATTTGGCAGCTCCTATTTCTATCGCACCAACAAGAAATGGAACTCGTTGGCGGCGCATGTGTTTCCCCTTCCTACAATTTAGATTCCTTCAAACGAAGCGTGAAGAAGCATCTCGCGGGCCAGTATGGCGGTGCCAACGGAGGTGATGCCTTGACATCGCTTCCTTTGTAATTGCAACGTGGGCTCTCCTCTTCTCAATAAGTATTTTATTAGTTGTTAGAAATGGGGTGAGCCCTGCGTCTCATAGCCACTGCGACCAGTAGATGATCTATTGTGGCAGCCCCATAACCTATTACAGCACCTCATGTAGCTCCAGTTCCAGGATAAACCCGAGAATGGAGCTGATGGGGGAGCTTTTGATCTCGTCTGCTGAGATCATGTGTGCTCCTAGGTGCCGGCTTCTGCAGCGGTGCAGTGCTATGCACTCGCCGAGGACGTGGATAAGTAAGTTCTTTTGCTTTCTGGGCGGATATCTCTACAATAAATTTAATGTAACCATATCATATGACTCGCTACCAATACGAGCATGTAAGGATTTGCTACAAAATTGGCTACTTAATTTAGATTATGACAAATCAGAAAAATTATTGAAAGTATTATCATAAGACATTGAGGGATGGGTGACGAGAAGACTTGACGAAGTTTACCAAATGCTGCGTAGCCTAGCTGAATTCTTCTATTGGCTTCTCTCTCGAAGTTGTTTCTGCCTAATTGGAGCGTTTGCCCTAGATAGACATATTCCTGAACAACTTCGAGAGGTACTCCATTAACAGCGACCGGTCCCGGATCAACATGACCTTGGTTTTATCCAAGTTCATCCGAAGACCGATGTGTTTGGAAGATTCAGCCAGGCTGCTCACTATCTTCTGTAGGTCTTGTAGGGTTGCCGCCAAGATATCATAAGTATATACGACACAAAAGATTCATCAATACAGTACATAACATTCACACACGTAGGCACTCACTCACACACACACACACACACACACACACACACACACACACACAACACACACACGCACACACACACACACACACACACACACACACACACACACACACACACACACACACACACACACACACACACACACACACACGCACACGCACGCACACACACACACAAACACACACGTTTCATTCATGCATGCACTTTTGTTTTTTGTTTTTATTTTGTAAAATTAAGATAAAATATAAAAATATTATCCATAAGTCATGATTATACAAACCTTTACTTGTCAACTGAGCCAATAAGTCTGAGGGTGGGGGCCTGGAGATCCGTAACACAGGGATTACCCTAGTATGGACACCAGTCTCTCACAAGGACCTTTGTGATGAGAAAATAAAAGATTTATTTATTATTATTTATTAATATAAATAATAATATTTCACAACATTACATACATTGATCTGACTCCGAGATAGGTAGCTCAAGCACCTGTGTTACGGATATCAGAATCAACAGTGGGATTACAAATATATACATATAATACTTTTCTTTTGTAAATACATACTTATAATACATACAAACACCCAGACCAATACAAACAGACATGTTCATACACACAAATGTTTGTACTGTGCGGGGGTCGAACCCGCAACCCTTGGACCAAAGGCAGCGTTCACTACCACTGTTCCAAACGAGTTGTCATAAATATAAAAAAAAGTATGGGAGATTTACGCTTCGGCATGAATGGGCCGGCTTGATCGGAGTGATTAAAAAGAGTAACTGGCGAGTTTCTTGCCGGATCTTCTCGTCAGAATCAACTTTCCGATTCCGGTGGTAGAATCACATTATATTTATTAATTTCTTAGTATATTTTTTGTATCGACATATATGTTTAATTACATGTATAATATACATAGCTATAATTTATATTTTTTTCATGTATGACGATTTATAAGAGCTGTATATAAGCCTATGCAAATAAAGTACTTTTGAATTTTGAATTTGAATGAATGTAGAATTTGATACCATGGACTCACAGAAAACCGCTGTGTTTCACTGCGTGAGTGAGGGTACCGGAGGCCCAATCAAAGGGGAAAGGGGGGATTTAAAGGTTGGTAGCGCACTTGTGGCTCCACTGGTGTCGCGGGTGTCCATGGGCGGCGGCAATCGCTTACCATCAGGTGATCCGATCATACAAAAAGTCACAGAAAAGCGATACTAATAGATGAAGCCCAGGTGTATGGTCACACATGATCGCCGCCACCTGTGCACGGTCTGGTGGGCATTGGCCACCCTTTTGCCGCTTCATTGCGCCTAATTCGGTACGGCACGTATACGTAATTGGCTATTAGACTAGCTGAAACCCGCGGTTTTGCTTGCGTATGAATTGTAGCATATATGTTATTCTGATATGTAAGCGTAATTATTGTGAAGTTTCATCAAAATCCATACTGTAGTTTTTGTCTGAAAGACAAACAAGCCTTTACATGTGTTCTCACAAACTAAAATGATATATAAAAATAAAATGATAATGATATAACTTTGATAAATGGTGTGGGTATTTGCCGAGAGGTTGTAGCCCCGAGGTTGCTGGGAATGGATCCGGTTTAGTGGCTGAAGATTTCAATCGGTTGGCGTCGCTAGTGTGCCCTACCCGTCACCTTAAATTTTAATTACACGGTTAAATATTTTTAATTTACATTGAATTCCACGGACACTGGTTGCGCGTCTTTTTAATGCTTATTTTTTTTAAGGGTCACTGAATTTTAACATTTTCTCCTAGACAAAATTAAATTAAATAAAATTACAATATCTATAATTGAATTAAATAATATTTTGCGAATTTTACCCTTTAATGTTTAGTATTAAAACTATGATTAAAATTATTAAAACTAAACTATCGCGTAAATAATATTAGTAGGAGATTTTTAACCCCCGATGAAAAATCGACGGGGTATTATAAATTTGACGAGTCTGTGTGTGCGTCTGTCCCGGGCATCGTAGCTCCCGAACGGATGAACCGATTTTGTTTTTTTTATTAAATAAATAATGCACTTAAAAAATTCCGACAGCCTTCGGGTGGGACTCGAACCCACGATCTTTTGCTAACCGGGCAACTGTTTTACCGACTAAGCGGAGGATTTTTACATACAAATATTGATGAAACTATCGTCGGCTCACGGCGAAGCAAAGAGCAATTACAAAATTCATCGACATATCAAAGTCTCTGGTAGCTTAATCGGTGAAGCAGTTGCCCGGTTGGCAAAAGATAGTGGGTTCGAGTCCCACCCGAAGACTGTCGATAAATTTTAAGTGCGCACTTAAAAATAAATTGCAAAAGATTGCTATAACCAAAAAAATCATATTGTTTTTTTTTGTTTGAACGGTGAATTGATCGGGAATGTTCTTAGCTATGTTAGATGGAAATTGATCCAAGATGGCCGCCGCCATAAAATAAGATTCTAACCTGAGCAATACACTTCTACATTTTCGCTTTTAAATATATGTATATTTATTTACCATCAGCTAGACGGTGACGGAAAATATAATGAGGAAACTTGCAAGTTTCAATAATATATTTCTGAAACGTGTGACCACGATTCAGTTGGTCTGGTTCCCCTGTTTAAGAATTGCGAAGGTCAGACGGCAGTCGCTTCATTGTAATTACCAGACTCTCCTGCTGTTCCAAGCATACCCTGAGCTTCGAAGCGACCGCATTGGACGCTGGAACTGGGAAAGACACGCTAGAATGATGAAAACATAGCCTTCTATTTTTTTAAACTTAAGACGCCAAACGACAAGACTTGGAATGCCCTCCTAGCTCATGTGTTTCCTCCTTCATACAATCCGGGGTCTTTTAGGCGAGGCGTGAAGCGGCATCTCAGCAGGCCATGAGGGTGAGAATGGCAGACTCAATGGGTAGGTACTTTGTTAGCTCTTTTGTGCCTGTCAGCATCATATTTGGATTTCACGGCCGCTTACAATCAGGCGGAGTGAGGTCATCGTGATTGGCCTGTCTATAAAAAAAAAACGAGCAAACGAGTCACCTGATGGAAAGTTATCAACGCCGCCCATGAACATCCGCGAAATCAGGGAAATCTTTAATGTGTTGCCGGCCTTTTTAAAAAAGAGTAGTACGCTCTTCTCTTGAAGGTCCCTAAGTCGTAGCCGTCGGGAAATACTTCCGCAGCCAAACCGTTCCACAGAACTGAGGTACGTGGTAGAAAGTCCCGCGAGAAACGCACAGTATTAGACCGCCATCCATCGAGATGATGGGGATGGAATGACAAAAGCTGGCGTGTGGTTAGATGTGAATGCAGGGAGTAGATCAAACAGTTCCTCAGAATACTCCCCATGATAGATGCGGTATAGAATGCTGAGGGATTCAGTGCTGGACTAGTCCACCGGTTCAAAGTCGCTCAAAGAGCTATGGAACGGGATTTCTCTGAAGGACCGCATCAGAAATGATGTACCCGACAGAGAACCAGAGTCACTGACATAGCCCACCGAATTAGCAAACTGAAGTGGCACTGACAGCCGTTGGAGCCGTAAAGTCCTTCAGTGGAGACCGCGACTCGGTAAGCGTAGTGTTGGACGCCCTGCGACAAGATGGGATGATGACATTCGAATGGCTGGCTGGTGTGGGCTGGATGAGAGTGGCCGTAAATCGGGAGCAGTGGCGTGCATTAGGGGAGACCTATGTCCAGCAGTGGTTGAGTGTGGGTTGCTGATGAGAATGCTGAGGGAAGATATATACCGCCACAGCGCTAGAGGATAAGTCGTACTAGAGAGAGTCAAGTACGAGTAGTCCTACTGCTGTACGCGGTCAAACGGAAGAAGTTGGTACTGAGGTTCACCAGGCCAGAGATGAGAGCAGTATTCCATATGGGGCCGAACTTGTGCCTTATAAAGTTGTAACCGATGAACTGGTGTAAAATATCGCACCGCTCTACACCAAGTTTCTTTGAAGCTATCCATAATACCCTTCCCTTAAAAATATGATTCCTATATCTTTCTCATAATAACCGTTGAATCGTTTTCCGCCAAACTTGGTGAATGTCAAAATCGATACGATGGGGGGAAAAATTATCATTGAAGACCACGTCATCAGGTCGCCATGGAAACCGCCGTTGGTTCAATGGCGTGGAACTGATTTGCATGGGTTTGCTTACAATATTTGGATAGAAACGGAGCAATCAAATTATGACAAGAATCTATTAACTCCATTTATCTTTTCATCTAATTACCATCAGCGATTCGTCTGCCACCTACCACATAAAAAAAAACTAAAAATTTCATAAGGCTTTTTCAAAGATAAATAAATTAGACAACATATATAGAGTGATGGCAGCTCAGTGGATAAGAACGTGCACCTTCTTAACGGGAGGTCGTGGGTTCGAATCCGGACATGCGCCGCTGGATTATTCATAGAAAATAGTTTACGTGTATTTTTTTACCCTGGCACAGCGGTGAGGGAAAGCCCCTTCGGCCGCCTAGAAAACCAAGTTTCGAAACTAATTTCGAAGAATTTATAATCGATTAATCGATTATAAATCCCCCCCCCCCCTTCCTCGCGCCCCTCCTTACCTCTAACTTCTATAATAAATTAATAATAAAACTACAAAAAATATATGATATACATTACCATAAAAACTAACAACGAAAATTGGTTTGAACTAGATCGAGCAAATAGTTTTTTTAATACGTTATAAACCGTAAACCGCAATGTACCTTCCATATATCTTACTTGCTGCTACGGAACCCTTCATGGGCGAGTCCGACTCGCTCTTGGCCAGGCTTTTACGTGATCCTGAAATAAAGGGTAGGTATTGACTGGTTCTTGACACAAACAACAAAGTGTTTCCTTTTTAGGTACGGAACTCAAAAAGCTTTCTTTTTTTCTTTTATTTTATGTGATACCTAGGTGGCAGACGAGCACACGGATAACCTGGTGGTAAGCGATTGCCGCCGCCCATGAACACCCACGACACCAGTGGAGTCACAAGAGCGCTACCATCCGCAAAACCCCCCTTTTTATGTGATAGGTGGCAGAAGAGCAGACGGATCACCTGTCTGGCTATCGCGAGATATGTCACGGAAGAGGTACGACAAATTTGTCGATATCGACTAATGTCTTTTTCTCTAACATGCGCATCACGATCGACAAATTTCTCGTGGTAGACAAAGGATTACTCGTGTAGACAAACCAGTGTTGCCCTTTGAAATATACATTTGTTTTCTTATATAGCTACACTGGTTTCGTTCATTCAATTAACCACGAGATACGGGATAGACAAAATTATGTCGCGGTGCGCATGTTAGGCCAACTGGTTGTAAGCGATCGCCGCCGCCCATGGACACCCACGATACCGTGGCGTCACAAGTGCGCTGAAAACCAAATCCCCCTTTTCCCCGGATTGGGCCGCGTTTCGCTGCGTGTGGTCCCACGCAGCGAAGCACAGCACAGTGCTGCTTCACGCCGGTTTTCTGTAAGGCCGTGGTATCACTCCAGTCGAGCCAAAACTTTTCCCCCTCATTACAAATCGCGAATTAAGGGTGGTCCCGGAACCCTTAATTCGTGTTGGAACGAGATGGCATGAGTTTTTAGTACGGTAATAAATTTGGATCGCGATTTAGAATAAGGTACTTAGTAAAAGTTAAAAACAGTTTGAGCTATTGGGGATTAGTGTCAAATTGAATGAAAATCCAAATAAATATTACTGCCTATTGTTTAAACTTTCATGGTCTCTAACTAGAGAATTAGAATAGTTATTTACGTGTTTTCTACCATGTATCATTGTCATCATCATTTCAGCCAATAGACGCCCACTGCTAGACATAGGCCTCCTCTAATGTTCTCCGCACAGATCGGTCCTATGCCTCCACTCGAGGACCCTTCCACCCAAACGGCCGTCTGTTCTCCTCGCTATGTGCCCTGCCCATTGCCACTTTGAGGCATGCAATCCTTTGGGCTATGTCTGTGACCTTAGTTCTCCTGCGGATCTCATCATTTCTGATACGATCACGCAAGGAGACTCCGAGCATAGCCCTCTCCATTGCTCTCTGGGTGACTTTGAGCCTCCTTAATTGGCACATGTCTACCATGTATAATAATGTGTAATACTGAGCCTCTTTAAAAAAAATGTAAGTACCTTATTTTTGAGTTTCCGATATTTCGGAACTGTTGCAAACGCCATGCTCACGGAGTAAACTCAAAAATAAGGGACATGGTCGAAATTTCGTAAATAACTATTCTAATATTACTACCGGTTTTTTTTCAGCCTACTGCAATCTTACAAAGCCAAACAATCTATGAAATCCACAATTTTCAAGGCTTCAAGGCGTTGGCTCGGTTATCGACAAAACTTCACCCACCAATGGGGGTGGAGCTACCCCCACCCGGAGGGAAAAGACAGCCAATCAGGAGCAGGGGTTTAAATTAGGAACGCGTGTATTGCGTTGCTTTGTCACGTCAAATTTGACGTATCGCCGAAACCAAAACAGGGACATACAGGATGTGTATAAAAAAATCTAATTATCAGATTACAGCAGCGCATACCCCGTTTGATCCTAAAGTAAGTCCCAAAGGACTAGTGTTAAGGGTATCACAAGGGAAGACATTTTTTTTGCTATAATCTGTAGGACTTGTCCCCCTGAGTATTTATTACAATGGCACCAAAGTCGTTTAATTATATTTGGTTTCATTTGAGTTCAATAATCAACATCTTCATACATTTTCAGAGAATCAACAAATGATTTTTTTTAGTATCTTAAATCTTGACATTTGAACTTCAGGGGCACAAGTCACAACAGAATAAAGATTCTTTTGGCCTACACTTTCATAGTTTGGACCAAAACTATATAAAAGCCGAGGATCTCCTATAAACATAAATAGATATAAAGGAAGTGTTAAAGGTGACGGGTAGGGCACACTAGCGACGCCAATCGATTTTAATTTGTAGCTACTAAACCGGATCTATTTTTAACAATTTCGGGGTTATAACCTCTCGGCAAACACTTTTACTATTTATTAAATAACCATGCAACCATTGGATCCGGTTTTGTACGCGATAAATTGATCAACGCCAAAAGTGGCCGCTTTTGGTGTGAATCAATTTTTCGCGTACACGTTGGACCCAAAATTTATTCATGGTCATTTAATAAATAGTACAAGTGTTTGCCGAGAGGTTGTGACTCCGAAATCGTTTAAAATAGATCCGGTTTATTAGCTAAAAATTAAAATCGATTGGCTGCGCTAGTGTGCAATAAATAAACGTTATTTGTGTCTAAAATTGCAACTTCTTGTTAAGTTTTGTGCTTATTCCAGATTCTGTAATGTTTTCTATGTCCCAAAAACTAATATTTTTATCTTAATACGAAATACATCTCCAACAGCGTTATTTTTTTGAAAAAAAAATGATTCACGCCAAAAGTGGCCGCTTTTGGCGTGAATCAAAAGTGGCCGCTTTTGGCGTGAATCAAAAGTGGCCGCTTTTGGCGTGAATCAATTTTTCGCGTACGCGTTGTGCAGATTTCTTCCCGACGTTTTTGTTTCGCTTCACCGCCGAGCTGGTGGTAGATAAATAACCCAAGAGGATTTGAATCAACGCCCTTGTGTTTAGAATTAGAAGGCACAATACATGTTCATCCACTGAGCATGGCTGCTCAGAGCTATGAATATTGCTATTTATTTTGTGGGATGGGGTTTGGAAAAAAGCCAGGGATTTAAGGAATAAGTATTTCTATATTTATGAGCGCCGTCTGTACACCGTCTTTACGTCGTCCGCCATTCGTCGTCTATCTCACTCTCGCACGTCATTCTGATTCAAACATCGAACTCATACGCGTTCCTTGCCATGCATCTACCGATCACCAATCCAACACTAACAAAGTGTTTAAGAGTAATTTTAAAAGTGGTTGGCCTTGACATTAGTCTTCATCATCTTGCATTAATTTTACATATATTAGTCTTCGCTCAGTGGCTCAGTTAAACTCTTTTACAAAGTCACTGCTAGAATTTTTGGCTAGAATCGACTATTTCGTCGTACCTTAAAGGGTCCCAGTAAATTTATTGCCCGTTTTTTAAGCTATCAAACACACACAATGAGGTAATGGAAGAAATTTTTAAGGTATGGTTTTAATATTTTTTTCCAATACCTTTTACTATATTAAGTAACTAATTTGAATATTTTTGTAAAAAAGCAGGTAGTTATTTTTTTATTTTCAAACATTTTGAATTCGAAGCGTATTTATTATGACGTTTACTAAGCTCAGTGTTACCATATGTCATTTTCCCCAATTTACGGGAAATATATCGTAAGAAAAAATTACATACTTCTAAAAATGCCTTTTAATCGGGGAAATTTTAAATCACTATCTGGTAACATTACGGTAAAACAAAATAAAAACAGCCCACAGTCTTAGTTTTGGTGTCACCCTGCAAATAAACGTTAAACTAGCGCCATCTGTTACTTGGTCCGGCCACGGCGATACGGCATAATCATTTCAGCAGAGACAAAATTCTTGTTTTGTACTTTTTAGATCGTGTTTTTTTGTAGTCAGGTTTTAGTTTTGAAACTTTATTTTTATTTAACATATTTTTAGTTATGTAAAAATGTGCTAAAAAGCTCTTTCATTTGATACCCCACACAGTACTGTCCAGCAAAATTTTTTTTTTATTTCCTTACTCTATGTCCCCTAGAGGGCGCTGTAATAAATTTAACGTGACGTCATGTTGCCTTTAACCAGAAGACAACCAAGACGCTTCTAACGACACCTCATTTGTTCAAATATGATAACTAGTTTAGAAGTTACGTGGAAACAGATGAACATACATACATACATAGCCTGTCAAAATCATAACCCTCCTTTTCCTTTGCCGTAGTCGGGTTAAAAATATTAAATATTATTATGAAATACAAATGCCTGGGTTTCCGGATAAGAACCTGTTTAATTTTTTTCCCATACCCCATTCTTACAATATATAAACATATATGCATATTGTAAACAATGATTTTATCGTAAAATAAATTATGAGGAACACAAATATATACTTAAATACATATATTACACCCAGACACCGAACAAACACTAGTGTTCATCGCACGAATGTTTGTCCAGGGTGGGGATCGAACCCACGACCTTTGGCGCAAGAGGCGGGGTCACTACCAATTGCGCCATCCGGTCAGTCAATAGATGGGTGTTTTATTTTAGTAAATAGTAATAAAACCAATAAATAGTAACAAAATATGTTACCAATATTATTACACTCTCATAATCATAATCATCATTTATTGCATGCCATATTGGAGTACAGATTCTGATAAAATTATATAGTACTTACTTAGGTGTGCACTCTGAGACTGTTGAATCTTAAAATGTAATTAAATGCATGCTTTTCCAACGCTCTTCCAGGGTCATGTTATGGAACTCTGATATTTGTAAGGCCTATCTATACCAACATGTCCAATAATTGAATTGAATTATATGGTGGCGTTTTTGCACACCCTGTGTTACCAATGACATCACGTCGTCCCTGCAGTCACGAAGGCATAAAGTACGCAACGTTGACAATAACAAAATTAAAGTACAGCCATAACGATTCATTATAAAACCATTAGCTGTAACCATAGTAAAGTATGGATGCGCCCTAAGTTAGTTAATATGTGCCCTAATAAAGTTAATTCGTGCCCTTAGTTGCCTTTCACTAGGAATAGACGATCTTTATCGGACTACATAAAAAATGCCGTTTTTAGCTAGAAACCCTACCACAAGTTCGTTTAGAAAACCATAAACATTATAAAACCATTAGCTGTACCCATAGAGCAAGATATGGATGTGCCATGAGATAGTTAATTTGTGCCCTTATATAGTTAATTCGTGCCCTTAGTTGCCTTTCACTAGGAATAGATGATCTTTATCGGACTACATAAAAAATGCCGTTTTTAGCTAGAAAACCTACCACAAGTTCGTTTAGAAAACCATAAACATTATAAAACCATTAGCTGTATCCATAGAACAAGGTATGGATGTGCCCTAAGATATTTAATCTGTGCCCTTAGAAAGTTAATATGTGCCCTAAGATAGTTAATCTGTGCCCTAAGATAGTTCATATTTGCCCTTAGATACCTAGTTCATATGTGCCCTTAGATAGTTCATATGTGCCCTTAGTAAGTTAATATGTGCCCTTAGAAAGTTAATATATGCCATTAGAAAGTTCATCTGTGCCCTAAGATAGTTAATATGTGCCCTTAGTAAGTTAATATGAGCCTTTGAAAGTTCATCTGTGCCCTAAGATAGTTCATATGTGCCATTAGTAAGTTAATATGTGCCCTTAGAAAGTTCATCTGTGCCCTAAGATAGTTAATATGTGCACTTAGTAAGTTAATATGTGCCCTTAGAAAGTTCATCTGTGCTCTAAGATAGTTAATGTGTCCTTAGTAAGTTAATATGTGCCCTTAGAAAGTTAATACGTGCCCTTATTAAGTTAATATGTGCCCTTAGAAAGTTCATCTGTGCCCTATGATAGTTCATATGTGCCCTTAGTAAGTTAATATGAGCCCTTAGAAAGTTCATCTGTGCTCTAAGATAGTTAATGTGTCCTTAGTAAGTTAATATGTGCCCTTAGAAAGTTAATATGTGCCCTTATTAAGTTAATATGTGCCCTTAGAAAGTTCATCTGTGCCCTAAGATAGTTCATATGTGTCCTTAGAAAGTTCATATGTGCCCTAAGATAGATTAACAATCTATGCCCTTTGATAGCTGAGATACTTAGTATAGTTAGGAAGTTAATCTATGCCATAAGTTGCCTTTCACTAGGGACAGACGATCTTAAACGAACTACATAAAAAATCCGTTTTTAGGTGGAAACTCCCATGAGCAAGTTATGGATGCGGCCTAAGTAAGTTAATCCGTGCCCTTAAGTTGCCTTTCACTAGGAACAAACCATCTTTAGTTAATTGGATTACATAAAAATACCGTTTTTAGACCCTGCTACTAGATAGTTTTTGTGATTGGTGGCAGACGAGCAGACGGATCACCAGATGGTTTTTATGTGATATGTGACAGATGAGCAGTCCACTTTCATTATGAAAACAGTAGCTATAACCATAGAGCAAGGTATGGCTGTGCCCTAAGATAGTAAATATATGTGCCCTTAGAAAGTTATGGCGACGGGTAGCCCTAACTAGCGACACTAATCGATTTAAATTGTTAGCTACTATACCGGATATACTTTAAACAATTTCGGGATTACAACTTCTGGCAAAAACTTATACTATTTATTAAATAACCATGCACAAATGTTGTGATTACCGCTAAAAGCGGCCACTTTTAGCGTGAATCAATTTTTCGCGTACAAAAACGGACCCAACATTTGTGCATGGTTATTTAATAAATAGTATAAGTGTTTGCCTTTCGGTGGTTTAGTAGCGAAAACTTAAAATCGATTGGCGTCGCTAGTGTGCCCTACACGTCGCCTTAATTGTAAAAATTACAATTTCGCGGCGGAGCCAAACCAACTGATCCATGGTTAGGTACATGTTAAGAACAAATCCGTGTTTCCTCGCCAGACGTTTTCCCTCACCGACGAGCTGATGGTAGAAATATGCACATAGATTTGAATAAATCTATAGGTGTGGCAGGCCCCCCACAAGGTGGACCGACGATCTGGTGAAGATCGCGGGAATCCATTGGATGCGGGCGGCACAGGACCGATCTGTGTGGAGAACATTGGGGGAGGCCTATGTCCAGCAGTGGACGTCTATTGGCTGAAATGATGATGATAGTTGTATGCTCGGATTCGAACCTACAACCGCTCGGAAATTCTGATACTGAGAAACGGCTTATTATTTTAAAGTAGGTATTTGTGGTTATATAATTTGTGGTTTTCCTTACGTTATTATCTCTTAGATAAAAATATTCAATTTCAATATCTTTATTGCTTTCTCATATGTTGAACAAAGATCTTAGTTTAAATTATATTTTTAAAACGAGCGGACGGACAAACGAGCAAGCGAGTCACCTGATGGAAAGTAATCATCGCCGCCCATGAACATCCGCGAAATCAGAGAGATCGCTAATGTGTTGCCGGCCTTTTCAAAAAAAAGTACGCTCTTCACTTGAATGTCACTAAGTCGTAGCCGTCCGAAAATACTCCTGCAGCCAAACCGTTCCACAGAACTGAGGTACATGGTAGAAAGTTACGGGAAAAACGCACAGTATTAGACCGCTATCCATCGAGATGATGAGGATGGAATGACAATAGCTTGCGAATGGTTCGATGTAAGAATTCGGCTGCAGGGAGTAGATCAAACAGTTCTTTAGAGCACTCCCCATGATAGATGCGGTATAGAATGCTGAGGGAAGCTGTGTCCCGCCGCAATGCTACTAATAATACTTAATGTAGGTACTTACTGATGTTTTAATTTTCTAGTCTGAAAAACCAGTTCACCTAGTTCAGGTATTTATTTCTGATTTTATTATAATAATTAGTACTTACAAGTAGAAGATAGCAAAGGCCGGGGAGAGAGCCCACTACTCGGACCGGAACCAATAAATGGCGTTCCAGCCTGCATGGTCAGGTTCGAGTTAAAAGAGTGGGAGCATAAGCAAAGCACTGAATTCTGGAAAAGACTACCTTGAACAGTCTAAGGCGTTGATACAGGCGTTCGATCAGAGACGAGCTGTAGAAATAATAAAACTGAGTAGAGGACATGTTAGGGCACTCACTCGGACCCTCACAGGGCACTGAAAATTAAACAAGCACCTGCACAACATGGGCCTTTCAGATACCAAAATCAGCAGGTTCTGTCGCGAGGATGAGGAAACGATTATCCACGTCCTCGGCGAGTGCATAGCGCTGCACCGTTGCAGAAGCCGGCACCTGGGAGCACACATGATCTCAGCTAACGAGATCAAGAGCTCCCCCATCAGCTCCATTCTCGGGTTTATCCTGGAACTGGAGCTACATGAGGTGCTGAAATATGTTACGGGGCTGCCACAATAGATCATCTACTGGTCGCTGTGGCTATGAGACGTAGGGCTCACCCCATTTCTATCAAATAATAATATTAAATAATAACAAGTAGAAGATTATTTGAATGATAAGGACGACGAAGGATGATAAGAATGAAGAAAATTGAAGAAGAATGAAGAACATTGTAATTACCATATTATTTGAAAAGAGTAACTACTGAGTTTCTTGCTGATTCTTCTCGGTAGAAATTGACATTCCGAATCAGTGGTAGATTGCATACTATATGACATTCATAAATGCTCTGTATAGACTTAAATTGAAGAAAGATATTTTTGATTTTCACTAGGTTTACACAGGTATTTGTGTAAAATTATTTTTTGAATAAACAAATTGAATTGAATGAGGGTTTTCACGTGTGTAAAATCCGCTAGATGGAGTACTATAGAAGCGAGGTCCATATACAATGTGATTGGTTATTTTTAAACGTGATCTGTCAAAATGTCAATTTGACAAACTAATCAACCAATGCGGTTGATGTTCGACCTCAGTCCAACAGTACGCCATCTAGCGGATTTTTCACACGCAAAAACCCTCATTGAATTCTCATCCAGTGAGCTACTATTGTAACTACATAATATTTGAAGTTTAACCTCTTACTTAATCAAGTACCAAAACAAGTCTAGTATTTGAATATAAGAGACCTCGATAACAGCCTTGAATTCAGTGTGACCGCTCAAATTGTGGACTTGGAACATTTTCGACTACAAAATCATTGATGCATAAAATTGACAAGCAGATATTGAAGCTATGAAATTGTGACACAAGGTTGGTTCGCATGGTTGGTGGTCGTACTATTTTTAAACTAAGGTCAGGAATATTAAGCTTAAGTCAAAGGACTAAGGTTGAAAATTGCGCCATATCTAGTTCTTTTGATTAAAAAATAATCACGTTTTGAACATTAATAATTTGTATAAAAAATCTGTTGTTTATTTTTTTTAAGAACCTTTAGCCTTAAACTAAATATAACTGTTTTTTTTTCTTCGTTGCGACAATGAGATAATTATCTAGGATAACCAGTAGAAATGCTTAAAAAGTAGGCAATCCTAAAACACGACACGCTTGCGCGATTTGATCGAAACCTAGCGCCATCTATTGTTAACGGAACGTATGTCCCGAAACGAAGTAAGGGAGGAACACCTAGTCTCTATGTTCTTAATTTATAATAGTTTGTTAAACTAAAAAGGTGTTATTTTGCAGATTTCATTCCTTTTAGGGTTCCGTAGCCAAATGGCAAAAAACGGAACTCTTATAGATTCGTCATGTCTGTCTGTCTGTTCGTCTGTCTGTCCGTCCGTATATCACAGCCACATAAGAACTATACTCTTGAAACTTGATATATAGATGTATTCTTTTAACTGAGTCACGATTTTTACAGAAAAATAGGAAAAACAAACTTTTCAGGGGTCCCTATACTTTTTTTTTTCATCAACCCCATACATGTGGGGTATCTCTGGATAGGTCTTTAAAAGTGATGTTGAGGTTTGTAATAAAAAAAAATTCTAAACTTAATACTTTGCGCAAGAGACGCTCCCAAAAGGGGTAAGATGTAACCCCCCCTCCCCCTCTAACTTCTATAATAAAAAAATTATAAAACAAAAAAATAATATGATAAACATTACCATGAAAACTAACAAAGTAAATTGGTTTGATCTAGATCTAGTAAGAAGTTTTTTTACCGCAATTTATCTTTCAAATTTCAAATTTAAAATAATTTTATTGCCAGTTAAGTGTTACAATGGGGTGTTACAATAAATAATGCTGCTTTACTACTTAACCACCTTTTACAGGCATTGCAATATCTAAGTATGCTTATACATTGAGTTAAAAACCTACTAAGTAAGTGAAACTTAAAACTAATTAAATAAGAGAACCAATAACAAAATAATAGAGTATGTAGCTTATATACCGACTAACAATATTTATTTTAATTTTTCTTCCATATATCTTACTTGCTGCTTCGGAACCCTCGCACTTTTTTTTTAAATGTATGTTACTTTTTGTTTTAAACAAAACAAAACAAAACTGCTCTATAACACCATTTAAGCAAACAAAAGTTTATTGAGCGTTTATGAATAAAGCCCTATGTATATAAAATAAGTTGAAGAACCCTAGAAACCAAGGATGTCTGTCATCTCATTAATGGAAAGATACATTGAAGCAATCTGGCCACTAAATCAATTATGGATGCATTAACGTTATAATTAAACATAACTGTCAATAAATCAAGTGTTGATCTCTTCGACCCCTTATCGGTCGCTTGTTGATCATTTTGTTATTTTCTTTTATGCAGTTGCTACCAAACATTTTAAACGGAATTTTAATGAGGTTTTAACCCTTTACACTTGTTCCGTCCATCAACTATATATACACCGATAAATAAATAAATATTTCACAACATCACATACTTTGATCTGACTCCGAGATAGGCAGTTCATGCACCTGTGCTACAGATATCAGAACCAACAGCGGAATTACAAATATATACATTAAATTATTTTGTAGATACATACTGAATCCGTAACACAGGTGCATGCTGTGTTACGGATTCAGAACCAACAGCGGAATTACAAATATATACATTAAATTATTTTGAAAGAAAGAAAGAAAGAAATAATATTTATTTAGTGACACAAATAAAGTAACAAAATTATAAAACACTAGCTTTTGCCCGCGACTTCGTCTGCGTTCACACAATATCTTTATAAATTATAGCCTATGTGTTATTCTGATCTATAAGCTACATTACTGTAAAGTTTCATTAAAATCCGTTTAGTAGTTTTTGCGTGAAAGAGGAACAAACATCCATCCATACATCCATCCAAACAAACTTTCGCCTTTATAATATTAGTAAGGATTATTACATGTATAAAAATATGAAGGTTATGTACAGTAAAAGAAATAAAGGCAATTAAAAAAAAGAAATGTGTCACCAAAAAGGTTTGCACTCAGCATATGCCGAAGGGACGCTTTGACGCTGGTATTCCGTGCAAGCCTCAAGGTATAGCAACTAGGTACGTCGTATGTAGTATATGTTGCAGTGGTTTGTTATTTTGTAGATACATACATATAATATATAGAAAATACCTAGACCAATACAAACAGACATGTTCTGACCGATGTTTTCTTATCGTTTACATCCCGAAAACCTCATAATAGATATCGTGCATAAAATCCATTAAGGTGACGGGTAGGGCACACTAGCGACGCCAATCGATTTCAATTTTTAGCTACTAAACTGAATCTATTTTAAACAATTTCGGGGTTACAACCTCTTGGCAAACACTTATATTATTAATTAAACAACCATGCACAAATGTTGGGTCCGCTTTTGTACGCGAAAAATTGAATCACGCCAAAAGCGGCCACTTTTGGCGGTAATCCAAAATTCGAGTGCAAAAGCAGACCAAACAGTTAACTATGAGTATTAAATAAATAGTATAGGTTTTTGCCGAGTGGTTGTAACCCCGAAATTGTTTAAAATAGATCCGTTTTAGTAGCTAAAAACTAAAATTGATTGGCGTTGCTAGTGTCCCCTATCCATCACCTTAAGCATAGACCAACAATATAAGCGAAAAAATATATTTTCTGGTCGGGTTTGCCGGGTTATTATTGCCGGGTGGATATTCTACTTTGTATGGCTTTTCTATACAAAAATAGAATATACACCGGCAATAATGTATGGAACAACAGATTTTTTTGCTTAATTTGTTGATATAACATTATGCTAAATTAAAAAATGGTTATGAAAAATCCAGAGGTTTGTATCCGAACCTAGCGCACGTTCTTATCCACTCAGCTACTATTGCTTTCATCGTGCTATCTCTTTCTAAGAGTACTTTGTTATAGAGACAAGACAACTAAGGACTTTATTCATAAACGTATCAATAAACCTGTTTTAGCTAATACGGTGTTATGAAGCAGTTTTGTCGTTTTAAAACAAAAAAAAGATTTTTTTTTGTTCAATAGGTTAATTCTTGACCACAATCGAACTTGATTAAAAGCGACGATGTGTTCTAGGATGATACGCGTTTAAGATGCCTGTTTACTCCTGCTTTAAAGATGTCGAGATTAAAGTGGTCAGGAAAAAAAGACCTCGGCAGGGAATGCCATTCCTTAGCCGTACGCATTATTAATGTGGAGACGAATCGCTTACAATATATATGTAGATACAATAATATATACAATATTAGAAGGCAGAGTAGAATAGGCCACCCTCACTCTTACCGAGGTGTCGTAAAAGGCGACTAAGGTAAAGCTGCTGGCATGATCATCAGTACCCAGAGAAGGAAAACTCTGCATTTATATCAAAACCCTCGCCAACCCGTCTGCCATGGCAATTACCCCTCATGTGATTGAGGGAGGCCCGTGCCCCAGTAGTGGGGACTTAAATGGGCTGATGATGATGATGAAACCGAATCTATTTGCCCTGCCCGTCACCTTAAACTGATCCCCGTGTCGGGCTAAAACTAAGTAGCCAAATGATACAATGTTCCGAATCTCTAATGCCACCCCGTCTGCCAAGCGTGGTGAGTATGGCAACTACCCCTCATGTGAGGGAGGCCCGTGCCCCAGCAGTGGGGGCTTAAATGGGCTGACGATGATACAATATTGTCGAAAAGAGAATGAAAACTGCTTTTTAATACCGATTTAGTTAACAAAGGTTTAATATACGTTCATTCAGAAATACCATACTGTTTAAGCAGCTGTCAATGTCAATACATGTTTGCATATTCGGTCGTATATTAGCTAAGTTCAAAGTTTATCGGTTTCAGGAAATAAATATAACAACTCAGTAATAATGAAACATGTAGGTCATAGCATAGATAAAACAATCGTTGACAATGAAATATTGATAAGGTTTTAATAATATCTGCAACGGTATATAATTATTATGCTTATTTATTAAGCATGCTGAGTGGAGCCCATTTCAGTGCCATTCTGATGTCTCTTAATATCAAAAGTAAAGTGTCCATAAACTGTCCCACTGCAGGGCAAAGGCCTCCATCATAGAAATCAAGTCATCGCTACTATGATGGGATTAGGCTTAATCACCACGCTTGCCAAATGCTAAGGATTGGTGATCACAAACCCGAGCTATAGTACAAATTCGAAACATACTTTTTGCTCGACCCGGGAATCGAAACCAAATCGAGATCACGGTCCGATACTTAAACCACTAGATCAACAGGGCCCTAATATAAATTTTTTTGATTGCTTATAGTAGGTAGACGAGCTTGCGGCCCATCTGATGGTAAACGGTAACCGCCGCTCATAGACATCAAAAATGCCGGAGCACAGTCATGCCGCTGCCTACCGTGAGAGAAGAACTCTTTTCAAACCTCGTTTAAAAAAGGACATGTCATAGCGATCAGGGAACACCGCGGCTGGAAGCTCATTCCAGAGTTTGCACGAGCGCGGGAAAAAGGAGCGCTGGAAACGAAGCGTTCTGGAAGGGATTGGTTCCAGGTAGTATTGGTGAAGTTATATACCTAAGCTTTATATTGTGTATGTTTGGCGTTGAATATATGATTTTATGTATATATTATGGCTAGTTTAAGGTAGGGCACACTAGCACATAGTCGTAGTGATAGATAATACTTACAAAAGAAAAATCGATTTAGATATTTAAGGTGTCAAAGAGAAAGTCAAATTTTGGACGCGTCCGTTCTCAAATAATGTGTTTGCCCTCAAACAAGGTATTAAGTATATTAAATTGATTTAATATTTAAAGTTATGTACCAAATTTGACGACCCGTTTGGAACAATGGTAGTGAACGCTGCCTTTCGTCCAAGGGTTGCGGGTTCGATCCCCGCACAGTACAAACATTTGTGTGCATGAACATGCCTGTTTGTATTGGTCTGGATGTTTTCTATGTATTATAAGACGTATGTATTTACAAAAAAAAAGTATTATATGCATATGTTTGCTAATCCCACTGTTGATTCTGATATCCGTAACACAGGTGCTTGACGGAGTAAGGTAGGGCAAACTAGCAACGCCAATTGATTTTAATTTTTAGCTACTAAACGGGATCTATTTTCGGCAAACATAAACTATTTATTAAATAACCATGCAAAAATGTTGGGTGTAAAATTGATTCACGCCAAAAGCGGCCACTTTTGGCGAATATATATTTTTTCGCGTACAAAAACGGAGCCAATATTTGTGCATTGGTTATTTAATAAATAGTATAAGTGTTTGCCGAGAGGTTGTAACCCCGAAATTGTTTAAAATAGATCCGGTTTAGTAGCTAAAAATTAAAATCGATTTGCGTCGCTAGTTTGCCCTACGCGTCACCTTAATAAGATGGCTGCGACATATATTTTTGCTTCAGTTCAAAGTTTTAGTACTTACATGCAACGAATGTCATTCTCAGGGCGCGTCTTTGTGCCATTATTAGCCATGTGCCGGTAACGAGAAATGTCCTGTATGACTCAGGGATGCTAGAATAGACTCTGCGCCACAAAACAAGTTCCGTGAAAAACACGCTTCAGTCGTTCGAGCGCACTTGTAAAGGCTGTAGGCTGATAGCCTAAGTAGTAGAGGAAGGGGATGGCCGCCCTTGATTGGTGGACCATTACAGCCAACCTAGTTAAGAAGTCTCAACTACCTGACCCGACAACCTAGGAGAGATTGTCCTGGCGCAGAAGGATAAAGAGAGCCGACCCCACCTAATGTGGGAACAGGCAAAGAAGAAGGGTCCTACTGCAGGGCAAAGGCCTCCATCATAGAAATCAAGTCATCGCTACTATGATGGGAATAGGCTTAATCACCACGCTTGCCTAAAACCTAGGACCCTGAGATCACGGTCCGGTGCTTAAACCACTAGACCAACAGGGCGTCATGCGGTTGGGGTTGTAGTTAAAGATAGAGACGGGTTAAATAGGAATATTGAGAAAAAATATCTGATCTGTTTTCAAAAAACAAAAAAAAAATTACAAGTCTACTTAAACATTTTTAAAGTTTACCAGTTTTAAACCGACTTCAAAAAAAAGAGGTTCTCAATTCGACATGTATATATATATATTTTTATGATTGTGCGCTGATTACTTTGCCATTTATGAACCGATTTAGATGATTATTTTTTAGTTGGAAAATAGATAGTCCCGGATTGGTGCCAAAAAATCAGAACCCTCAAATTTGAAAGACACACTTACGTGTGTCTTTTTGTATCTTTTTTCAAAACTGCACCAGTGCTTACGACGGATTGTAATAATTTTGTGGCTCTGCTGATGATGAAAGGTCAACTCCTTAACGGTAAGCAGTTAAAGGATAACTCTTTCAATACTGTACCCTCTGGGGGGAAGGGGGGAGGAGGCTGCTATAAAAATGAGAAACCTCAAATTTAAAAAAAGCCTTTTTTTGTGTCTCATTTACCAAAAAATGAGACACTAAGAATAATGAAAAAAAAATTTCGGCAAAAAAAAACTGCCTTCAAGAAGTGTAAAAATTTTTAAAACTTTTTAGTTAGAGGTTTATGAAGGCGGTTTTTTTTCGCAGAAATTTTTTATGCTGTGCTATTCGACTATTCCTGAAATAACGGAGAAAATTTCTGAAACCCTGCTGCCTGAAAAATCGGAATATATTTAAGTGACACCACAGTTTTAGGAGTAACTAAGCGTCCCTTCTGTGGCACATTAAGTATCAGGCAATAGTTTAGTTTTCTGCCTATTTTTTTTAACCATGCCTTCAAATAATGTGATAATAAGTTTAACTGCCTCGTTGGTGCAATGGATAGTGCGTCGTATTTCAAAGCGACGACTGCGCTTGGGGTCCCGGGTTCGATCCCCGGGTCGGGCCAAAAATTTGTACCTGAGATTTTATCTTAAGAAATTCTCAGTGTCAGCCCGGAGTCTGGAAGTTGGCGATCTTGTACCCCCGTACCTCGGAAAGCACGTTAAGACGTTCTTCCTGCGTCCGATCCCTCCGGTCGTGTCACACTGGTGTCCCATCAGATTATGAGGGCAAGGGAATAGGGAGTCCGTTTTGGTACACGAAAAATTGATTCACGCTAAAAGTGGCCGCTTTTGGCGTGAATCAATTTTTCGCGTACGCGTTGGACTCAACATTTGTGCATGGTTAATTAATAAGTAGTATAAGTGTTTGCCGAGAGGTTGTAGACCCGAAATCGTTTAAAATAGATCCGGTTTAGTAGCTAAAATTAGAATTGATTGGCGTCGCTAGTGTGCCCCGCCGTATTCTCGTGGTCCCATTTATTTATCCCATCAATGGGACTAGGAGGGAGACTTACTTTTCGTAGTGTCATTAATGTGATTGAGGGAGGCCCGTGCCCCAGCAGTGGGGACTTAAATGGGCTGACGATGACGATGAAGGTCTAACGAATCCTAGTCTTAAAATAGTACAGTCTTATTTCAAGACTCTCGATAAAATATTAAACAATTACAACCATGGATTTAGGGGACTCAGTCATGAATTCTTTTTGGCAGGACTCAAGTTTTTTTTAACAAAAGACTCCATATTTTTTCCACATTTTTTTAACATAAGACTGACCGGATGGCGCAATTGGTAGTGACCCTGCCTCTTACGCCAAAGGTCATGGGTTCGATCCCCACCCTAGACAAACATTCGTGCGATGAACACTTGTGTTTGTTCAGTGTCTGGGTGTAATATATGTATTTAAGTATATATTTGTGTTCCTCTGTTGTCTGATATCTGTAACACAAGTGCTCAAGCTACTTAGTATGGAATCAGGTCAACGTATGAGATGTTGTGAGAAATTATATTAATAAAATCTCACTTCCCTACCCGTCACCTTAAGCGACTCAAAAATGCACTTCGCAAGTCCGCTGCGCACGCGCACTACGTAACAAACAGGTGTTTCAATCTGTTGTTCATTCATTCGCACTTTTTCCTTTTTCGTGGGAAACTTATTGTGTTGAGTAAGACGAAGCATTATGCCGTAGCTCTGTCCTGCTCTAGCTCTGACACTGCTTAATTAGTGTAAGAATAACGTTGCACCGGTAGCTCAGTGGATTAAGAGCGCCTTCCATACCTCCACCTCTGGAATTTTCAAATCTATGTGCGTATTGTGATAAATTATAAATAAATAATTGATCTGACTCCGAGATAGGTAGCTCAAGCACCTGTGTTACGGATATCAGAATCAAAAGTGGGATTACAAATATATACATATAATACTTTTCTTTTTTAAATACATACTTATAATACATAGAAACACCCAGACCAATACAAACAAACATGTTCATGCACACAAATGTTTGTACTGTGCGGGGATCGAACCCGCAATCCTTGGACCAAAGGCAGCGTTCACTACAACGGGTAGTCAATCCATTTTATTTTTCGTCGAGTCGTTGTCGATTAGCTCGGTGGCATGTTATTATAATCAGGTTGCATCGATTGTAGCTCAGGGGGATAAGAGCACCTTCCATATCTCGAACTTTGGATTTTTCAAATCTAAATGCATATAGTACGACTTTTACGCAGTCATGCGGAATAAAATGGTGTCTATCAGAAAGCGGGTGATGGGCAGTTCCAATACCATTCTTCAGCTGTTTTCCGACCAATATCACAGTCCATCCATGCAGCATTGGGCCTCAGCTGTGTTTACTAAGGCTCGTCGCATTGCATTGTAGGTGCTATCCGTTTGTATTATTATGTTAGTGTAAATTTGATTGAATTTAAATTTAATTTCATTTATTTATTATCGAATATTTATTCTAATGTAATTTAAATAATTTTAGCTTTTTGATTTTAATTGTAATTTATTTTTATTTTTTAATATAATTTTAAACTGATTGAATAAATCATCATCATCATCATCATCAGCCCATTTAAGTCCCCACTGCTGGGGCACGGGCCTCCCTCAATCAAATGAGGGGTAATTGCCATACTCACCACGCTTGGCAGACGGGTTGGCGAGGGTTTTGATATAAATGCAGAGTTTTCCTTCTCTGGGCGCTGATGATCATGCCAGCAGTTTTACCTTAGTCGCCTTTTACGACACCTCGGTAAGTGTGAGGGTGGCCTATTCTACTCTGCCGGGACCACACGGCTTATAGGATTGAATAAATAAATATACAATATAAATATAAATATGAGGATAATATGACCATTGTTGAAATAAATGAATTTTATTTATTTATTCATTATAATTACCATTAGCTCGGCGGCGAGTTGTTATAATAATGTTGTAGCAATGGTAGCTCAGTGGGTCAGAACGCGCCTTCCCTGCGGGGGTCGTGTTTGGAATCCGAGCATGCACCTCTAGATTTTTCAAATCTATGTGCGTATTTTTACCATTAGCTCGGCGGTGAGGGAAAACATCGTGAGGAAACCTCCACGTTTCGGATAGTTTCGAAACGTGTAACCATGATTCAGTTGGTCTGGTTCCCCTGTTAAAGCGTTGCGAAGGCCAGACGGCAGTCGCTTCATTGTAATGTTTTTTTTAATCATTTCGTCAACGTGTCCACATTGACGATATGAAATAATCGATGGCGCCACTGTCGCTTTTATAAATAAGTTATAATTCTATCTTCTTCCGTTCTATCTAGTAATTCTATCTCACATTATCATTTATTTATGTACATTAGTATTTATTTATTTATGGTTATTCATTAACACTCGAGGACCTTTCCGCCCCAACGGCCGTCTGTTCTCCTCGCTATGTGCCCTGCCCATTGCCACTTGAGGCATGCAATCCTTTGGGCTATGTCTGTGACCTTAGTTCTTCTGCGGATCTCATCATTTCTGATACGATCACGCAGGGAGACTCCGAGCATAGCCCTCTCCATGGCTCTCGAGTGGAGGCCACGTAGAGGAAGCCGTGGCAGGCCCCCCACAAGGTGGACCGACGATCTGGTGAAGATCGCGGGAATGCATTGGATTCCTGCGGCACAGAACCGATCTGTGTGGAGAGCTATGGGGGAGGTCTGGCCTATGTCCAGCAGTGGACGTCTATTGGCTGAAATGATGATGATTGATGATTCATTAACACAGTCGTCACTCAGAACAGGTCCTGCCAGAATACCAGCGCTGCCGCGGCATTTCTGTCGGTGTTGTGACAGCACCATGCTGAGGCACCTGATTGACCTCACACTTCACACACGCCTATTTGTTTAAAATATTTTCATTATATATCTGTGTATTTACCTAACTATCGTCTGTTCTCGTACTCACCTTTGTCTGTAGTATTAATGTGTCAATGTTACCTATGTTTTCTAATGAGTGTTCATTGTTAAATTATTTATTGTGATGGTCAATAAAATGTTTATTTCTTTCTTTCTTTCTTAATTACCAGACTCCCAAAATCCTGAATCATGGTCTAAGCGTACCCCGGGCTCCAGAGCGACAGCTTTGGATGCAACCGGGAAAAAACGCTTAGGTGAGGTAATTTGTGCCCAAATAAGTTATGGAATGACCTTAGATTAAATCAAATTAATTAAATCTAAGGGAATTACATACCTTTGAATCCGTATCGATAATTACAATCATGCTACCCAAATCTCCCCTGTCTATCCGTACTAATATTATAAATGTGTGTGTGTGTGTGTGTATGTCTTTTTTAGAGTTCCGTAGCCAAATGGCAAAAAACGGAACCCTTATAGATTCGTCATGTCTGTCCGTGTGTCTGTCCGTCCGTATGTCACAACCACTTTTCTCCGAAACTATATAAAATAAAAAATTGGGGGGGTCTCCATACTTGAAACTGAAACTCAAAAAATGTTTTTTTTTCATCAAACCTATACGTGTGGGGTAACCTATATGGATAGGTCTTTAAAAATGATGTTAAGGTTTTTAAAATCATTTTCTTAAAAATCTTAAACACAACACTTTGCGCAAGAGACGCTCCCAAAGTGGTAAATTGTGTGTGTGTCCCTTTCTAACTTCTATAATAAATGAAGTATAAAAATAAAAAAAATATATGATGTGCTTGTGTGTGTGTTTGTGTGTGTGTGTGTGTGTGTGTGTGTGTAAAGCCGCTTGGTATTCTTCTAAAAGAAATATTTTAGGCTTAGCATTTTCCAGTATCCTATTCTAAGATCTTCCGCAGCCAGCTGTTTCTTCAGTAAAGCTCCTTTGAATTGAGATAAACTGTAAATATATTTATAGCATCCGGGCCTACACCAGAGCACGTCCCATTTTTAAGGGTTCAGTTGAGACATCCCGCCAGATCTCCTCCCATGGTTAGTTATGTCGCAACACCGAAAGTGACCGATCTATCACCCCTGCCGATAGGCCAGTGTGAACGGTGTCAAGGAGCGAAGGTACATCGGTCCCTAATGGACGCACAATGGACTCTGTGGCCAGAGCTCAATTTTATTCCTGGGATAATACGACCATTATCTACTTGCGTTCGGTGTGTTTACACTGCACGATTTATATCAAGGGTTTTATTTGCGTGGTTTGGTTTCGTTATATTTTTATCGTTTACAAACCGAAATCCTCATTATAGGTATAACCTCATAATGCGAGTAGAAACAGCAAGATGGCTGTTTGAAATAAGTAAGAAAATTGTGTGCATTTGCGAATACCGAAAATGAACGAAACTTGTGAACGGAGGCTCATTCCGTACGGAGGATGTTGCCGTACATGGCATTTCTAGTAAAATAAGAGATATATAATGGATCCAGCACCGTGGTATCTAATGATTCTACCGGTCTTGCGGCGCAGAACCCCCGCTCACCGCGCTTAAGCCTTCAGGTTACGTCTACAGAGCATGTGTCCTGTTTTCGCGCTCATTTCATATTTTCGAGAAGAATTTGAACAACACTTAGATTGTTGTATTTTATGTTTCACTATAAAATTTTCATACTAATCTTGTGTTTCAAGATACGAGCCATTAGACGCTAAAACATAGAGAGATATTGCTTTAAAATGTGGTGTTGTGTGTGTTTACCGAATAGTTTTTTTTAAAGTTAGTGGCTTCGAGTAGAACCGTACATTTTCGAAAAAATATTAGTATTCATTACTTGCGATTTACTCACGCGTTTATTTTCAAATATGTGTTGGAGGACTATAAAGGGTTTGCAATAATGTACAATATCAATCGGTGAAAGGTTTAAAAAATGAGTCTAGTGCAGTCAATCTTAAAGTATGTTTAATAAAAATAAATAGCTCTGGTATCGTTGTATGTTGTATGGCCATGGGGTCCATTCACTATAGAGCGACAGAGATTTGCCTGAAAATCATGCTAACGGCTTTTGTTGGACGAAATATTTTTTTGAACGTAGAAATTTGAAATACAAAATTTTTGTACGGATTCAAACGAACCCTTCGGGTGATTCCGTAAAACCCTAATTTTTGAAAATTATTGAAATAAATTACTTGTAATATATTGGACCTCATGATTTTTTCCACCCTGTATAGCAGAAACGGCCTTCAGGAACTAGACGTGTGTAACTCTTTACTGAAACGACTCAGTGATCCGACTCAGCCAAATGATACACTGTTCCGAATCTCTAATGTTCGCTCCGAATTGACTCAAATGGATCTCGAGTCCAAGTGAACTGAATGATCCGACTGAGCTGAATGATCCGAATGAGCAAAATGACCTGATGAGCCGAATGCTCTGAACGAGCAAAATGATCTGATGAGCCGGATGAGCTGAATGATCCGAGTGAGCCGAATGATCCGAATGAGCGAAGTGAATAACGGATCTATCTGAGTGTCGATGTTCCAAATGAAGCTATTACTGTTGGAGAGGTTGGTGTCATGGAATAAAATAGATAAATATTTTCGTATATTTATTGACTAAGCAAAAGTAATGACAGACAGTGACACATTGACACTACAAGTTTTTCTATGGTCAACAGAAGCGTTTCACTGTTCCGCATCTCTGCACTGATCCAGATGCAAATGGAAAACCGGCCCACCGGCTAACAGGAGCTAAAACACAGTGAAGGAGGTCCTTCATTGCGTTTTTAACTGCTGGAAAAAACGTATCTTTCAAAAGATTGGATCTTTTGAAAGATACGTTTTTCCCAGGTCTATCAGGGACTAAAAACACAATAAAGGAGGTGGTGGGCCGGTTTTACTCTTTTCTTCATCGATTTTTCTGCTAGACTGCTAGCCTTATTCCTTACCTAATGTTCGCCATGTCACCCTGTCCTCGGCTTGGAAAGCAACAAAAAGGCTACACGGCTACAAGGCTATCCTCCCGCGAGAGGGCGCTGCGTAGTAAACACATAGTATACACAGGCTCCGTATTATTTTAATTTAAAAATAGAAAAAATAGTTATTCCGCTGTGAAAATAGTATTTATCGAAATAATAGCCAACAAATAACGAGTGACAGTGTTTGTGACAACATCCATTGCAAAACAGTGACAAAACTTTAAAGTAAAATCCAACAACTTTGGTTTCAATAACTAATGAAATACTAAAAAGTTTTATAATAAATAGTTGCAGGGTGAAATAAAAGTTACTAGTGCCACAGAAATACTAGTGCACGTGATTAAATAGTGCATTATTTTCAAAGTACAATAACGAACAATAAATCCAACTTGCACGGCAAAACAACAAGAAAATGGACTTTGGACCCTAAAACGATAGATCCATACTGCTAACGACACCTAGAGTATACGCTTGAACTAATTTATTCAAGTCTAACGAGATACATGATCACAAATTTCGACGTCTAACATAAATGCTCGTTGGCCGAGTGGTATAGCAGTAAGTTACACCTGCGCAAAACGGTAGGAACCAAGTTCAAACCCGAAGAGATCCGGATTTTTTTTAAAGATTATTTAATTTCATCTGGCTAATATGGATAGAAAGAAATGTTCGAAATGTAAGAAATCAGTTTCTAAAGGATTAGATTTGACATGCATAAAATGTAAAAAAATGTTTGACATAGATTGTGTTAATGTATCCTATAAAATACTCCAGTTAATGGATACTGAAAAGAGGCAAAACTGGAAATGCTTACCTTGTCGAAAGGAAACAGGAGAGTATTCACCAAATCCAGCCACGCTATCTAAAAACAGTGTCCAGCAGAAAAAAAAGTCATCACCAACACCAACTAATAATGTTACCTTAAGAACGAAGCAGAAACCATCACAATCAACAAACAACGAAACGGACAAACAAGCTCCAGAACTTCAACACATGACTATTACGCCGCAGAAAAACCTCCAGAAATCACTATCTATTGACAATCTGACAGAAACTTTTCAACTTCTAGAGGAAACAGTATCGCGTAGCACAGAATCCCTGCACGATCTGGAAATAATTAAGGAAATGAAATCCGAAATGGACATTCTCAGGCTAAACCTTGCCAGCGCAGAAAATGAAATAGAAAACACACTTTCTGAAAATTTTGATCTTAAGCGCCAATTAAAAAATCTTACCCAGGAAAACAATACTCTGAAGAAGATCTGTACTACCCCGTCATCTTTTAAAAGATCAAAAACACGCTCATCGATAAGTTTAAGCCTCAATCAAAGTCCAATGAGCAGTCCTGTGAGAAGAACGGAACAGGCGTTACAAATAATGGAGCTGGAAAGAAATATAAATAAATTGCGCAGTGATTTAATAAAAGCTCAAGAAGAAATAACTAGACTTAATGAAATTATAGATGATTTATCATCCACATTAAAGTTTGAAAGAATGAAATCTACTGGAACTACTTGGTCAGGGCACTTAACAGAAACGGAAAACAGCACTTCCAAAACTAGAACTCGGCTATCTAGCAAGCAAGAAAGAAGAAAACTTTGTGTTATATCAAATAACAAGCGTTCAAAACTAAGAAATATAATACAAATGAATGATTTTTATAATGAATTTCAGTTATGCCATTATATTTATACGGGATGTGGAATTGATGTTTTGCTAAATAATGTTGAAAATAAAATAAAACATTTTACTAAGGAAGACTTCTGTATAATAATGATAGGTGAAACTGATTTTTACTCCCCTCAAAATATTGAATTATTGGTAGAAATAATTAGAAATAAATTAAATAACATTACGAACACAAATATCATTGTATTGGCTCCAACATATATTTTGGGAAAAATGATGTATAATTACAGAATTGAATCATTCAATAATGAACTTTTTAATAAATGCTTTGACTTGAGTAACGTACATGTCTTTGATTCTAATAAAGAACTTAATATGGACATGTTTTCAGAATATACTGGTAAAATAAATAAGAAGGGAATCAAATGCATTCTTCATTACATGACAGAACTAGCTGTAACTATTCAAAAAGATTATAAAAACATATTAGATTTGCATATACAGGACGTGCGCAACAATACAGAAACCAGTCTTGACGATCAACAAAAGAATGAGCAGTTTTTTCTATTACAATAAGTTAAATATAATGCATCAGAATATATCAGGTTTAATTAGTAAGAGTGATGAGCTGGCAATGAATTTATACGAATTAAGCGTCAAAAAACAACAAATAGATATTCTTTGTATAACCGAACACAATATGACTGAAGAAAATAGGACATGTCTAAATATGCTAAATTATCAATTGGCAACTAGTTTTTGTCGAGTAAAAAGACGAGGGGGTGCTTGCATTTTGGTAAGAACGGGGATACAATATAGGGAGCTTGAAAATATTAAGAAATACTCAGTAAACTGTGTAATAGAATGTTGTGCTATAGAACTAATTGATCATAGTATTATAATTTTATGTGTTTATAGAATCCCAGGATCTAGTCTAGTTATATTTCACGAAAGGTTGGAGTGTATTCTGCAGCGAATTTGTAATATTAAAAACAAAAAAATTGTAGTCTGTGGGGATTTTAATATTGATACGCTGAAGATCAATCCGAAAAGTCGCGATTTTGTGTATCACTTATTGGGCTATAATCTTAATCTTCATTTTAACCAACCTACGAGACTGTCCAGCGGAACTTGTTTAGACAATATAGCTCATAACATAAGGGGATGTAAAGGTGATATTGTCGAACTAGCATTATCAGACCACACAGCGCAAATACTGCAATGTCCTGTAAAGAAAACGTGTGTTCTTAAATCTTGGAAAACAACATACCGTGATTATTGTCAGGATAACCTTAAAAAATTCAATGAGTGTCTTAAAGCTTTGTCTTTTAGCGAAGTATTTAACTCCTGTAATGTAAATCAAGCATACAATAATTTTGTTGAGTTATACATATTTTTCTATAATTTATGCTTTCCTTTCAAAACTGTTAAAAGAACTACTGAACAAAAACTAAAATGGATGACAAAAGGAATCCGATTATGCTGTAAAATGAAAAGAAACATGCTATGGCTCTGTAGACTACATAAAAATAGTAAAGACTTTAAAATAAAACTTAAAAACTATACAGTGCGCTTAAAAAAGATTATACAATTAACACAAAGAGCTCATAATGATAATATCATAAAAAATAATCTTAATAAAACCAAAATCACATGGCAAATAATTAATCAATCAAAAAATATAATGCCCATGGAACCAATTTTGTCATTAAACGTAGATAACGAGATACTAACTAACCCAACTGATATATCAAATGCATTTAACAAGTACTACGTTGAAAATAATATAAGAGACAATGTTGAAAAGAGAAACTCTAACAGAATTATAAATAACCCTAATTCAATATATTTAACTCCTACAACACCATGCGAAATTGATAAAATAATAAAGTCTCTAAAAAATTCAAAAAGTATTGGTACAGATGGAATATCTACTAAAACTGTAAAGTATGTTAGTGAAATTGTTGCATTACCTTTAACTCATATTACTAATCTAATTCTAAGCACAGGAACATTCCCAGAAAAATTAAAAACAGCTATAATTAAACCCCTTTATAAACGAGGAGACCGGGAAGATGTTAAGAACTACAGACCAGTAGCAATACTATCAGTTTTTTCAAAAATTATAGAGAAGGTAATTCATAAACTACTTTATTCATTCTTGGATAAGTATAAAGTGTTAGTGAAAGAACAAAAAGGCTTTCGCAAGGGAATGTCTACTAACTCTGCAATATACGATCTAGTGGAAAAAATATTAGCAAACTTAGATAAAAGCAATCCAACCTGTGGAATATTTATGGATATGTCCAAGGCCTTTGATCATGTTGACCACAAAATACTAATAAATAAATTGAATTGTAACGGAATAAGAGGTGTTGCGCAAAGCCTCATAGAGTCATATCTAAAAAATAGAACTCAATTTACAGAACTCAATCAAATATCCTTGAAAACTAAAAAGATGGAAAGTTATAGGTCTCAGGAATTGCACATCGAATTCGGAGTCCCTCAAGGTAGTGTCTTGGGACCATTATTGTTTTTGGTCTATATAAATGATATAACCAATTCCTGTAAATATCCAATGGTCTTGTTTGCAGATGACAGTACCGCAATAATTGAAAAAACAGAACCATTAAATTATGAGCAGGAAATTAATAATACATTAAATAGTTTAATCACATGGATGGATTGTAACAACTTGGATATAAATTTAAATAAAACCAAAATAGTACACTTTGCTCACCGGGACACACAAGTTGATACTGTTGCAAGTTATAAATCTTATATTATTGAAAACATAAAAGTAACTAAATTCCTAGGTGTATATATAGACAGTAACATGAAATGGGAAACTCATTCGGTAGAAGTATGTAAGAGACTGTACAGATTTTCTTATGCACTATATAAATTATCAAAGGTTGCTAATAGAGAAACGGTATTGTCAGCTTATCATGGATATGTCATGGCTACATTACGCTACGGAATAATATTTTGGGGCAACTCATCATATAGAGAAATTGTTTTTAGAGCACAGAAGAGATGTGTTAGATCTATTTTTAATCTTAAATCAACTGACAGCTGCTTACCATATTTTAAATCCCACAACTTATTGACTTTCCCAAGCCTGTATATTCTGGAGATATGTTTGTTCGTAAAACATAATCCTAGCTTATTTAAATATGAAGAGCCAATATTAGGTGCAGGCCTCCGTCCTAGAAAACCAAAAATAGAAAATACTAAGTGCAGGACAGCGCTTAGGAAAAAGAATGTTGTTGGTATGGCAGTGCAACTGTATAATAAGCTTCCGAAAAGCATTATGGAAATGGACAGTAAGAATTTTAAAGTTGCCCTTAGGAAACTTCTAGAAGAGAAATGTTATTATAAACTAGATGCTTACCTCTCCGATGTACTCTCTTAGGTTACTTTAACTACCTAGATCTAAGAAACTTAGTTATTAAGTCAAAATTATGATAATTGTAATAATAATAAAATTCATTTAGTCCTATCCTATAATTTCAAATATTATTCGTATACCTACCAGGTCAATTGTAGTGGAACTCAATACCATATTAACATCTTTTATGTACCTATGATTATTCCGAATAAATATATTTCATTTCATTTCATTTCATTTCATTTCATTTCATTTCATTTCATTTCATTTCATTACATAGGAAAGCAATAAAATATTGAGTATTGATTATTACCTCCAGAGCCCAATGTTTTTATTTTTCTTAACAGAAAAACTCAGGTACAAATTTTGGCCCGACCAGGGGATCGAACCCGGGACCCCAAGCGCAACCGCCGGTTTAAAGTGCGACCCACTAACCATTGTGCCAACGAGGCAGTCAACCCGGACTCAGTGTTAGCCCGGAGTCTGGAAGTTGGCGGTCTTGTACCCCCGTGCCTCGGAAAACACGTTAAGCCGTTGGTCCTGCGCCTAATCCCTCTTCGGTCGTGTCACACTAGTGTCCCATCGAAATAAGAGGGTACGGGAATAGAGAGTGCACTTGTGTCTGCCCAAATACTTGTGCACTATAATATGTTCTGCGTCGATGGCTGATCGCTGAGATTGGCAGCCATGACCGAAATATCGGTTTTGAGGACATTATTATTATTTAGTAAAATTTTCTCGGCTTGACAGCCGGTACCTTTGAAACAAGTTACGAGCACTGAGGCCAAGTAACTAATTCAGTTTTTCTTAACCTAGATAATTATTTGTATCTTCCTGTAGGAAATGTCTGACAATGCGGCACGTGTTGAGGATTTCCGCCTTTTGCATTGTGATGCATAAGCTTTCGGGGAGACCAAGTAGATCAATTGATTTGAATAAATGTTTTGGAATTACACCTGTACTTATTATTATTATTAGTTTTTATTTTCCATTTATTCAAAAAGCTTTTAACACACTTTTTATGACGTCATCCTCAATGGTGATAATAGACATGCACCCTAAACAAACTGTGCCTTTTCATAGACAGCCATATTTGAAAAACCGAAGCCGTTAGTGCTACGGTGACGTATTGGGTGACGTTCTTTCTCTACCGCACCCGTATAGAATCTGCGTCAGGGCCGGTTGGATCTCTTTCATACTCTGTGATGCTTTTTTCCGAAAGAGGTTTAATTCCATGTTGGTGACAGGTTTAATTTTTTTTTCGTATCTTGACAGTACGATGTAAACCCCATGTCTGACGCCAGTACTCCATCGTGAACTGTCCTGTATTTTGAAGCTATCATTGTTCAAATTGCTTCATCACTTACATCTGTCATCGGCTAGACGTTTTGGGCCACTATTATCCTGTTGGCGTCTGTTAAGTGGTTTGAGGTCCGAAGTCCTGAAGAAAGTATGTTCTTTCAAAATAAAAAAAGAATTCTGGGTCAATAATTATTGAACACACAAAACACACAAAATATATATCTATAAGAAATATTTTTATTGAATTTTTGTTATAAACTATCTATGTACCTATATATTATTATTGGGTATGTATGTATTGTTTATTATTATTTATGTAATGTAATAATATTAATATAGATATAAAATAATGTATATTTCTGCCATTCTCAATTTCATTTGTTAAACTACTTTGCACTGCCTTCCCTTATTATTACGAATACGTTATTTCTTTCCTCTACCCAAATGTTGTCTGGAAGAAATCGCTACAAGCGATAAGACCTTATTGTACTGTCTGTTGCTGTTGTATCATGCTTGTATTTTATTTTTGTGCAATAAAGAATATCTATCTATCTATCTATATACAGTCGAAAATAGAACCTCCTTTTTTAAAGCCGGTAAAACATAAATGCACAATATTTATTTAATACCTATAAGATTCTCGTGAAGTTTGCATTCGTGATCGTTGATTCTTATCAATTGTCAGGAGTTTATTTATGATGCCTTCATTTAGCTACGGTGTAGCAGCTAAATACATCACTATGTCGAAATAAAATACATTTATTAACATTCACAACACAGAGAACACAACACTCATGCCAGCAGACACATATATAATATAGGCACAAACTAAGTAGAAGATTGAATATAGGACTAGAGACCAACCAAGATCAGAAGGCACCTTCAGTGACATTGACATGGGGCCGCTTGAAGAGAACAGCGTACTCCTTTTTAAAAAGGCCGGCAACATATTAGCGATCTCTCTGATTTCGCGGATGTTCATGGGCGGCGATGATTACTTTCCATCAGGTGACTCGCTTGCTCGTTTGTCCGCCTCTAGCATAAAAAAAAAGGTAATTTCGATGACATATATTGTGTATAACTTTTTTTTTATTTAATTTTTCCATTGTTTAATTACATACCACAGATTCGTGTCTTTGATTGCTGGTTACAGAGTTTGTCTGCTTGCTTATACTAGTTATGTTTCTCCACGCACAAAAATTACTTTGCCTACATTTATTTTGTATAACTTGATGTATACATTACATACGTACTTAGCTGTCGATCGAGAGCTACCTACTTAGCTGTCTAAAGCGATGGTAGCTCAATGGATACGAACGCGCCTTCCACGCAGGTGGTCGAGGTTCGAATCCGACAATTTTATTATTTGAATGCAATGGGGTGAGCATTGCGTCTCATAGCTACTGCGACCAGTAGATGATCTATTGTGGCTGCCCCAGAACCTATTACAGCACCTCATGTAGCTCCAGCTCCAGGATAAACCCGAGAATGGAGCTGATGGGGGAGCTTTTGATCTCGTCTGCCGAGATCATGTGTGCTCCCAGGTGCAGCGCTATGCACTCGCCGAGGACGTGGATAATCGTTTCCTCGTCCTCGCGACAGAACCTGCAGATTTTGGTATCTGAAAGTCCCATGTTGTGCAGGTGCTTGTTTAATTTGCAGTGCCCTGTGAGGGTCCGAGTGAGTGCCCTAACTAAAAAACTATGTCCTCTGCTCAGTTTTATTATTTTTACAGCTCGTTTCTGGTTGAACACCTGTATTAACTACTTGGACTGTTCTAGTCGAGGTAGTCTTTTCCAAAATTCAGTGCTTTGCTTATGCTCCCACTCTTTTAACTCGAACCTGACCATGCAGGCTGGAACGCCACTTATTGGTTCCGGTCCGAGTAGTGGGCTCTCTGCCCCGGCCTTTGCTAGCACGTCAGCGACTTCGTTGCCTCTGATATTGTAGTGTCCTGGTACCCAAACCAGCTCTATACTGTTGGCATTGCCAAGCTGGTTTAGGAGTGCAATCCGAGCATGCACCAATGGTTTTTTCAAATCTATGTGCGTATTTCTACCATTACCATCTGCTCGGTGAGGGAAACCTACACGTTTCGGAAAAAGTTTCTGAAACGTGTAACCATGATTCAGTTGGTCTGGTTCCCCTGTTAAAGGGTGGCGAAGATCAGACGGCAGTCGCTTTATTGTAATTATCAGACCTCCCAATCCTGAATCATGGTCTTAGCGTACCCTGGGCTCCAAAGCCACAGCTTTGGACGCAACCGGGAATTACACGCTAAAATGAAGGAGACCTACTTAGCTGTCTGTAACTAAAATAAAAAAAGAACACAGTGTAGAGACGCAGAGAGGTGTCAAAGCATTTGTTTAACAAAACGGGTTACAACTTACCTATTACTTACTTTCTTTCTGTTCAACAAGTAGGGAAAGCTATTTTATACACATTCAATGTAGAGTCGCTTAAGGTGACGGGTAGGGCACACTAGCGATGCCAATCAATTTTAATTTTTAACTACTAAACCGGATATATTTTAAACAATTTTGGGGTTACAACCTCACGGCAAACGCTTATACTATTTATTAAATAATTAAGAATAAATGTTGGGTTCGTTTTTGTACCCGAAAATTGATTCACGCCAAAAGTGGCCGCTTTTGGCGTGAATCGATTTTTCGCGTACGAGTTGGACCCAATATTTTCGCATTGTTATTTAATAAATATAATAAGTGTTTCATCATCATCAGCCCATTTAAGTCCCCACTGCTGGGGCACGGGCCTCCCTCAATCACATGAGGGGTAATTGCCATACTCACCACGCTTGGCAGACGGGTTGGCGAGGGTTTTGATATAAACGCAGAGTTTTCCTTCTCTGGGTGCTGATGATCATGCCAGCAGCTTTACCTTAGTCGCCTTTTACGACACCTCGGTAAGAGTGAGGGTGGCCTATTCTACTCTGCCGGGGACCACACGGCCAATAAAGTTAAGTAATAATAAGTGTAAATAATAAGTGTTTGCCGAGAGGTTTTAACCCCGAAATTGTTTAAAATAGATCTGGCTTAGTAACTAAAAATTAAAATCGATTGGTGTCGCAAGTGTGTCCCTAGCCGTCCACCTTAATTATAATGTAACTGAACTTTGTAAGAGGCGTGCTAAATCATGTTTGGGTACTAAAATGAAGATTAGATAGATAAATATACTATAAATTGATCTTGTCAAACAATCTTTTTGTATAGGTAGAGTCGTGTTTATACAGGATGTATCTGTGAACATGTACATCCCTTGAACCACGTCTTCTACAAACCATTATGAACAAAATTAATTCTATCACTTTTGGAAATTCGCATGAAAAAATTTCTACTTTTCATACAAAGTCAGTCACGTGACTTGGGACATTTTGTATGGGGAGTCGAAAAATTTTTCTAGTGAATTTAGAAAAGTCGTTGAACAAATGTTGTTCAAAATGGTAGGTAGAAAACGTTGTAAAAGTGATGTAAATATTCACAGTTACACCCTGTATAAGATGCTAACAAAAACTACTGATATTAGCAAATTAAGGTATTTCCTCGTTCATCAGACATAACACATCAAGACAACACAATCAATATAAATAAATAAATATTTTTTGAAAGAAAGAAAACTATTTATTCAGTGTATAACAATAACATTAAACATTTAAAATAATGACGGTACACAGTAAAACACCTAAAAGGCACATACTCAGCATGTGTCGGGGTGTCGCGCCACCCCGACACTGGTATTCTGTATGTACCCATAGAAAGAGCACTGCTATAAAAATAAATACAATAAACTAGCGTTGGTGTTATTATACATAGAATTATCATTATAATAGTATTTTATATACGTGTGTTCATGCTTGTCTATGTGTATGTTTGTGTGTGTGTGTGTGTGTGTGTGTACGAGTGTGTGTGTTTGTGTGTCTGAAAAATTTAATATAAAAGCTCTCAGAGGGGCATGGAGGATGGACAGCACAGCTTTAGGTACTTTAATTTTTGTACATTTAAAATATACTTTTTGTAATTAATTCGGAACGTATTCAATGTCTGACACGTTTCACAAAATCACATACATTGATCTGACTCCGTGATAGGTAGCTCAAGCACCTGTGTTACAGATATCAGAATCAGCAGTGGGATTACAAATATATACATATAATACTTCTCTTTTGTAAATACATACTTATAATACATAGAAAACACCCAGACCAATACAAACAGACATGTTCATGCACACAAATGTTTGTAACAATAAACAAAATATATCAAAATCAGTAAAAAAAAGTATAAAAACATTACTTTTATATAGGTGGTTTGTATAAGATTATCATTCTTAAATGTTCAGTAATTCACTTATAATAATAATAAAGGAAAATCGAAATAAAAATTGGTTCATAGCTATCACATAACAAAATTAATTACATTAATCAGCAAATCGTAAATACAGTCTTAAGGTGACGGGTAGGGTTTAATTTTTAGCTACTAAACCGGATCTATTTTAAACAATTTCGGGGTTACAATCTCTCAGGCAAATACTTATACTATTTATTAAATAACCTATGCACAAATGTTGGGTCCGTTTTTGTACGCGCAAAATTCAATGAATTAAATATAAATTCGTGAATCAATTTATCGCGTACTCGTTGGACCCAACATTTGTGCATGGTTATTTAAATAGTATAAGTGTTTGCCGAGAGACTGTAACCCCGTAATTGTTTAAAATAGATCCAGTTTAGTAGCTAAAAATTAAAATCGATTTTCGTCGCTAGTGTGCCCTACCCGTCACCTTAATCTTTATGCTAACAATTAATTGATAAGCAAATACTGGACCAAGTGGCTACCTAGTCAGCGCTGTTCTTCATAAACTTCCACTTCTCTTATGATTAATTGTAAATCATGGTTTAGTCGGTATATTTATGTTGTAAAACTAATATATTGTCAATGAAAATAGAATTAAATATAGAGTCAATATTTTACTACTAGAGTTTCTTAACATTTTAAATTAATCACAGCGATTTAATTTAATTAAAAATTAAATAATACTTTTTCGAAATGTAGAGGCAAATTCTAAATTGACTTAAAACTTATTAACTACATTTTTAATTTGTTTATTTAACCTGCTTATTAACTCTAACGTCATTAAAAAGTTACTGATAGGTAGGTACTTACTCAATGGTAGAGTCAGGTCGCCGATCATATCCATGTTCACAATATCACTTTACAATCACAGCGAAACGTTTTTATTTTTACTTTAAATCGTTGTTTCAACCTGTCATCCATTTCTTTCGTCCCACTCTATGATTCGACATTCGACACAAAACAATAACTTTTCATAGTTAATAGTATTTAGTATGAAATCACAATCAGCACAACGGAGCATTCATTTTTTCCATGTTTTGAGTACTTGTTGAGATACACCTATCACTTGAAACTTCAACGATTGAAACAATAAACACGCCTACTCTATCAAAATTCACAACACTACAACAAAAACAGTGTCACAAAACAAAAAAAAGCACAGTTTTGTACGGAAAAAGTTGGAGAAAAAATGTAGAGACGAATCTCTGAGCGTGCACTGCAATCACAAAAACAGACCTGTGTACTACGTCACTGAATCAAACCTGTTTGATTTTTTCTCTCGCTCCAGCGTTCGCCACATGACTCTATCGACGTTTCTCTATCTAGTACAGGCTTTTGTCGCTAGATGGTGGTAGTGGATGTTGTAAATTAGACATGTGTAAAACAGTTCACTCATATTAAAAGAACGACGCAAATCCTCTGAATCTTAAAGTGTTTTATTCTATTCACCCTAGACCATCGTTCGTAGTGATGAACACTAATGTTTGTTGAGTGTCATGTCAGTGTCTGTACAACGTGCTATTTTAATCATCTTAGAAAGTTTTGGAGGGCATTATACAAATGAAAAAATAATTTTCAATTAAAAGAGCATTATTTAAGTCAAATTTACCTTTCCTTACAAATCTGCTCACCTGATTGATGAAAAAGTGTTGTTGTGGCGACAGCTGTGTCCAGGAGCGGCAGCAGCAGCTTACCATCAGGTAAACCATCTGCTCATCTGCCACCTATCACATAAAAACACGAGTGATTAAGCTACTTCAGGGTCACGTATTGCTAATGTCTGAAACAGGCCGCGCCAAATAAGTCTAAAGGTGGGCTTGAGTGCGCAAAAATACATTTTTAATATAAAGTGAGATATTTTATAAGTGCGTAAACTAATCGGCCAGCGCTATACGTACGTACCACGGCCTGTGCCAATACAATTTGATTCAATTTACTAAGTGAACTAAGTAGAATCGAACCACTCAAAAACGTCATTACTCTATCCATCTATTGTGAATGGTAGAGTAGTCGAAGTAAATAAACAAATTAATATTTCACAACATCACATACATTGATCTGACTCCGTGATAGGTAGCTCAAGCACCTGTGTTACAGATATCAGAATCAACAGTGGTCAGTAAGTAATTAAATTTCGCACTGATTATTTTCAACTTGTTAAGTGAACTGAGTAGAGTCGATCTGCACAAGAACGTCACTACTCCATCCCTCTATTTGACGACCTGTTTGGAACAGTGGTACTGAACGCTGCCTTTGGTCCAAGGGTTGCGGGTTCGATCCCCGCACAGTACTAACATTTGTGTGCATCAACATGTATCTTTGTATTGGTCTGGGTGTTTTCTATGTATTATAAGTATGCATTTACAAAAGAAAAGTATTATATGTATATATTTGTAATCCCACTGTTGATTCTAATATCCGTAACATAGGTGCTTGAGCCTACCTCGGAGTCAGATGAATTTATGTGATGTTGTGAAATATTTATTTATTATTATTCTATTGTGAATGGTAGAGTAGTAGTTTGGGGACTGGTCTGCTTCGGTTTACCTCATTGTATTGATTTTATTAATATTTCCTTTATTTTATTTTGTGTAACAATTGAACTGTATGGCTTGGTATGATGATGACACAACATTGGATGAAAGTTTGGCGATTAAAAAGAGTAACTGGCGAGTTTCTTGTCCGGATCTTCTCGACCAGAAACAACTTTCCGAGCCGGTGGTAGAATCGCATTATGTTTATTTATTTCTTTAGTATATTTTATGTATCAACATATTTATGTATTAACATGTAAATTATACATAAGTACTTATAAATAGTTTTAAGTCATTCAAATGTATGACGATTTGTAAGTGCTGTGTACAAGCCTACGCAAATAAAGAATTATTTGATTTTGATTTTGAGTAAAAAAATTTAAATTCGCACTGATAATTGTCAACTTACTCCTTAACTGAACTAAGTAGAGTCGAACCACACAAGAACGTCACTACTCCATCCATCTATTGTGAATGGTATTGTTGAGTAAAAAAATTTAAATTCAAAGTGATCATTTTCAACTTACTCTTAAGTGAACTAAGTAGAGTCGAACCACACAAGAACGTCACTACTCCATCCATCTATTGTGAATGGTAGAGTAGTCAAAAGTAATTAAATTTCGCACTGATTATTTTTGACATCAAACTAACCGTGGATATCTGAAATGGTGTAGCTAATCATTAGTTTTTATGCTGATTAAATTTGATAGAGCCGGTTCAAGATCGAGGACATTGTAAATGAAGAGATACTTCAACATAATCGTCAGAGAGCCGCTCTTCGGCATGTAAAGGTCACCTGAGTGATACCACGGCCTCGGAAAACCAGCGAGAATAACCTTTTTTTATGTGATAGGTGGCAGACGAGCAGACGGATCACCTGATGGTAAGCGATTGCCGCCGCCCATGGACAATCGCGACACCAGTGGAGTCACAAGTGCGTTGCTAACCTTTGAACTCCCCTTTCCCCAGGATTGGGCCTCTGGTACCTTCACTCACGCAGCGAAACACATCACAGTCATTAGATAAAAGATAAAAAAAATCTTTAGTAAATTTAGGTACACATATTATCATCTACCGCTGGTTCGGAATGTCGATTTCTACTTAGAAGACACCAGCAAGAAACTCAGTAGTTACTCTTTACAAAATTATTGATGATGTTACAGAGTTTAAATTGAGAAGAAAAAAAATACAATTGTCAAAGTTAATAGACTACTATGAATAACAACTCACAAGACTAATCAAATAACATGACCAAGAATCCTTATCATTTAAATAGTCTTGTACACTATAGTAACCTTTCTTCATTAGGCAGGTTTAAATATGAGACTTAAACTTATCCAGTGATAGGTTAATGACATTTTGTGGTAGCTTATTGAATATCTTAAAACTTGAGCCAACAAAGGAATTACCGATTTTATGAAGTCTGAGGACCGGGACGGCAAGCCTATGTTTATTTCTGGTGTTAGGACAATGACTATCGGACTTTTTTGGAAAAGTGTGCATCGTTCTTACGTACATACATAATGCAGTGGAGGATAAATTAGGAAGCCACGGTTAAAATATTTATCTGTTTAAATATTTCCCGAAGTGAGTCACGTGATCTAAGGCTGTATATAGCGCGGATGGCCCTTTTATGTAATACAAAAGTAGTTTTTATGTCAGCAGCAGACCCCCACAACAGTAGACCATATAACATCACACTGTGGAAATAGCTGAAATAGACCAGTCTTGCCGTCTCGATATCAGGCAGACGCCTATTTTTTCTTACTGCATATACAGCGGAACTTAGTCTTCCTGCCAAGGCAGCAATATGGGGACTCCAGTGCAATTTTGCATATAGATGCACTATAGAGTGATACCAAGAATAACCTTGGAATTAATGATTTGAATAGATTCGTTATTCATCTTAATACTAGTATTGACCTGCCTTAGGTACATTTGGCATTGCCTTGATTCGGCATAAAATGGCGTCACTTGAATGATACCACGGCCTGAGAAAATTAGCAAGAAGCCACGCATATGCTGTGTGAGAGTTACCCAAACGAGAATCGAGTCAAGGCGAGGGCGCGTCGAGGCGTGGAGTGGCACAGTCGCAGTGTGTAGAGTCGAGTTGCGGGCGGCTATGCTTTCTTCTCATTTTAATTCGCCAATACGCACGAAACGAAGTGACAAAATGGCGGCAGAGTCGCGGCGGAGCATCCCTTCGCCCCGACGCGCCTTAACGCGACTCCGCACTTATGTGAGCGCACCGCGCGAAACCCGGGGTAAGCATGTAACATGACCATGAGAATTTTTATGTGATAGGTGGCCAACCAGCGGCGGATTTCCTCATCATCAATTCAGGACATAGGCCTCCCCCAATGTTCTCCACACAAATCGGTCCTAAGTCCGCCCGCTTTCAATGGATTCCCAGAGAGCAATGGAGAGGGCTATGCTCGGAGTCTCCCTGGGTGATCGTATCAGAAATGATGAGATCCGTAGGAGAACTAAGGTCACATACATAGCCCAAAGGATTGCATGCCTCAAGTGGCAATGGGCAGGGCACATAGCGAGGAGAAACGGTCGTTGGGGTGGAAAGGTCCTCGAGTGGAGGCCACGTACAGGAAGTCGCAGCCGTGGCAGGCCCCCCACAAGGTGAACCGTCGATCTGGTGACGGATTTCCTGAAGGTAAGTAATTGCTACCTTCCTACACCATTAGCAACGCCCTGTTGGTTTAGTGATTTAAGTACCGGATCGTGATCTCGGGGTCCTGGGTTCGATTCCCGGGTCGAGTGAAAAGTATATTTCGAGTTTTTCAAACATAGCTCGGGTTTGTGATCACCAATCCGCATTTGGCAAGCGTGGTGATTAAGCCTAATCCCATCATAATAGCGATGACTTGATTTCTATGATGGAGGCCTTTGCCCTGCAGTGGGAGAGTTTATAGACTGATACTACGCCAGTAGAAACACAAGTGGGCTGCCAACATTAAACTCTTCTTCCCCCGGATTCGGACACCAACTTAAATCTCAGCTCTGCAATCTATTCATAATTTCAGTGTGTATTTCCCGGTTGCGTTCAAAACCGTCGTTTCCGAAACCCGTACTCAGAATAAGGTGACGGGTAGGGCATACTAGCGACGTCAATTGATTTAAATTGTTAGCAACTAAACCGGGTATCTTTTCAACAATTTCGAAGCTACAGCCTCTCGGAAAACTCTTATACTATTTATTTAATACTTATTACTTAACTTTGACTACCCGTTTGAAACAGGGTAATGAACGCTGCCTCTGGTCCAAGGGTTGCGGGTTCGATCCCCGCACGGTACAAACATTTGTGTGCATGAAATTGTCTCTTTGTATTGATCTGGGTGTATTCTATATATTATAAGTATGTATTTACATAAGAAAGCAATTATATGTATATATTTGTAATCCCACTGTTGATTCTGATATCCGTAACACAGGTGCTTGAGCTACCAATCTCGGAGTCGGATCAATGTATGTGATGTTGTCAAATATAATTATTATTATTATTACTTTTGGGTTTGCTTTTTTACTCGAAATTTGAATTACGAAATTTAAAAACGGCCACTTATGGCGTTAATCCAAATTTCGTTATTAAATAATATCCAGTTAAATAAATAATATAAATGTTTGCTTAAAGACGAAATTGTTTAAAATAGATCCGGTTTCGTAGCTGACAATTTAAATAGATTGGTGTCGCTAGTTATAGCTACCCGTCGCCTTTGGTGAGCCTGATGATGTCTGTAGGAGAGCCACACTTCAGCTTGAAACTGGTGTCGCGGGTGTCATCGGCGGCGGCAATCGCTTACCATCAGGTGATATCTGTTTGCTCGTCTAGGCAGACATCTAGGTAGGCACCTATCATATAAAAAAAGGTATCCTTTTAAACACGTTTGGGTCGATATATATTCAGAGTTTCCTGTAACGTGACGCGTGGCTGAAAATAGACACTTTTACACTGCCACCTATCACATAAAAAAATATAAATTGGCTGGTTCGATCTGTCTGATACCACGGCGTCACACAAAACCTGTATGAAGCAGTGCCAGCTATTCAGGCGAGCCAAAGAGGATCATAAAAATGCAGGGCGGGATCCTAAATCTATGGGGTTCGTATAGGAGACCCAATCTGGGGGAAAGGGGAGTTCAAAAGATGGAGGATCACTTGTGACTCAAATACCATGTGTCCGTGGGCGGTGGCAATGGGTTATCTACCATTAGGTCGTCCAATTGCTCGTCTGCCACTAATCACGTTAAAATCTTGGATCTCTACTCTTCGATTTACTTTCATCTCACAATTGAAGATCCGTTTGGATCAATGGTAGTGAACGCTGCCTCTGGTGCAAGGGTTGCGGGTTCGATTCCCGCACATTACAAACATTTGTGTGCATGAACAAGTCTGTTTGTATTGGTCTGGGTGTTGTATACGTATTATAAGTATGAATTTACAAAAGAAAAGTATCAAATGTATATATTTGTAATTCCGCTGTTGGTTCTTATGCCAAGAACCCAAGATATAGTTGATAGGCCACCAGTCTGCCGGGAGGCAGCTGGTGGCCTGGAAGAAATGATGCACCCGGACTTATATACATAACTGGTTTGTTATAGATAATGCAAATGGCATCATGGGAGAACATCTCCAACGCTTATATGGCTTATATACTAGAGATGACTGACGTCATCTCTTATTACATATCCGTAACACGTATAACACACTAATGAACCGACTGTCTGATCTTCGCAACCTTAGACAGGGGAACTAGACCAATTCGATCATGATTCCATATTCTGAATAATGAACAATACGACAAAAAACAGTATTAGCATTTTATACGCTTTTCGAATAAAGAAAGAGAAAAAAGATGAACCATATTTTTTAGTGATCATTAAATATGTGTATTTATTGAAACATTTATTTTTTAAATTATTAATTAATTTGCCGGAAGTAACGTAGTCCTGAGGCTCAACGTATTGTGATGTCGGTGCTATACGTCCAATAAAAAAACCGGCTAGGTGCGAGTCGCACTCGCCCATGAAGGGTTCCGTAGCAGCAAGTAAGATCTATGGAAGGTAAATTGCGGTTTACGGTTTACCTATAACGTATTAAAAAAACTACTTACTAGATCTAGTTTTTATGGTAATGTATATCATATATTTTTTATTGTTTTACAATTGATTTATTATAGAAGTTAGAGGGGGGGGGGGGGGGGACACAATTTACGACTTTGCGAGCGTATCTTGCGCAAAGTATTGTGTTTAGAAAAAAAATATATTTAAAACCTCAACATCATTTTTAAAGACCTATTCATAGATACCCCACATATAGGTTTGTTGAAAAAAAAAAATGAGTTTCAGTTTGAAGTATGGAGATTATTAGTATTAGTATTGATATTCCAATTTTTGTGTAAAAATTGGAATGCGGTTAACAAAATAATATCTATTTACCAAGTTTCAATAGTATAGTTCTTATTGTTTCGGAGAAAAGTGGCTGTGACATACGGACGGACGGACAGACATGACGAATCTATGAGGGTTCCGTTTTTGCCATTTGGCTACGGAACCCTAAAAAAGGTGACTTAGTGTAACTGTCATCATTTTGTCTTGTCATTTGATGATCAGAGATTTTATTCCTTTTTTCTTTAATCAACGTGAGCCAAAGCGTTATTTTTCATGTAGAGTGATGACGTCACAGGAGGATTTTAGATTTTATTCTTTTTCTCCATTAATATCTGTTTAAAAATTATGAATTTATTTTTCTTCTATTTCTATGAGTCTAATCTAGAAACTGTATTTTCCATTTCGGAAAATGATTTTTTGTCTTATTGTCCATTACGTGGATTTGAATCCATGACTTCAAGGTCACAGAGGTCGTGTGTCATTGCTCTGAATATCCGAAAAGGAAAAATGTCACAACAGCGGCCAGTTGCCATAGCAACAGTAGTGTAAACATTGAAAAAATCGTGGTAAGTGAAATTCGGTGTTTTAAATTATTTGTATTGTTTTTCAATTTATTAGGTTACGAATACAATTAAATTTAATTCTGTTTGAAAAAGGTAAGTTAAAAGTTACTAAAAATAATTGTCATTTCGTTGCCGTTTGTAGAGTCGATAAGACAGTAAGACTGGTGTCGCGGGTGTCCATGGGCAGCGGCAATCTTACCATCAGTTGATCCGTGTGCTCGTCTGCCACACATCATATAAAAAAGACGCCCTGTTGGTCTAGAGGTTTAAGTACCAGGACGTGATCTCGGGGTCCTGGATTCGATTCCCGGGTCGAGCGAAAATTATGTTTCGAATTTTTCGAACATATCTCGGGTTTGTGATCACCAATCCGTATTTGGCAAGCGTGGTGATTAAGCCTATTCCCATCATAGTAGCGATGACTTGATTTCTATGATGGAGGCCTTTGCCCTGCAGTGGGACAGTTTATAGGCTGATACTTTACTTTTTTTTTATAAAAAATTTCGGCTACGGAATCCTATATTTATTTACAAATATATTTATTGCTTATTAAGACATGATACATATAAGAAACATAGAAGTGGGTAAATTAGGCCCATAATATAAGCAAAAGGAGGTGGCTCAGCTTGTGCTGCCACAGAATAAGACATTCCAAGACAGCTTCCAAGAATACTTTATTATAGTCCTAATGTACTGCCTCGATGGCGCAGTAGGTACTAGATCGCGCTTTAAGGCGACGGGTAGGGCACACTAGGGACGCCAATCGATTTTAATTTTTAGCTATTAAACCGAATATAGCCGTGTGGTCCCCGACAGAGTAGAATAGGCCACCCTCACTCTTACCGAGGTGTCGTAAAAGGCGACTAAGGTAAAGCTGCTGGCATGATCATCAGCACCCAGAGAAGGAAAACTCTGCATTTATATCTAAACCCTCGCCAACCCGTCTGCCATGGCAATTACCCCTCATGTGATTGAGGGAGGCCCGTGCCCCAGTAGTGGGGACTTAAATGGGCTGATGATGATGATGATGAAACCGAATCTATTTGCCCTGCCCGTCACCTTAAACTGATCCCCGTGTCGGGCTAAAACTAAGTAGCCAAATGATACAATGTTCCGAATCTCTAATGTTCGCTCCGAATGTAGCAAATGGAGTTCGAGTGAACCGAATGAGCTAAATGATCCGAGTGAGCCGAATGAGCGGAATGAATCACGGATCTATCTGAGAGTCGATGTTCCGCATCTCTCCACTGATCCAGATGTAAATGTTCCAATCTTTTGAAAGATACGTTTTCGCCAGGTCTAAATCCTACAGGCAGTGGCAACGCTTAAATGGTAATCCTAAAACGCGAAACGCTTGCGCGGTGTAATCGACACCTAGCGCCATCTATTGGTATAAAGTGGAACTAATGTCCCGATACGAAGTGAGGTCGGGCCACTAGTTTTTATTATTAGTATAGATGTGAAAGTAAGTGGTGTGATGACAGACACCCTGTCTGTCTGTGTGTCTTTCACGGCAAAGCGGAGTAATGTGTTGACGTGATTTTATTAGTGGAGGTTTTTTTTTCATGTGGTAGGTGGCAGACGAGCAGACGGATCACCTGAATGACAGTGGAGTCACAAGTGCGCTGCTAACCTTGAAACTCCCTCGTTTGTAAAGATGAAGGGATGGAAAGTAACATAGGCTACTCTTCTAACGCGAGCGAAGCCGCGGACAAAAGCTAGTTTATAATATTATTCATATACTCAGACCGATTATACCGCAGGATATATTATTGTGCTCAAGTGTGTGCGCAAACACAAGTGCACTCTCTATTCCCTTACCGTCATATTCCAATGGGACACCTGCGTGACACGACCGGAGAGGGATTAGGCGCAGGACCAAGGGCTTAACGTGCTTTCCGAGACACGGAGGTACATGACCGCCGACTTCCAGACTCCGGGTTGATTCTAAGAATTCCTTACCGAAAACTTAGGTACAAATTTTTGGCCCGACCCGGAGATCGAACCCGGGACCTCTTACGCAGCCGTCGCTTTAAAGTGCGACCCACTAACCACTGCGCCACCCAGGCAGTCATAATATTAGTATGGAACTCGTTGCCGGCACATGTATTTGCTTCTTCCTACAATATGGATTTCTTCAAGCGAAGCGTGAAGAAGCATCTCGCGGGCCAGTATGGCGGTGCCAACGGAGGTGATGCCTGACATCGCTTCCGTTGTAATTGCAACGTAGGCTCTTCTTCTTCTTTATTTTATTTGTGGCAATCAACTTCTCGACTGAGAATTACTCCTGCCATTATCATGTTTTAGATTTTAGGCATTATTAAGCGGGACAACCGAAGATAATTCGCCAATGTCAAGTAACTTATTGAGAACAAGTAGGTAGTCAACAGTCGAAATCAGTCAAAGTCACAGTCACTCAATAAAACGCCGGTGTTTTGCGTTTTATCGACCTACGGATTCAGCGGATATCACTCTAAAAGCAATCGCGGGTTTTAAGATTCTATTAGGTCCAAGCAAGTTGTCACGAGACAACGCACTCGACACACAATAGCAGTGTTAAAAACGATACAATCCAACGATTCTTATTATTAGGATCACTTTGCGGCACTTCACTGCACAAATAAACACCAAACTTGCACACTAAAAACCACTAGACACTAATTTAAAACCTTTGAATTGCATCAGCCCACGCGGCTTCTTTTAGCCCTACCCGCCGAATCAACGTGGGCTCTCCTCTTGCTTACCATCAGGCTGAGGAAAGCCAATATACTGTGTCACTATAAAAAATAAACCTTTCAGGTTCTAAGGCAGACAGAAGAAAACCCTCAAGATGCCAGAGCTGGTTGAGCAGATGTACTGCTCCCAACAGATTGTTATTCCACCAAAGTTCCCATACATATTGAAGAGATATTGCAAAGGTATCATCATCATCAGCCCATTTAAGCCCCACTGTTGGGGCACTGGCCTCCCTCAATCACATGAGGGGTAATTGACATACTCACCACGCTTGGCAGACGGGTTGGCGAGGGTTTCGATATAAATGCAGAGTTTTCCTTCTCTGGGTGCTGATGATCATGCCAGCAGCTTTACCTTAGTCGCCTTTTACGACACCTCGGTAAGAGTGAGGGTGGCCTATTCTACTCTGCCGGGAACCACACGGCATTCTACTCTGCCGGGAGGCCGTGTGGTTCCCGGCAAGGCCGTGTGGTTCCCGGCAGAGTAGAATAGGCGACCCTGACTCTTACCGAGGTGTCGTAAAAGGCGACTAAGGTAAAGCTGCTGGCATGATCATCAGCACCCAGAGAAGGAAAACTCTGCATTTATATCGAAATCCTCGCCAACCCGTCTGCCAAGCGTGATTGCAAAGGTATAGTATAAATAAATAAATATTTCACAACATCAAATACATTGATCTGACTCCGAGATAAGTAGCTCAAGCATCTGTGTTACGGATATCAGAATCAACAGTGGGATTAAACATATATACAAATAATACTTTTATTTTGTAAATACATACTTATAATAACATACCAAACACCCAGACCAATACAAACAAACATGTTCATTCACACAAATGTTTGTACTGTGCGGGGATCGAACCCGCAACCCTTGTATCAGAGGCAGCGTGCACTACCACTGTTCCAATTGGGTCAGAAACAACAGCCGAATTACAAATAATACATTTACTTAATACTTTTCTTTTGTAAATACATACTTACAATCTGCATCTCAAAAGCCAAAGGGTATAAGGTTCGATTCCTATTCTATTCATTCTGGACAAACATTCGTGTGATTAACACTCATGTTCGTTCAGTGTCTGGGTGAAGTATTATATTAGTAAATCCTCGGTTGTCTCATATCTATAACACAAGTGCTTCTACTTAGTACGGAGTGAAGACAATATTACTAACATCTCTGCCATGCTTCTGGTATCAAACACCCTACACCTAAAATAAAAAACAAGATCGAAGACATGAATGGGTGGAGGCCTTATGGCAATTAACTAATTTAGAAACTACTTAAAGTAAGAAAAAAAAATCATAATTTATAAAAATAACAATATGTATAATATAACAATAATAATAAAAAAAGGAAAACAAGAAAAAAATTATTACAAAAACATGACAAAATAGAATAACAATAATAAAAAAACAAAAACAAAAAATTATATATTACATAACAATTACATTTCATTTAATAATAAATTATTTCAATCCAATAATAATAATCATACTAATAATGTAATTTCACCCTTTTTAATAATGTTTCCATTATTTTCCATTTATAATTTAGTAATATTTCCATTATTCCATTCCATTATTTTCCATTTTTTCCCATTTATAGTATAACCATTTCCATTATTTCCCATTTATAATATAACCAAACTATAATTTATATAGTAAATAAATCTAAACTAAAAAAAGGACCTGGTGACCTTCAAGAAAAGGGTGTACTCCTTTCTTAAAAGCCGGCAACGCCTATGTGATACCTCAGGTGTTGCAGATGTCCATTGGCGGCGGTGATCACTTTCCATCAGGTGTGCCGTCTGCTCGTTTGACCGCTATAATGTAAAAAAAAAGGAACGGACCACGAGTCTGTGGTAGAAATCCATATTTGTGATTTACTATGCATTTATATGATGTGATGTCTCAATACATTTTTCCATTTTTCCCTTCTCTACAGCGGCCATCAAGACCCAGCCATACGACCTGCTCCGTTGGTCGCACGAGTACTTCAAGGCGTTGGCCCAGCGCCGCCCCCCGCCCGTGAAGCTACGTCTGGAGTACCCTGTGTTTAGCACTGAGGGGGGACTGACTAGAGGCTGCCTCAAGGTTTTAGCTCAACAGGTAATCTTTATCATTGTGTCGCAGTACACTGCTGAACATAGGCCTCTCCAAATGGCCATTCGACGATTTCTTTTCGCGTCGAAGTCCTGACGTCACAATATTTTTACCGAGACCAGCTATCAACGAGAGAGGGGACTGACTATAGTCCATTCCGTATCATTCTGTCTATCCTTTACCTAACCTAACCTTGTTTTTTTCTCCACAAGTGCCGTAAATTTACCCTGTTAATCGTTTACTGTTCCCCACAGGACAGGCTTGCCTAGTGTGGGGACCAGCAAATTTTTATTTGTATGTGCAATTTTTGGTTAATAAATACTTACTAATTAGCGGAGAAATCTGTGAACATGCATAAGAAACCCTCCTCCTTTTTTGAAGTCAGTAAAAAATGACATGTAGCTCTCTTTCTTCGCCCGAAAGGGGGAAAAGTCGTAGGAGAATGTCCTTAAGCCTCAATCTTTTGTTCAGCTAGGAGGTATGACAGCGGTACCTCTGCCAGTCTTGAAGGCTGCGTGGGGCAGCTTCTGCCTGGACCCGAGCGAACTCCGGCGCATCCTCTGTCTCTGCGAGGTCTACCTGCGGCAGGAGGCGGTGCCGTTCCTGCACTTCATAGCTGTGGCTGGTGGATTGCTTACCAAGGTAACTTCCAAATGTGGCAAACATTCTCAAAAATCCTTTCGAAGGGAAGATCTACGTTGCGTTAGATAGAGAGAACGGACCGGCTCGAAAGAGAAACCGGATGGCGCAATTGGTAGTGACCCTGCCTCTTTCGCCAAAGGTCATGGGTTCGATCCCCACCCTGGACAAACATTCGTGCGATGAACACTTGTGTTTGTTCAGTGTCTGGGTGTAATATATGTATTTAAGTATATATTTGTGATCCTCTGTTGTCTGATATCTGTAACACAAGTGCTTAAGCTACTTAGTACGGAATAAGGTCAACGTATGAGATATTGTGAGAATTATTATTATTAGTTATGGATCAGCGCCACCCACGCTGTTTTTCGCCAAGGAAGAGAGGGCACTGGAGGCCCAGTCTTTTTTTTATGTGATAAGCGGCAGACGAGCAGAGGGATCACTTGATGGTAAGCGATTGCCGCCGCCCATAGACACCGGCTACACCAGCGGAGTCGCAAGTGCACTGCCAGCCTTTAAACCACCCCTTTCCTCCGGATTGGGCCTCCGGTACCCTCACTCACGCAGCGAAACACAGCACAGTGCTTCACGCCGGTTTTCTGTGAGGCCGTAGTATCACTCCGGTCGAGCCGGCCCATTTATGTCGATGCGTGGCCCACCCACGATCGAAACGAAACAGTCAAAGTCAAATAATTATTTATTTGCATTGCCTTGCACATAGAACTTAAAAATCGTCATACATTTAAATGATTTAAAACTATTTATAAGCACAATATGTATGTGTAATTTACATGTTAATATATAAATATATTATTACATAAAATATACAAAAAAAAACATAATACGATTCTACCACCAGCTCGGAAAGTTGTTTCTGGTCGAGAAGATCCGGCAAGAAACTCGCCAGTTACTCTTCTTAATCGCCAAACTTTCATTCAATGTTGTACCCTCACAGAAGACCCCGGCGTGAAGCAGCGTCAGCGCTGTGTTTCGCCGTGTGAGTGAGGTTACCGGAGGCCCAATGGGAGGGAAGGGGAAAAGGTTGGCAGCGCACTTGTGAGTTCACTGGTGTTGCGGGTTTACATGGGCGGCGGAATGGCTTACCATCAGGTGATCCGTCTGCTCGTCTGCCACATCTCATATTAAAAAAAAACAGTCTGGACGAAAGGGGAGATAACAGCGCACTTGTGACTCCACTGTTGTTACGGATGACTATGGGTGACGGCAATCGACCATCAATTTGACCTGTATCTTCTTCTGTGACCTATCAAATAAAAGAAAGACTGCCATCTAGAACAGCTCGTAATGTTATAAGTCAGTTTCAGCTTCTCATTTCTCCATATATTTTTAGATGAGCTCGATGGCGCATTTTGTAGTGATCCTGTCTTCTGCGCTAAAGTTAACGGGTTCGATTCCTAGCCGAAAAAAACATTGTTGTTCTGATGAACATTTGCGTCTGAATCAGGAATTCTGAATGTAAGATAAAAGGATTATTATTTCTTCTGTTATCTGATATCCATAAATAATAATATCCTCCAACCGATTTCGTCTAAAGCCGCCAATTTTAAGGTAGGGCACACTAGCGACGTCAATCGATTTTCATTTTTAGCTACTAAACCGGATCTATTTTAAACAATTTCGGGATAACAACCTCTCGGCAAACACTTATACCATTGATTAAATAACTATGCACAAATATTTGGTCCGTTTTTGTACGCGAAAAATTGATTCACGCCAAAAGTGGCCGCTTTTGACAAGATCGCCATCTTCCAGACTCCGGGCTGACACTGAGAATTTCTGAACAGAAAAACTCAGGTACGAATTTTTCCGGGCCAAAATTTGTACCTGAGTTTTTCTGTTGGCTGTGCTTGGGGTCCCGGGGATCGAACCTGAGACCCCAAGTACAGCCAATGCTTTAAAGTGCGACGCACTACCCACTGAGGCAGTCTGATAAATCCATAACACATTTGTTCTATAGCTACCTAGTGAGGCTCAGGCTAATAAATGAGGTTTTTTTTATTGCTTATAATAGGTAGACGAGCTTGCGCCCCATCTGATGGTAAACGGTAACCGCCGCTCATAGACATCAAAAATGCTGGAGCACAGTCACGCCGCTGCCTACCGTGAGAGAAGAACTCTGTTCAAACCTCGTTTAAAAAATCCTTTCACAGAGCCTCACCCACACCATGATCCTCCTCTGCGAGTCGCTGACCAAGGAACCCGACGGTGGCTCCGCAGCCATCTACGTGACCGACTTCCTCACCATGTACAAGTTTTTGGCCAAGATGGACGCCTCCAAGGATGTTAGATACTTCAACGGGTACAGGGAAGGTGAGGTTTAAATCTGTCTTTATACTTTGTCAAAAATGACGTAATTTCCATAGAGTGCGACTACGATCCATGGAACCAGAAAACGCACGCTTTAAACGGAATGTGCCATCATATAACTATGTCTATGCTACTATCAGAAGGCACTGCACACACCACGGGCCGTCCATAAATTACGTCATCGATTTTTTCAGATTTTAGACCCCCCCCCCCCCCCCTACAATCATCCTATCGTCTTTTCGTAATGAAACCCCTCCCCCAAATTTTGATGCGGTTTTTTTTAATAGATAGTGATTGTTACGGAAGGTTTATATGTATAATACATGTAAGTACCACGGGTGAAGCCGGGGCGGACAGCTAGTATTATACGTCATATTATTGTTAGAGTATTTTATCTGTAGTTATTACTGTATTTGTGTACATCTATGTCGCATTATGTATGATTATTATGAGTTATTTTAGTATTGTACGCGCCTTAGCCGCCTCTCACATTTGCAGTCTCACTTCCTAGGTGTGCTGGAAGAAATTTCTTTTTAGAAATAATCTTTTTGTACGTGAACCCTAATTTAGAATGACGTAATATATGGACGGCCCCTCCAGTGACATTGACAACGGGGCGTTATGTAATCTTTTTTCTATGGGAAAAATATGTCAAAAACATTGACAATGGTGAATGGTTCCCGGAGAGCTTATACAAATACACAAGTTTTTGTTTCATCAAAAAAGACTAAGTATTAAAAGAATTTACAGAAAATTAAAAATGCGCAGGCGCGCGCTAGCATTGTGACGTCAACGAAAAACTATTTTTTTAAAAATTAAATATCTTTGGTATTACACGACGTCATCATCATCATCAGCAACCCACACTCGTCCACTGCTGGCCATAGGTCTCCCCTAATGCACGCCACTTCTCCCGATTTTCGGCCACTCTCATCCAGCCCACACCAGCCAGCCTTCGAATGTCATCATCCCATCTTGCCGCAGGGCGTCCTACACTACGCTTACCGAGTCGCGGTCTCCACTCAAGGACTTTACGGCTCCAACGGCAACACGACACGACGTTTCGTAATCATATTTTCAGCCATGTATTTATTTTCAACCAAGTTTATGGAGATACTGGCGATGCATTACCGGGACACGCGAGTGGACTGAGCTAGTGTTGCGAAGTACTGGGACGGCGATGACGTCACTTTACATCCTTTTATTTTGAAATTAAATATTTCGGAAACTATACAACGTATCGTAGTATTTTTTCAGTCATATTTTTTATTTTCAACCCAGTTTAAGGGAGAGCTAAAAAAATAAAATTAGTGAACATTCTCCAGGATTGTAAAAATAACATAGTTATGTACGAATTTTGCCGAGTGTAAAATAACCGTAGGGTAATAGGTCTGGTTCCATGACACATTTTGATCTTTGATAAACAATATTTTGTGTTAGGTGGGAGACGATAAGATGGGCCGCCTTGTAAGCGATTGCTGCCGCCCATGGACACATGTGACGCCAGTGGAGCCACAAGTACGCTCCTGACCTTTGCAAATCCACTTCCACATGGAGTGGGCGCAGTCTAGAAGCCGCTTCACTCCGGTTTTTGTGAGGTTTAGAATTATAAAATAGAAAGCCGGTGTTTTACGTTTTATCGATGTACGGATTCAGCCAATACCAGTTCGCGGGTTTTAAGACTCCCAAACAAGTTGTCCGTGACAACTCACTCGACACATAATAGCAGTGTTAAAAATTGAAAATTTAAAAAACCTTCGACACAATTAAAGCTCTTTCATTTGATATCTATATTGAGGCAGTTGGAACAACAAATAGGTTATTCGTCATTTTCTGACGGCGGCCATCTTGGATTTGAAATTTTTCACTATTAATATATTCTGCTGCTCAAGCCCTTTTATATGATACCCATATTGCGGGAGTTGTGTTAAAACATAAAATCTAAATCTTTGTGACGGCGGCCATCTTGGATCGATTTTTATCCAACATAGCTAAAAACACTCCCTCCTTATTCATCTTTCAAACAAAAAAAAACAAAATCAAAATCGGTTCATTTGTTCAGGAGCTACGATGCCATAGAGAGACACACAGACACAGACACGTCAAACTTATAACACCCCGTCGTTTTTGCGTCGGGGGTTAAAAATACAATTCAACGAGTTTTATTATTAGATTCACTTCGCGGCACTTCACTGCACAAATAAACACCAAATGTGTTCCCTAAAAACCACTAGATACAAATTTAAAGCCTTTGAACTGCATCAGCCCACGCGGAGTGTTTGACTCCTACCGCTAGAACCAGAATCCAGAGAAATCATCATCTCGTATTATTTTTATGAGAAAGGGAGGCAAACGATGAAGTGAAGAACAAACAAAATGATATTTATGTGTGTGTATGATGGCGTTATCTGGGGCAGAATTTGCAGCGTGACAAAGTCATCATCATCATCAGCCTATCGCAGTCCACTGCTGGACGTAGGCCTCTCCAATTGTTCGCCACTGTGATCTATCCATGGCTTCTCGCATCCAGCTCTTGCCAGCCATCCTGCGCAGATCGTCCTCCCACCTAGCCAGAGGGCGCCCTACATTACGTTTGCCAAGACGCGGTCTCCACTCCAGAACTCGTTTACCCCATCGGTTGTCGGTTCTGCGGCTAATATGGCCAGCCCACTGCCACTTAAGCTTGCTAATCCGGTGAGCAATGTCGATAACTTTGGTTCTCTGCCGGATCACCTCATTTCGGATTCGATCTCGGAGAGAGACGCCGAGCATTGCTCGTTCCATAGCCCGCTGAGCGACCTTTAACTTGTGGACCAGCCGTACCGTAAGTGTCCACGTTTCGTCCACGTTTGCGTGACAAAGTGACATCTTTTAAAGGGGTTCAAGCGACAAAATGCTTGACTGTGTCTTGCATAGAGCTAAAAATACTTACGTTTTATAAACAGGTAATTTTTAGCTACCTACGCAAATAATTTAATTATTCTAAGTTAATAATGTTACTTAGTCTTTAATGATTTTTGCAATAGAAAGCATGTATATCAAAAGACGTTTACAATAACCAGATTTTTTTATGAGAAAGGGAGGCAAACGAGCAAGCTAGTCACCTGATGGTAAGTGGTCACCGCCGCCCATGAACATAAGCCACAACAGAGGGAGTGGAGATGAGTTGCCGGCCTTTTAGGAAGGTATAGGCTCGTTTCTTGAAGATCTCAATGTCGTACAGGTTCGGTTCCGCCCATTGACACTCGCAACACAAGTGCCTGGCCAATCAACCCCCATTTACTCCAGATTGGGCGTCCGGTACCTTCACTCACGCAGCAAAACACAACACAAACACTGCTTCACGCCGGTTGTCCACGGTAAAATCTTAAAGCGGTTACAACTTTAGATCGTCCTTATGACTAAGACACAAGTGCTATTTTTGTACTGCAGAAAGAAAACTCAATCTGCCGTCTGTACACTACAGTGTCCTCAGCTTCAAAATAACACAATTCTTTCCCTCCAATTGCTCCTCTTGAATTGGTTCAGCCAATTAAATTATATATAGAAATTTGTCTGTATGTCCGTCTGTTGGCAACAGAAACAAAGGACCGTTAAAGCGGCGGCTTTTTGTAAAAATTAAACGTCTCTTTCATGTGCCGACGCCTATAGAGTAGAGAGGGCATAGAAGGGACTTTGTTTATGGGAAAGGTGGGAAAACCAAGCGAGTCACCTGATGGTAAGTGATGATCACTGCCCAAGGTCATCAGCCACATAAGAATTAGTGGAGATGCGTTGCCGGCCTTTTGGGAAGCTATAGGCTCGTTTCTTGAAGCTCTCAATGTCGTACAGGTTCGGAAATACCGCTGCGGGAAATTGATTCTACAATGAGGAGGCGCGTGGGAAGCGCACGGTGGTGGACCTCCACCCGTCCAGATGGTACAGGTGGTATCCTAGTTTACGGCGTGTAGCACGGTGGTGAAATTCAGCAGCGGGTATTAACTCAAACAACTCCTCGGAACACTCACCATGGTAAAGGCGGTAAAAGACACACAGAGATGAGACTTCTCTCCGCAGGGCCAGTGAGTCAATATTGTCAGAGCTGGCGTGATATTAGCTGGATGACTTTATTTCTATTTTATTAACCCCCGACGCAAAAACGACGGGGTGTTATAAGTTTGACGTAGCATTTGATTTTGTTTTATTTTGTTTGAAAGATGAATGAGGAGGGAGTGTTCTTAGCTATGTTGGATAAAAATCGATCCAAGATGGCCGCCGTCAGAAAATGACGAATAACCTATTTGTTGTTCCAACTGCCTCAATATAGGTATCAAATGAAAGAGCTTTAGTTGTGTCGGGGTTTTTTTTAATTTTCTATTTTATTATTTTCAGGTGATATGCCGGAGGTTGAACCATCGGTAGTAGAGGAGTCAGAGGTTGGCAATACCGATTCTGATGAGACCGTAAGTAGACCGTCCACTGTCCTATTATAATATCCTCCAACCGATTTCGGCTAATCTCATCGATCAACCACTTACGCACGATATATTATAGTGCTCAAGTGTGTATTCTCTTGCCCTCATATTCCGATGCTACACCAGTGTGACACGACCGGAGAGGTATCGGGCGCAGGTCCAACTGTTTTAACGTACTTTCCGAGGCACGGGGGTACAAGACCGCCAACTTCCAGACTCTGGGCTGACACTGAGAATTTCTTAGCTGTATCTTATTTTTGAGTTTCCGATAATTCGGCACTGTTGCAACTACTGTGAGTGTAGTGTGTCGAGAACAGGTGCGAGAAAATAGTGAGTTAGTGAACAGTGGTACCGCAGGTGCGCGTAGTAAAAGACTGCGAAGGAGGGTAGACCGATTTGTCTGCCAGTAACAGCTTACCCGCAAAAACTTCAGTTACTCCGTGACCATGGCGCTTGCAACAGTGCCGAAATATCGGAAACTCAAAAAATTGGTTACATGGTGTAAATAACTACATATTCTAATGTTAGTGACCATGAAAGTCAACAATATATAGAAAAACTCAGGTACAAATTTTGGCTCGACCCGGGGATCGAACCCGGGTTCCCCCAAGTGCAGCCGTCAGTATACCATCAGGTAACCGCCTTGCTTTTATAATAATCATCATCATCATCATCAGCCCATTTAAGTCCCCACTGCTGGGACACGGGCCTCCCTCAATCACATGAGGGGTAATTGCCATACTCACAACGCTTGGCAGACGGGTTGGCGAGGGTTTTGATATAAATGCAATGCATGCCAGCAGCTTTACCTTAGTCGCCTTTTACGACACCTCGGTAAGAATGACGGTGGCCTATTCTACTCTGCCGGGGACCACACGGCGGCGTTTATAATAAAAAAGGTTAACTTTCTTCATCAGTCGTCTTCCGATGACTTCTGGCTTGACACTCGAGACCTTATGAAGCTGAGTCTCATAGACGACCACGTCGCCAGAACCACCCGTCTGAGCGTCAAGTTGAACATGCCCGCTCTGGGGAAGATAGAGAGGTCCCCGTCTATGGAGAGAGCGGGACAAATAGAGAGGGAGAACTATTTGATGGAGAGGAAAGGTTGTAAATCATTGAGCCTCGTAGGTGACTCACTCACTCAGCACCACGACATGGACATATTCGCTGACAATGTAGTGTATTTATTGACATATTCCATCAAGTTATTGACAAAATGTTTGACAATTGACAAAACATTTTGAATGTCATATTATTATAATCCTTATGACATTAGATTAATTAATGGACAACATTTCAAAATTGCTAAGCTATGAAACAAAAAATGCCAATTCTTTATTTACTTTTCCGCTGCTCGAATATATATTTATTTATTTTTTATATTGCTTACTTTACCGAGAAAAAAATTAAAAACTAAAAAACCTAAGATGACGTCATCGGGCGGCAGAATGTAAAATATTTTCTTTGCTTAGCACATTATAGTTTTAAATTTACGAAATGCCAAACCCATGACATGCAACTGTCAAAAAAAGACAACTTGTCAACGTTGAATAAATGAATGACGTTGACAATGTTGACACTAGTATTATATACCTTTGACAGTATTACCTTTTTTTATTAAAACAATGATAAGCAAAGTAATGTCGCTGTATTCAGCCGTCCGATGACGTCATTTGGCGCTTACGTCTATTTAGAATACAAAGAATTTCAATAATTATTTTATGCATGAAAATGGCCAAATTTTGTAAAAAGAAAAAATAAGTGTCTGTTAATTTTATGTCTATTTTCATATAAAATGGACATGTTAAAAATATGAAATGTTGTCCAATCTATTTTCATTTTTTATTTATATATAAAGTACTTGACCATTTGAATCGTTTGACAATTATTTGATTTCGAAAGTACGCAAAAACATAACTACTACAATGTGTATGTTTTTGATCAATTGTAGAATTTAATTTGATAATAAGTTTTTTTTTTAATTTTAAACTTTTGTGCGTGTTGGAATAAATTCTTTAAGCCATAAGTAGATTGTTAACAAATAAAGTAATGCCAGTAGAAATCATTTGCGATGTAGAACTTGTGTTGATTTGGATAGGAGACTGATAGGATTCTGTGGGAGAGCCACGCTTCTTTCGTGATTCAGCACTGTGCTGTTTTTCGCGTACTGGAGGCCCAAACCGGGGGAAAGGGGGGCTTAAAGGTGGCAGCGCACTGGTGTCGCGGGTGTCCATGGGCGGCGGCAATCGCTTACCATCAGGGGGTCCGTCTGCTCGTCTGCCACCTATGACATAAAAAAGGAGAGATAGTTTAGATAGTGATAAGTGTTATCCATAAATTATGCTTGACCAATCGAAATAGTTTATTTTCGCTTTGGGCCAATCAGCAGGTTGTGTAGTGTGCTGGACCAAGACCAAGAGTTCTCTTTCGCTCGCGCAGTCATTCTTATTCGGTCTGTGACGGTGACGGTTGACATCCGACTAATTGATTGGCCGAAAAAGAATATATAAACATTTTGGATTGGTCGTGCGCACCATGGAAGGTCGACTTAGTGGCGATAGAGCTATAGTGGTGCAGTAAAAAAAAACAAATTTTCACTGACCCATAGATTCATTCATCATGATCATCATTTCAGCCAATAGACGTCCACTGCTGGACATAGGCCTCCCCCAATGTTCTCCACACAGATCGGTCCTGTGCCGCCCGCATCCAATGGATTCCCGCGATCTTCACCAGATCGTCGGTCCACCTTGTGGGGGATTGATGCATAAGTAAATTATATTGTAATTTCTGAAAACTACCGAAAAAAGTTTGGACCATGGGAGAGCTACGCTACGGCCGACTTGACTGGAGTTATACCACGGCCTCACAGAAAACCGGTTTCGCTGCGTGAGTGAGGATACCGGAGGCCTAATCGGGGGAAAGGGGGTTTCCGGGGGAAGGTTGGCAGCGCATTTGTGACTCTACTGGTGTTGTGGGTGTCCATGGTCCACCATCAGGTGATCCGTCTGCTCGTCTACCACCTATTACATTAATACCATTAGATTCATAAGCAATCAATTAAGAAGATTTCGTAATATTTTACAGGACGAGCGGTTCCTAGTGAAGATGTCGATGTTAGTTTAAACTTTATTTTCTTTAGAATAAAGTTTTGATTTCCCTACGTAATTGAGAAATTGGAGATTGCCAGGGGGTCTAAAAAGAAACTGTCCTATAACAAACAAGAGTGTACCTGTCAAACCCAAAAAAAGAGACGCGCAACGCTTGTGGTATAGACTTGACCAAACATTCGGTCGTGAATATATTTTTCGTTGTAGCCCGCTAGAGAGACAATCTAAAGAATTTGACCGGAATAAAAAACACTATAGAATAGAGAGGAATATTTCAAAGTAGATTTCTTGAGGATAGCATTGGATGGAGAAGACATAATAGGCAAATTGCCTCATGTCACCATTAATAAAAATAACTTTTAATTCAAATATTATTCCGTACAAGGGTCCGAAATATATAAACTACAATAAATATAAATAAGGGATTGCTGTGAAAATTCAACTTAAGTCCGTTTTATTTTTACTTATTTTTCTCTTGATTGAAAACACCGTCCGCCATGGTTCTACGTCACCATTATTGTAAACAACAAAACTTCAAACGCCAGTTTCAGGATATTCGTGGTCTTTCATGTCAGTCTGTAAGTCACGCGTATTGCTTACAATAACAGTGACGTCACGGCACAAATAATTAATAGACCATCTTGGCTGACGGCTTTTATGGCTGTATGGCGAAAATATAATTTAAAATATAACTATTAGGAAAGGTGCTTCAAAAAAACATTTTATTAAGGCGTAATGAACCGTTCTATCAAATAATAAAAATAATGGCAACTACCCTATTGCATTTTCGTCAGACTTTTATTCTGTGGTTGTAATTTTCCATAAAATGAGAAAATCCTAATTATAATTAACTTTTGCAGAGACAGCTTAAAGAAATGAGCGCAACCAGGATGGGGTCTCAAGAAATTAAAGAAGGTTAGTTTTTCAGTTATTTGTCCAACTTGTTGAACAGCATGTTCAATTTGTTGAATCTCCTGTTGAGTATGTTGAGCGCTTTATTAAACTGGTTGAACATGTTCATCAAGTTGAACTTCTTATTCAATCTTTAGAATGTTTTGCGTCAATTTAAAGTATAAAAGGTTTTTCCTGATAAATATACTTTATTGCACAAAAAATAGGACTTCAAACCTAGGCATAAGTCAGGTTAATTAAATTAGTAAAATGTGTTTTTTAAAACTCTAGATGTGAAAAAAATAAAGGAAGAGAAACTACCAATAGAGAAGAAAAATGAAGGAGTTGAGATATTCGTCTACGACGAAGACGACAATGAGATACCACACACGTTTTACGGTTTAATATTTCCATCTTTATTGTAGATAGATTCCTTAGACATAGTTAACACTTATTTTTTATAAGATGTGAAATGATTATTGAAATGATTATGATTATGGCTTGTATTTCACGGTTCGAAAAAATATCTTATCAGAAATGTCGACAAATATAAGTAACATGTTACAATCTTTGGACTTTTAGCGTCCGCATTTCCTACAAATAAATGCCGATACAGCGCCATGGCCTACACGAAAATACCTACCCCTTCCTTAAGTCGTGGCTTTAGCTGAGTGAGCTCCTTTTTGTTACGCACCGTGACACACCTGGACACAATGTAGGTATATATTGCCCGGCCGAATTAGTTGAACTTGTAGGTACTTTTTTTTTTGTTATTATGTGTTGTTTTTACCTAATGTAATGTGTGTCGCGTGTGTTTAACAAAAATGTTTTTATCTTTGTAGCTTTGCAAAGAAATTTATTGTATGGGCAATTTGAGTAAATAATATCTATCAAATTGGATGATAAAAATTAGTTCAAAATGTAGGACTGTCACACTCTGTATCGATACCGGTGACAGGAACCACAAACTATTGTGATACTCTCATAGACATACACCCTTAACAGACTGTGCCTTTTCATGGATAGCCATACTTAAAAAACTGCGCGAAGCCGTTAGTACTGGGGTGACGTGCTGGGCGATGTTCTTTCTCTACCGCACACGTATAGAATTTGCGCTAGGGCCAGTTGGATCTCTTTCACACATGACGTTTTTTTCCGAAAATGGCACATTCTCTTAACTTCTATATTCCTCCCCCAATGTTCTCCACACAGATCGGTCCTGTGCCGCCCGCATCCAATGGATTCCCGCGATCTTTACCAGATCATCGGTCCACCTTGTGGGGAGCCTGTCACGGCTGCGACTTCCTGTACGTGGCCTCCATTCGAGGACCTTTCCGCCCCAACGGCCGTCTGTTCTCCTCGCTATGTGCCCTGCCCATTGCCACTTGAGGCATGCAATCCTTTGGGCTATGTCTGTGACCTTAGGTCTCTTGCGGATCTCATCATTTCTGATACGATCACGCAGGGAGACTCCGAGCAAAGCCCTTTCCATTGCTCTCTGGGTGACTTTGAGCCTCCTTAATCGGTACATTGTAGGCGGCCACGTTTCGGTTCCGTATGTCATCACTGGCAACACACACGCATTGAAGACTTTCGTCTTGAGACACTGCGGTAGATGGGCCGAAAATATGCTGCGTAGCTTCCCGAACGCTGCCCAGCCGAGTTGGATTCATTGATCGACCTCTTTCTGGAAGTTGGACTTACCAAGCTGGACTTTTTTTCCGAGGTAGATGTACTCGTCTACAACTTACAGTGTAGAGCTTCCAACCTTTACAAGAGTGGGTACGACATGGGAATTCGACATGATTTTCGTCTTGTCCATGTTCATTTTCAGACCCACTTGTTGGGAGACTCTACTGAGGTCGTCAAGCATTGTGCCTAAGTCTTCCATAATAGCAAGTATTAATATTTCTCAATAAATCTGATAAGAACATAAAATAATTACCACCAATAAAATTTTAATGTCAAAATAGAACTGTCCTATTCACCTTCAGATACTGAATGGACTATAGTTCCATGGGTAGTCTAAAGTGATATGTCAGTGTCGTGCAGCATCAATACAGGCACAACTGACTTCTATCAGTTGCTAAAAGCAGCGATACAATCGCTAAGCAGACTCCCATAAACTTTCTACAGTCCGCCGATTGATAAAATAATGATTGTGTAACCTGACTAATTGCTATAGGTGAACCACCACCCGTATTAGTAGAGGATGAAGAAGTGGGTGAAGAAGGAGCTCTTCCAGCTGATGGTATACTCCCTGAGGAGGAGGAAAAGGAAGAGGAAGTTGTGGATAAGTTTGATGTTGCACTCTATGTAGCTGAAGTAAATATTGTTATTGCATCATCTGTAGAAGAATAATAGTAATGTCCTTTCGATATCACACGTGTGTGCGCAAACTGAAGTACAATATTAGAGAAAAATCGGGCCAACGGTTTGATGTGGGGGGAGGCTATCGTTAGTATTCTTGGTCCTGCAAGGGGGTAGAAAAATACGGATTAAAAGAATAAGGATTTAGATAAAAACAAAAAAACCTCTCTTTTCGATCAGTGGAGATCGACGTCAGTCGAGTATAGATGGCCTTATATGAGGCCTTATGTTTCTTCTCATTTTTTATTCACGACATAAAATCCTTCAGAAACGTTTTTCTACGCATCTCCTTCTAATATAGCCGATGTCCATAGTCGGCGGATTACTTACCATCAGGTGATTAATTTGCTCGAGTGTCTCCCTTACTCGCAATTGAATAATAAATTACCTGTCAGCACCGATATTTACGCGATTCTATCATCCTAATTTCCGACCTCTCTTATCCTTTCCTATTCTTTCCTAGTGCTACGCAGCGCAAGCACAGCGCCTGGACGATCTGGAGATAACCTTCGACGAGATCAAAGCTCTGGTGGATAGATTCAAGTCTGCTAATTATGATCTTGGTTAGAATTTTAAAGAGCAGTCATTAAAGTTGGAGTTAAGTGAAGAAGAGATCTAATATTTTTATGTATCGTGGGAACAGGCCTGGATCTACATATGACCTAAATTGCCTATAGCCCAGGGCACCTGAGTTCAAGCAGCGGTAAATTTTGGTAAAACGTTTGGTGCGGGGAGCAGATCGTGGCAGTAGCGTAGCGTGGAGAGCGGCGGTGGCCACTGCTGTAGCGGCAAATGAAAGGAGGCGGCAAAATCTCGCCTTGATCCAGGTGTTGGAGGGGCTGACTTCCGACGCGGACAGCCCAAGGGCGATAAATCTTCAGATTCGCCTGTGCATGGGAAAGTCACAATCCTCTGTCACCTATCACATAAAAAATATAATATATGGCCAGTCCACTAACACTTTAATATTAACGATAACTTGGGTTCTCCGCCGGGTTGTGAATGCCATAAGTTGTTGGTATTTATACTTGAACAGGCACTTTTCTAATACTTTTTCAGGAATGGTGGCCGGTCGCCAGATGTCCACCACCAGCGGGGAGTTCATTGTGCAGCACATCGAGAAGGAAATCATGGCGTACATTGATGAGCAGATCGCGACACTGCCGGATCCTGATCTTAAGAAGAAGAAGGTGAGGAAAGTAACTGTTACAAATAAACAAAGGCAGCAAAACAATGTCATCTAGAAGCAACTGACAGAACCATTCATTTTGATTTTCTATGGATATCTATATAAACATGTTGCTTCCTTTGCTTCTATGAGACATTAATAAGAAAACAAAAATAAACTTGAACTCTATTCTCTTAAGCGCAACGTAGGGGCTCATTATCATTCAATAACTCGATCTGATAGAAAGCGACGATGAGGTCTAAGATGTCAAGAGGTACTACTATTGATGCCTCTCCAGATTTTTTATGCTAGAGGCGACAAACGAGCTAAAGGGTCGCCTGATGGTAAGTAATCATCACGACCCATGAACATCTGCAAATTCAGAGAGATCGCTGATGCGTTGTCGGCCTTTTAGAAAGGAGTTCGTTGTTCTCTTGAAAGTTATAATAATTAGAGTATTTATACCTCAAAAATAATATTTTGAGGTAAAAATGTTGGTAAAGGCTTAAGAAAAACTACATATAAATAAAATAGCCTGTTCGTTAGGCTGTAGCTCAAAAACTGCAGTTTGCCAATTGATAAACCATATTGTTGAGCTATCGCCTTTAAACAATTATGATCCTTGACTTATAGGCGAAGCCAGAAGAAGTGGAGATGATCAAGCAGATCCTGGAGAATTTCTTGGATGAGAACATGGACATCATCGTACCAGAGATCGAGGAGGTTGAAGAAGAGGAACAGCCAATACCCGACGTTAGTATAATCAACAACCTGTATTCTGATACCACTGCAGGATATATCGGCAAAACTCGTCTACGCAAAAGAGCAAGTTTAATCTGATTGATTACGATTGCGAACGCTTTTGAAATACAGACTTTATTGCATTCATTAAGATTATATTCAGAGATGAATGCAATTTTCCTCATAACCGCACTCGCACCAAACATGACGCTTAAGCGTCAACCAATAAAAAAATGCAATGTTGGCGCGCGTAAACAGAGCGTTTGTCATTAGTTAAAAGATTCCGCTGTTTTCAAAAATGAAACTTCTGCGCAGGTACATCCGTGTAACTTATAAAACTACTAAGCTCCAGATTTTACAAAAAAAATATTTTTCATTTTTCATAATCTACAGCTCTTAAATTATACTATATAAATGTATATACTACTTACAGCCAATAGCAGATTTTAAATACATTGACAAACTTATATAAATACAACAGCCAAGGGGCAGCAAGAAAACAACCAATACAATTTGACAGTTGTGTACAGACAGCCACACATCAGGCTACCATAATCCGTCAAAATTCCTCAATTGATATTGAGTCGAAAGTGTTTGACATAAAGGTGAGAATCGAATGAAGAAAATCTGACTATTCCGCATACTTCAATGTGTGGCTGTACATACCTTTCACGTTATAATGTATTTATACGTGTGTGTGTGTGTGTGTGTGTGTATTGAAATATTAATGTTTTATCAAAATATAGGTAAATATTTACCAATAGCAAAAAATCTCAAATAAAAATATAACGTCTAGCCGGTTTTTGGTCATTCAAAGGTCCAGGGCAATTAATTATACCATTGAATAACCGTTTTGGGTTTGCCCAAAACAATGTGATTTTAAAGTTATGATATCTCTGGTAGTTTAAATGAAAATCAAATAATTAATTCCACGAGAGGTCTTTTAATTACAAAAATAAAAAAAATGCCAAATACCGTATTACTGTATCTTCTTTAATTTCAGATAACAATAGTGTACGCGGTACCAGGGATAGGCCCTCCGGTGGACATGGATATCGTGACAGAGTTCCAGGACTACGCCCTGGACGTGTGCAAGGTGCAGGCGGATTTGTTCATGCCCAGGAACATACGCCACTTCCTCTGTCCGCCTTTGGAGAAGTAAGTATTCGGTGGTCGCTGGGTCGAACAAAAAATCGTGACTTAGTTTTCGGTAAGAAATTCTTAGTATCAACCCGGAGTCTGGAACTTGGCGGTCTTATACTCCCGTGCCTAGGAAAGCACGTTAAGCCGTTGGTCCTGCGCCCAACCCCTCTCCGGTCGTGTCACGCTGGTGTCCCATCGGAATATGAAGGTAAGGGAATAGAGGGAATGAGTGTTTGCGCACACACTTGAACAGTATAATATATCCTGCGTACGTGGCTGATCGTTGAGATTGGCCACCGTAGCCGTAATCGGGTGGCGGATATTATCCGTTGATGCTAACATTACTACAATCTGGACATCTTTAAGGTAAGAGCGAAAAAGCATCTTCTAGACAAATGCGTATCCTAGACCTCATTGTCGCTTTCCATCAGGCACGATTATGGTCTTCCAAGCGTTATCCTATAGTCCAAATTCTACTGTTTTTCTCGCAGATGTTCATGGGCAGCGGTGAATACTTACTGTTAGGGGCGATTTTACCTATAGTGCAGGGTGTAACCGGGCGCCGAAAGTTGGAGGGCGCCGAGAGCCCCTCGCTACACGTACGAGCTTCCACTGTAACGCTCCGCAAGGAGCGGGCGCGAGTTCCGATCCTTAGCGTGTGATTCTCAGTTGCGTCCAATACTATCGCTTCAAAACCCGGGGTACGCTTGGACCATGATACAGGATGCGGGATTTTTCGGAAAAATCAAGATAACATTATTTTGATTTTGTTGATGTAGAAGTTATGATTTTGTTTGTAGTATGTATGTAGGACCGAGATTAATTAAAATTAAATTTATGTTTTAATTTTTTTTTTATTACTAGTCGAGAAATCGTTCATAATCATTCAGTGGTACGACGAGGAATGACAATTCCTTATCATGCCACTGGTGTGGCAAGTTGGTGGCACGACGAGGATAAAGGGAATGAATATAAAAGGCCACATTTGACACTTCAATAAAATGCGACCACGTAACCTTGTAACAACGGTCATTGAATTTATCGATCTTTCTATGTTAAAAAAGCACAATGACTTAACTTTTTAAAATTATGTTTGCTTTTATTTATTTCAATAAAGACAAAAAAAGATAATTGCACGATTTCATTTCTTTGTTAAACTATTTATAAACTTATTAAACGCTTACTTTTCTAGAGAATTGAACGTTGGTACAATGTTGCGTGTGTCAACCCATTTTCTTTTTAAACACTAGTGATGTACCCCAAATAAACGAACGAGTTCAATCTAATCGGGTAGGAATATTCATTCGTTAAATGTAAAGCTACATTCTGATTAAAATAAAACGTATTATTCTCTGGTTAAAAAAAAAAAAGTACATTAATAGCTTTCTAAATGAAATAAAATCTATGGCAATCAATATAAGCTTTTTGATTTCGATGAAAATGAAATAAACTGGCCGCTGATCGCTATCTAGGATCGGTACCTACTTTCCTCTTTCTTTTCAATATACCTATTTGATTGACATTTCTCCAAATAAAAGTACCAATAACTTCTTTTCCATTATTATAATATTCGATTCACGTTTGTTTGAAGTACATATCGATTATTCACTTAAATCGAAGTTTTTTAGTAGGTCACATCTCTATGGAACTAAGATTTAGAAACGTCAAATGTGGCTTTTTAGCTTGGCTGAACTATAGTCATGAGTACAGAACAAGGTACCGTACCGTAAGGTGACCGTACCAAACACTACAACCTGTGCGGATAAAGAATGGGATCAGAAATGGCGGCGCATCTATTCACTTCTCGCTCGCACACCCACGAGTGCGAGTATAGACGCAAATAGTGTGCCATTTCTGTTCCCATTCTTTATCCGCACAGGTTGTAGTGTTTGGTACGGTCACCCCTAGGGAGTTCATCTCACCGCAATCGATAGGTACCCCACAGCCGGGACTGGAACGTATCGATGAAGTTTTTAACTAATTATAAGTTACTCATTTTTTTTATGTTCCAGATACAATGAACACAAGTATGACATTTCACCGCTCCCTACTCCAAAAAGAGAAGAGGTCCCAACAGGTGGAACCATTACAGATTAAAGTTTATAATGCAATAAAAATAATTATATTCTAGTCACATAATATTTATAATTTCCCATTTCTGCACTGTTATGTAGAGTGTAGTATAGTTTGATAGAAATAAATTATATTGATGTTGTATAAAAGTTATTGTTCTTAAGGGGGGTTTAAAGGGTTGGCAGCGCGCTTGTGACTCCACTGGTGTCACGGTTGTCCATGGGCGGCGGCAATCGCTTACCATCAGGTGATCCGTCTGCTCGTCTACCACCTATCACATAAAAACAAAGTTCCATGGTGAAATAGTGCAGTTCTTGCGCGCTCATATATACACACGTACACGTGCGTGCATGTATCCAAATATGATTTGTAGGACATTATTCTATCACAGACTCTATCTTCAAAATGACTTCTTTGAAACATCGACGTAAAGTTTCGGATCTGGTTTTATTGCATAAGCTCGTTCATGGTAGCTTGAGTTGTCCTGGTCTCCTACAACAGGTTGATATATCCGTCCCTTACCAAAACACCAGGCATCCTTCTAGAAATCTTTTTAGTTTGCCTCATTGTAGAACCAACCTGGGTAGGTGTGCTCCTTTATACCGATGTATGCGATAGATATTTTTCATGATTCCATCCATACATATAAGCGGAAGTGTAATGAAAAGCTGAAGGATTGTAAGTTGTAGATAAAAATTAATACTTAGTAGATAATTTACCAAATATAACTATATTTTAGTCGTAATTAATTTCAACAATGCTGTATTTACCTATAATAGGCATATTTTTGGTTAAGGCATCCTTGTACTGGTAATGTATGTGCAAACTGATATGTGGTTGGTAAATCTTTATCAATAAATAAATAATAAATAAATAAATCACAGGGATTGGATATCAAGGTTCTGGTTCTCCAATTAAACAACCTGAACTTTACATCCTTTTTATTTTAATATATGGAATAGTAAATCAAATCTTCCCTCGAGTACTCCAACCTATCACCAGGACACGTTGACTGCCTGCATACTATCCCCGTCTCTTTCTTACTAGGCTATATTTTGTATTTAATATCGCTTTTGAATCTAAAAATGTTTAACAGATTCAAAGGAGTTGTTCCAGTTTGGTAGAGGAATGTTACACTCTGAAATTTGAGATGTTATACTACACGGAATATTATACTAGAAACTCCGTACTGAGATAAGCAGAATAAGACTGAAAAAAACATAATTATAATAAATTTAATTTCTCAACAATGTGTAAAATTGAATGGAATCAAATCGCCTCCTTACAAGAACAACGTGACATCTCACGAACCTCTTGAAAACAACGTGACATCTCACGAACCTCTTAAGAACAACGTGACATCTCATGAATAAGCTGCTGAGATGTCACGTTCTATTTGTAAAGAGGTTCTTGAGATGTTGTAAAGAGGCGAAATATATTTTACATAAATAATTTCAGAACTCAAAAGGGGTACCGATTGTTTTTGGAGAATGCAAAATGTTGAATTTGGGTAGGTTACCACAATAAACCTGATATTCAGGATAGGTCCCATCCCGGAATATATTGTCTTATTTTACTCAAAAAGTACATTCGCCAAAAGTAGAATGTCTGGCAATACAGACAGCAACACTTTGGCCTACTACAATGTGTTTGTCCTCAAAAAAGTACTCCCACACAGCAGTTATACAGAGTTGTTTTTTCAACATCAACAACTTCGCAAAACTAGTTATCTAACATCATACAACAACATTTTGTTCTATGTTATTTTTATAAACCTCAATTTTTTTCCCTTTACTAATTTTATCAACTTGCTGATTCCGTCCCGAAAGAGTGTAAGAAACTGTAAATTTTATTTATTTAACATTTAGAAAAACAAAATTGTTTGAAACGATCTTAAATAGATTGTGGAATTAGAAAAAAAAATACAAAAATGCACTTAGTCACCCAACTTAGTGATGTCTTAGAGAAATATAAATGTGAACGGAGGTCTTCAAAAAGCCAATTGAATTAAAAACCTAGAGAAATTGAGACGGGGACTATCATACTTTGAGCATATTTAAAAACCAGCACATTATTTGACAATCTTCCATGTTTAGACCTAGGCAAAACGTTGGCATCTAAGCAAAACAATTTTAAAGCATTTTCACACCGTTTCTGAACGGGCCGACCGCCATTTTGAATTGTCTGTCAGAATTGCGCGCCAAAATCAAGAGCTGTCAATTTCAACGACAAAAAGGCCCTTGAGAGTAAAGTAATTTAAAAAATTGCATAAAACTGTTCAACATGTAATATAATAAATCTTTTTAGTTCATTTGTACAGCATCAAATGCAAATGAAGTCAAAATGGTGTCGCTTGGTCCGTTCAGAAACCGCACCACACCATAGACGATTCCAAAAACTCCTCTACAATCAATACGTCAAAAATAGCGAAAAAAAATAAAACACACTTTCGCTTCTTGTATTTTGGATTTAACTTGGGTAACTAAATTCTATATACACAATAATAAATAATCGCACAGACATTTTTACCAAACAATATCTTAAATTGAAAAGCGGTTGACCCTTGCCAACGCAAAAACTTTACAAGCTCGCTAAAATAATAACAATAAAGACCAAGTATTTCTTTTGTTCAAAATGTACATATAATAATATACTTACAAGCATAAAACAATCATAATTCACATATCAACCACCGTTGGGGGTATCAAAAGGTTTCCTTCCTTTAATTTAACACTAAGGGTTGTATCTTTCATTGCTGGACTTATCTTCACGCTTTTTACTATTTTCTCTTTATTTAAAGTAATGTGTAACAAGGACGGTTCTGGCATTTCTCTGCAGAATATTTGCGGTATTTGCAATACCCCCTTGTAAATGTAATCCGTATTGAAGACGAGCTTTTTAATATAAGACTCTTTGTGGGCTCTCTATCAAGGGGCTTTTCGCGTTGCACGTATATTGCCAAAACATATCCTTTTCACACTTTAAGTCCTTGTGACGCGTGTGGAATTCAAGGAATTTTCCAAAAGCCTCGTGTAAAAAGAATGAAGATTTTTGGAAATCACTTATTCTGATTTACCTTTAATTTTTCAGCACTTCTATTTTCATTAAGATTTCAACCTATTTCAATGCCATCTATTAATTGTGGTCAATTATATCGACATTATCTAATGCCAATTCAAAGTTTCGGCAGTCATTGAAAAAAAATTATACAATTTAATAACTTTACAAGACCTTCAAGTGTGGAGTAGAATTCCAAAGATAATTCAGAATAAGCTGAAACAGCAAGTGATTTCGAAGAAACACTTACTTATACACTGGAAGATTAAATAGGGATGGATCGTGAAAAGTTGGACACTGAGTATATTGAAGCCATTTAAGCTTAAACCCACAAAGATATTCACGAATCCTGTATGTTTTGAAATTAAGCAGAGAACAATATGTGAGGTCCGACTTTTCTATTGGTGCCATTGTGTAAAAGTCTGGTAACTCATCTTCATTGAGATAAGTCTCGAAATTCGAAACTATTTTGTTTTTGACATTACGCTTACGTTACGCCATATAAAAGGTTTTCGAGGTTCTACTTTGACAATGTTTATGCAAGAAAACCTTCAATTGTGAAGAAAAATATAGAAGATGAAGAAAATTCTGAACTTCAAATCACGAGAATCTGAAAGCCAGAAACTTTTTTGAATATCTTTGACATTTGCATAAATTCTGCCATTGAAGATTTTTCTGGCCGGTATTTCGGTACAAGATTCAACCCTCAGCTTGAATACGCCAATAAAACTGTCGAGTTAATAAGACAACATATAGGCAAACACGCTCTATACAACACTAGCTACTGTTTGAAATAGCTAAAACTATTCCATAATAGAGTTCACTTATACATATAACTGCAAAGCAAATATAGTAATCATTCTTCATATCTTACAAGCTGCATTTAGAGAGTCTTTATCTTTAGTTATTGCTTGACAAGTACCTACACCCCATCACCTACCCATAACCCTATTTCTTAACCGTGACACCTTTATTACTATTTCCTTTATTATACCAGTTACTATATTTCAGCTTCTATGTCTCTCAATTTCAAATATATACTGCAGTTAAAAACAAAAATTTCATGTCCAACTTTTTCGAATCCTCTCCTTGAAGACAGTTCAAAAGCAATTGAGGTCAACAGCGTTCTGCATTAGACTTAACATTAAGAGAAAAATGCTAACACTTAAAATAACATGTCGTATAAACTTAGGCATTACTTAACAAGTAAATCTTATACCTGACAATAATCGGAACCCAGTAGAAGACCTAATTTTCAATTTTAGTAGACGAGATCTGAACGATACATACGTGCAATCCGCTTTGAATTTCAAAATGGCAGATTAGTTTCAACCCTCAATTTACAGTGTAGACATACCCTTGTCTTACAATATTTCAAAGTCCTTATAAGTAGCTGTAGTTGTTCAAAACTTGTAGTAAACATTTTACTAAAAGACAGGCTTAAGTCCCTTGAACAAAACACTCATTTTATAACTAAGGGCACCTCTATATGTATTTGAAATAAAACCAAATATTTTTATAGATACTCAGATCGAATATAAACATGTTGAAACATATTCATGAATATTGAAAAGAAACTGAAAAACTAAAACATCCACCATTTTGAAATCTCGAAGTATAGCGGGGCGAAACAGTTGTAAAAATAACAAAATTAGTAAGGAAGCATTTGGACGAAACAAATAGGAATCAAATAACATTATAGCCTAGAGTCCTTAGTCAAGTAGAACATAATTTACCATTATTAAAACTTTATGAAGTATTTGGGAAGCGTAAATAACATTGGTATAAATAATCCGTGACATTCCGTTTAAGATATTTAGAAGTATTGAAAAACGAGGCATTAAACTACATGTGCCTTTATAATAATTGCCATAAAATAAAATGCTTAAGTTGAATTAATTTATTAAAGTTGCGATGCCATTTTAAACTAACGTCTTGTAAGTCTAAAATCAAAAATCAACCTTTCTGGACACTCAATTTCGTTGATTTTTTTATATCATTTGTATTGAAGCCTGTTCACACTCACCTCATATGCATGGAAGCAGCTAAATTAGAGATCCCATGCTATATTGGGTTTTTAGATATGGACCGCTGTGATTCAGGCAAGAAAATGTTTAACCACTTCAACATGCAAAACGATACGACTAACTCTATCTAACACTTCATCATCTAGCTTTTTATACGAATTCGGCACATTTGCTGCTGTTCAAGCTAAAACTAACGCAACTGATTGTCGTTGTATTTTTTGTGATAGCCTTTCATACTAAGCGTTTTAGAAAAACATGAAAAAGATGAAGTCGATGAATTACTTCAACTAAAATGAATTCTCTTAGCATGTTATTTTTTATAGAAATCCTTTATAAACGTTTGTCATTCACGTCTTAAATTCAGCGAAAAAATGTTTTGATGGTATAGTTGACAATATCAATACATCATCTACATATATAATTAATGAGGTCACATATGAATCAAATTAAAACGTGCAATTCTCGATTATTTTACCTATTGGCGACCTCTGCATTCCAAATTACACAATAAATATTAATTTATAGGAATAAACAAATAATTTTCACTCATGTCTCACCTATTTATTAGTATAAAAAGGAACTTGATGATAATCAAAGTTCATTAGCAACAATTTTCTATGAACAAATGATTTAACACAATTTCTCATAGACGTATCTAAAAATCCTAAATTTTATTTAGAAATAGGAAGAAAATTTGCCATTGAGCTTAAACTCATTATAAGGAGGAAACAAATCAGTCTACGAAGTCTTTTGGTAAAATGGAAGCTAATTATTTTTTACTAAAATTACATTTTAAATAAAAAGGTTTCTATTAAAATACGTTTTGAATTTTTCAAACAAAGTTTTTTCTGTGTCATAAATTTCAAATTAAAATAAGCAATTTTGACTATTAAAATAACATCTTTGAGCAAGCAAAGGATATCCCTTTTCTGGAAAAAACTCTCCCAGTGCAAAAAGCGCGTTACAAATACTGCAAATGTATAAATTACGTAGTATGTTTCATCAACAACCATTTCAAAAATTCAAAATCGCCTTCCTTACTAGTGGCACACTTGCAAATTATTAAAAAAACCCACACAGATCACATTCCCTTTACGTGAAGTCATATTCAAATAAAAAACGGCAGCTATCTATAGTTCAAAATATATTAGATTGCAAAATGCGGTCCACTTTTATATTGTGAAAGTAGTAACAGGACACATAGATCACAAATCAGATGGTAAATGATACGTCAGCTCATGACAGGGTGTACAGTTGTTAGCACTAACTAGTACCGCACACAGCCCGATTTAACATAAGTGAAAATAAGTAATGAATGATACCATTCATTTACATCATACTACCTAGATGATTCTTTACTCACGATAGCTTTCATTGGGACGTCATAATGGACGCTCTCTTGGCAAAAATGTGTTACGCTGACGTTAAAACGAACTCCATAAAAAAAAAGCGAAAGAATGAGACTTGACAATTTTTGGAATATTTCACTGCAAGATTTTTTTAATCATATGCTAGAGGCCTAACTTCGACATTTTAGTAAAAATTACATTCGATATTTGGATCATAGTTGCGTTAGATTACTCGCACACGCCTACATTTTCGAATCGCGTAATAAATGGGACAAAATTTTAAATACTACAGTCCTAGCCTCTATCAAACCGCCCACTCCACTTTTCTATATATTTTTAATTTATTTATTATTATTTTTCATTAAATAATTCACTAATAACCGTTTCTTTAACAATGTTAATGGATTTTTTATATTTTACATGGATGTTAATGCCATATTATGTCAAATAGATTAATAAGTTTACTCTTGACTAGTATATCCGCTAACTGTTTGAGCCTTCACACAATCAACAAGATGCATATGACATTTCCAGTAATAAATATTCGTAAATAAATCAAACTTTGGTTTCGGACCTGTTGATATTTTTAGCTATTTATTTTTGGTGTTATAGACTTTTAATATTGCAAATGTTATTTTTTCCATTAGATGATTTCCTTGTTATAATATTAGACTACGGGACTTATTTGGTTATTTTTATACGCCTTAATTTTAAACTTCCTTATCTGACTCACAAACCCATGTTCAATTGTGTTGTTTTCGGTGAGAGCTTATGAATAAAGCCATAAGGAAATAAATGGTGTAAGCATGGTGTAAACTTGAGCGCGATACTATGTCATAAACCTATATTTTCTAGTGTCTTAGGAAATTTTTGCGCGAGCGACTGAACATCGTTTGATTTTGCAACACTTACACCATTCAAATCAATTCGACTATCAAATGCCATAACAATTGATGCTTTAAAAAATATCTTATGTGACAATCTGTCTATGATGATCAATATTAATACAAAATAATGTCTAAAATCGACAATAAGTTATGGGAAATATGACGCTCTCATCAAAACAGGGCAACAAAAAGATCTATATGTACCTAGTCGAATATATAATTAACTGGTGTTTACTGAATTAGCATATATAACTATTGTACAATTATTACTATGCAATAACAGAGTTTTGAACTTTTACCATTTTTTTTTTTAGATAATCATTGAGCTGTAATATAGGTACAAAATTATCTGGAATCACCATTACTTATTTTAACAATTAGTAACAGAACTATCTTAATGGCCTAGCGCTTGGAAAATGTATGTGGTTCTATGCGATACAAAAATTAAAACAAGCGATCATGCAAAGCATGTACGAAATCTAACTAAAGACCAATCTTATTAATGGTCATACCTGAGACTTGTTCATCATCGCCTCAGAAGTAATACCATCAATCAAGATACTAATATGTACATACATACAACTTTCTGATCTCACAAACCTACAGATCAAATATTCTTAATAACAAATGAAAGCTCATCTTAAATTGGTTGTCTAATACTTGAATTTCTTGCTTCAACATTTGTCCTAAAACCATCATAACCTGACCTCTCATTTGACCATTAAAATAGACGGTGAAGAAGTTGATGATTTGCTTTAGAAAGTATAATATACAGTTCTGATGATCTGTAGCTAGATGACGTCATAATTTTTGCATTGCCGCTCGTCTCATAACCTAAAACATTTGCCCAAAGACAATGCTATATCGCACATAATCACCATAGTAGAGGAAGCAGAAAACAACAGCCCCACAAGCTTATATTGAAGAGAAAGTTTTACTATACATATTTATTTGCCGTTTTGTGATCCTTAATAATAACTTCTATTGGTGTCCTTGCCGCCATTTTGGAAATAGCGTGATGAAAAAAGTTTTCAATGTCAAAAGAGGTTTTAATGTTTGCAGATGTTGGCGTAACTAGAACTTCTAAGGTAGCCTTGCCTTGTTCTTTATATTCAATTTGTATTCACGTGCTTAAAAGACTTGTGAGTTATCTGTAAAAAGAAGTATTTTTCTAATCTAATTAAATTTGACTTTGACAGTCATCCACGCCCCATTAAGTGATTTGTCGTTAACAAGGGAACAAGACTTTTCACTTCATTGCTACTTTAGTGTGGCCAATTTATCATTGGTCAAGGATTCTGTCCAAGGATTTCAACTTTGACCATAACGTTACTAGCAGATAATTAAATGTTCAATGGCTTTTCGTTTCATCATTTTAAGATCCTAGTTGTTGAAAATTCTAGATTAATTGCGGTTCCAACTTAGATTTTATTTCTTACTTAAAGACCAAGCTTCACCGTTATGTTACTTCTGAACAAAACCAGGCACCTTCTTTTTATCTCTTACATTTTAAGCACTTTAGGTAAGGTAGCTAATTTAACATTAATTTCGGTTCCATTTTAAACCTTACCATCTTTAACTTTAAGCTTACCGCTGTGAAATCTATCAGGCAGGCACTCTCCTTCTCTCTCCCTAGTTACGCCAACCAGCGTGTCTAAAGCTGTCTGTTAGATGGGGGTGCTGTAGTCGGTTTTACTATAAAAGTTCACATCAGGCTATGGCGAGGAGGCGTGCGGCTCTCGTTAAGAACTCCAAGATATAACGCCAAATGTTGCGAAGGGCATTGGAACGGGAGAATAGAAATCTCCATAGGAAGAACACTGTTGCCACTTGAGTCACGATGTGGACTATGTGTAATCTGAAAGAGAAAGAAAAAAATACTTGAAATTGTTGCTGCAGTGGTGCTATATATGCTAAAGGAAATTGTGTCATTTCTTTTATTTTGGAACGTTTATGGAAAGAGAGCTTAGCTTTATAGGGACTATCGAGCGAGAAAATTCAGCTATATTGCGTAAGGACTGAAGTTCATCTACAATGTGATTGGTTATTTTTGAACGTGTTATTTCAAAGTTTTGATTTCAAGAAGGAATCCACCAAAGATGTTGAATTTGGACCTCAGTCAATTGCCGACTTTGTGAAGTAATCTAATAAAACTGAGAATGGAAATGTATACTTACCTCCGTAGCAAAGACCTAGACTTGGGCAACGTGTCTGGGCTCTCTTTGAACAGGAATCTTCTGATGCCGAGCACGTACGACTCGATGTACGCGTCCCAGTCGATGTTCCGGACGTTGAAGTCGAATGTCCTCCTGGAAAATTAAACACAACGGTCAGGGAAAACATTGTGAGGAAACTTGTATGTTTCGGATAGTTTCTGAAACCTGTAACCATGATTCAGCTGGTCTGGTTCAACTGTCTAAGGGTTCTGAAGGTCAGATGTCAGTCGTTTCATTGTAATTACCAGATTCCCTTAATCCTGAATCATGGTCTAAAATTACCATGGGCTCAAAAGCGACAGTTCTAGATGCAACGTGAAACAACATGCTAAATGATAAAGAATAGGGAGGTAGAGAGCTTACTTATTGATACATAGAAGGGATCGGAGGGAGGTGCTAGATAAATAATGAAGAGTGTACAGGGGCACGCAATGTGGAAGAAAGTTCGACCGAAGTTATATCAGAGCGTAACAGAAAACCAGCGAGAAGCATCAAAGCTAAAGTTGTTGCAGCGTAGTCCAGAAAGACAGAGTAAAAGTGGAAAGATATCGGCATACGGTCGCGATTATATGCTGCTGCGGAAGAAGAATACGAAAGAAGTATCCCTCATTCTTTCATATTCCTCCTCTTCAGCCACCAACCTATCATCAGGCGATAGCGCGGTGCAGAGCGCCTGCACATTGTCATCTGCAAACGACCACTGGCGCGTCGTGAAGTATTCCAGGCACGCTGCTGCCTTCTCCAGCTTGTTCTGGACGCGTACCATCCTGGGGATGACAGAGAGAACGATAGTCAATATTTATAAATAGTTTAATCGCATATTCAATGTACACGCATACGAGACCCTTGCGCGATGCAATCGACTCCCAGCGCCATCTATTGGTACCGACCCGAGTTGAGTCCGAAATCGAAATTTGGGCGGGTCACTGGTTTAGATATAATATGAATTCACATGCGGTATTGAACCCTTAAGTCATAGGAGAGATTTTGCCATCCTATGTGTGTTCTACTGCCTGTACAATAGGGAATTCTCCTATTTTTTCAAATATTTTTTATAATGCTCATATATATCAGATAATCAAGCATTATTTTTATTTCTGCAAAATATGCCTGCTAAATGTTATAAAAAAATTATCAAAAATTTGACGTAAAATATACGCGCTAAAACACCGACCGCCATGATGGTGACGGTGCATGACCTCACTATAACTTAATCAAAGGGCATTGAATTAAAATTGAGAAATGTCAAAATGCTAGTTTGTCTTGTAGGTAAGTAAACAAAGATGTCAAAAAGATGTTTTAGTATAATGACGTCACATCATGGCGGTCGGCGTTTGAAATCACGTGACATAGATACTAAAACCTCAATTTCGATTTTTAAAAATAAAATTTATTATTTAAAATAACGTTATATTTGCATTTCCCGTGATGAAAACTATACAAGTAATATAATTTCATAATTTATTGTTGATTCTATTCCTATTCCCATTTTACCACCGCACCACTAAGTCAACAAAACGTTCGCTTATACATTGGAACACATAATACCCACATGGATCATAGTGCGGTTCCAGAGGAATTCCTCCTGCGAATGCTTTGGCTGTGGAATGAACTGAGCTGAGATCAAAAAAGCCTGATTCTTGTGTACTCAACATAGAGGTCGAATAAGAACTTTCCATATAAACATCGAATTCGATTCCGTGCCGACGATTCGTGTCGATGCCGTGTGGTCCCCGGCAGAGTAGAATAGGCCACCCTCACTCTTACTGAGGTGTCGTAAAAGGCGACTAAGGTAAAGCTTGCTCTTACCGAGGTGTCGTAAAAGGCGACTAAGGTAAAGCATGATCATCAGCACCCAGAGAAGGAAAACTCTGCATTTATATCTAAACCCTCGCCAACCCGTCTGCCAAGCGTGGTGAGTATGGCAATTACCCCTCATGTGATTGAGGGAGGCCCGTGCCCCAGCAGTGGGGACTAAAATGGGCTGACGATGATGATGATCGAATTCGATATCTAAATATATCACATCCTGTGATTGCATACCCCACTTGCGGGGGCCAGCGTGGGTTATGTGAGGCTCTCTGTCTGTGGAAGACGGTTTTTTCTTTTTGAGGGCATGTTATGCTCCAGAAAGAGGAACCCAGCGTTTAAATCCCTCGTCTCGCAGGGGCAGCCCCGACGGCGTGTCTTAGAGGGACCACTCTGTGCCCTGTGGCTAGGGGTTTAAGAATACTGTCAAGGTGTTCCCGGCCTGTCGTAAGAGGCGACTAAACGGGCCTTCGGAGTACGTGAGCGTGCCCACTGCTGGGGAGTGGCTTGCTTAGCATACGACTCCACGGGGCACGATGTTACCGGGTGTCCTGGCAGGTCGTACAGCAATGAAGAGCTGCATTGCGCCAGGTAGGGGTGAAGCGGCGAGCGCGATCAGCGGTATGGTCTAGTACCGGCTGTGGGGTTAACTCGAGTTAACTCCATGTCAAATCATTTAATGCATAAATATTGGGTCCACCTATAGTTCATACAAAGGTTTGATTTGATTGCTGTCTGCTGCTAGACACCCCAAGACACCCCAGTAAAACTTGAATTATTTTATCTTAGTGCCTAGTTACTAGCTATCTGATGACATCAAAAAGTCCTCCACCAAATTTTCATTCAAGCGTTCAGTTCGTGATCATTTTCTCCGCTCACTAGAAATTTAACCTAACTTTTTTTTTTCCTTGTTTTTATGACTGCTGTGGTAAGATGTATTGTGTCTGTTCCAACCCTTTAATGCTTACAATGTAGGTTAGCCGGTATTCGTCGTTTCTGTTTTTTTCATGTTTTTTTTTATGAGTTAATTGTAGTATAAGTAGGTTTATTGTATTATATACATAGTTATGTATGTATATTTAGTCATATTATATATTATTCATATGTTTATGGATATAAATTTATTTAGCCGTCATACATATTTCTGCATCGCCTAATGGTTGACTGGTAGAGAATGCTGTATAGCATAAGTCCGCCAATTGTACTTTATTTTCTTGTGCAATAAAGAATATATAAAAAAATAAAAAAAAATTGTTCCAAGTCGTATCGCGTGGGGTTTCCGATCGCTATTGCACAGAGATGGACACCCTGGTTTTTGGTTAGGGTTAGAGTCCTACACTTTGTTCCCTACACGTAGCAAGGTGACGGCCACGATGGTTTCCCCTGGGGAAAAAAAATTGGATAAAATTTTTACAGCCCTAGTTATATTTTCCAATTGTTGTTTCATAAAGTTTCTTATTATTATTATTTCTTCTCGTTGTTACCAAAGTCGTTACTTTTATATGTAAAATAAACCGAAGATACAAGATTTTAGTTCATAAGATTTGTTAAACTGTAGTCACTTACTACATAGATACCTCGACACAGGCCTGTGAGCCTTGTGAAGTATCTATAGTCACTAGGAAATTGTATGCTTTATTATGCCAAAAAAAATTTTCTTATTCTTTTTTATTCTTTTCTCCGTCTTAGAATGGAGCCTAGAGGTATACCACAGTAGATATATACGCAAGCAGTACGGACACTACGAACAAACGCTCGATTACGCACGCACACAGACGCACACTTTACACGGATTCTAAGGTCCCATCGGAGTACAATCGTAGGAACTAAATTCAGGGTTGTCGGTTTTACTCGAGTGCCGCTTACTTTATTTTGGTAGAGAAAATAAGTAGATACCATTATTATGTATGTTATCAAAAAATGGTTTCGGATTTTAAAGTGATGTGATTGGGGGGAGGAGGGGGGGGGGAGAAGGTAAGTAGTGTATCTAAGGAGCGTTCTTTCTATTTTAGTCGAAATTTACTGTTGTCTACTGGTCTGCTGTAATTTATGAGTTACGATCACAATTACATTTTGGGGGGTCGGAGATGGAGAGATTGATATCATTTTGTGTACCTTTGTGTACGAATATTGTTTGCTAGTATTATACTTATTTCTTAAGAAATATCATTAGTTCTATCACCAGATTATCCTTGTTGCTCCTAGGATCCCGCGATCACGGCCCGTTACTTAAACCAGTAGTCTCAAGGTAAGAATAATATTTTACAAAAATTAGAGGACAACCCTATACGGTAGGTAACTTTATGTCCAAAAGTGCGGAGTGTCGATACTGCTTTAGCGTATTTATCTACTGTGGGTATACCCACTAAAACCAGTGAATCCATCGTAGCCTTAAATAAATAAATAAATAATAATTCTCACAACATCTCATACGTTGACCTGATTCCGTACTAAGTAGCTTAAGCACTTGTGTTACAGATATCAGACAACAGAGGAACACAAATATTCGAGTATTTAAGTATATATTAATTTTCGATTTTGACATTTATTTTAATTATTGTTATCTATTTTTAAATTTTACTGATATTTAATGAACGTTTATTTATTTATATTAATCTCAATTTAAATTCTGGACATTCTAGTATATTTTTTATTCACTGTTCGGTTCACTTCGGTTCACACGGTTCACTACCAATTGCGCCATCCGGTCAGTCAAAGCAGGCTCTACAACCTTTATGAGAAACCTCTACAAAATCAAGAAATAGCAAAGACGATGACATACACAGGCTTGCTCCCAGACGCTTTCGCGACCAGGTCCATCACCACGGCGGGCGCGCGATGCTGCAGCATCGACAGTGTGCTGTGCTTCAGCCGGTTGTTGGTGATATCCCCTCCTGGATACCACACCACTTCACCTGTAATTGAAAATTACAGTTGTAGTCTTAATAATATTATAAACGCGAAAGCTTGTGAGGATGTATAAATAAATAAATAAATATTTCACAACATCACATACATCTGACTCCGAGATATGTAGCTCAAGCACCTGTGTTACGGATATCAGAATCAACAGTGGAATTACAAATATACACGAAGACTTTTAATCGGTGATCAGGACCTACTGATTCCGACTAGGTGGATGATGGCCATTGCTATAGTAATAGTAGTTACATGTTTTCTTTTTGTTTAGGTTTTATTTTAAATTTTATTTGATATCTAAATTTAATTGGAATGTATGGTCTTCCTACATTTTTATGAAGTGAAGAAGATACGTCATCAATCAAATTTAAATTATTACGATCAGGATGTGTAGAAAGCTATTTTCATTTTCTTTAATTTGATTTATTTGACGTTGTCTGCCATTTGACAGTTATCTACCAATAACATGAAAAACTTTAAATCTCTAATGAGGTTTGTTATCATCACTGTACCTGTACTTATGAAGAGGTTTTATTTGTAACAAGGAGGAGTAGGATGACCATATTCATAGTTATTAACTTAAAGTCCCAGACAAGAAAAAAAAAACGCTGACATGTAACTACTATTACTATAGCAATGGCCATCATCCACCTAGTCGGAATCAGTAGGTCCTGATCACCGATTAAAAGTCTTCGTGTGTACATATAGTACTTTTCTTTTGTAAATACATACTTATAATACATACAAACATCCAGACCAATACAAACAGACATGTTCCTGCACACAAATGTTTGTACTGTGCGGGGATCGAACCCGCAACCCTTGGACCAAAGGCAGCGTTCACTACCACTGTTCCAAACGGGTCGTCAATCGTATGTTTGCTGATTATTGCTGAAAAACTAGGTATTGAATGGACTTTGATAAAACTTCACGATAACAATACCAGAATAATGCAAAGGAATTTGTATATTATGAAAATATAAAAATCTACTATACAACGTGTAAAAAAGAGAAATAATACTTAAAGGTGTAACTTATACCGTGTAAACACTTCACTGCCGAAATATGAGCATCATCATCATCATCATTTCAGCCAATAGACGTCCACTGCTGGACATAGGCCTCCCCCAATGTTCTCCACACACATCGGTCCTGTGCTTCCCGCATCCAATGGATTCCCGCGATCTTCACCAGATCGTCGGTCCACCTTGTAGGAGGTCTGCCACGGCTGCGACTTCCTGTACGTGGCCTCCACTCGAGGACCTTTCCGCCCCAACGGCATCATCTGAGCAAAAAAAATCAGCTGTTCCATACATTATTGACGCGTGGATTTAGTATGGAGAAGCTGATTATTTTTTTGCTCAGATGATGACTCATATTTTGGCAGTGACATAGTATATGTTCACACTTAGTATTATTGCAATTTTTTTTAAACGTTGTATACGTACAAATACACATATAAATATATATAGGTACTCATACACATATATATACAAATATAAATATACATACAAAATAATTTATTTCATCATAACCCAGGTACATACAAGTAACACCTGTACCAGAAGAGGCTACTCTTCCTGAACACACTCATACATGTTTAAAAGTTAAAGAATAAATTAAGAAACAAAAACATTATATTACAACTAAACTATATTACCACGCGGTTAACTAGAGTCTCGATCAGCCCAAGTCCTGTGACAAACGGACCATCAAATACAACACTTAGCTTAGTGGTATTCAAGCTACAACAGAAACGACAACGCTGGGGGAAACCAATTCTAGAGTGGATAACGCGTCTCGGTAAACCCACGAGTTGTGTAGGACGTCCTTACGGCAGGTGGAGTGATGACCAGGACCTCTCACTCTCCAATATAGCGTGCGCTATATTGGCGAGTGAGGAAGCCTGGAAGGCCTTTGCTGCTTATTGAGAGCACGTGATGGCGGCGAAGGAGGCGGCGGAGCGCGAGCGAGAGGCAGATCCTTCGCTCCTGCGATCCGCAAGGCACGTAGAGGGAGGAGGCGACGCAATACTTGCGTCTCCTTCCCCTGCGAGGAGCAGGTCCACTGGTACGTGGGGCTGTATCCCCGTCACCGGCATTGCACGGACCTCCTCCTACGCCTGGTGGGGACGGCACGACTCTCTCGGCTGTCCCCATCCCTCCCCCCGACCCCGGGGGGAGAAGCGCCGTGCAGGCGGGCGTCCCTGTCCGGGGGTGACGTGGTAAAAGGCTCCGAGCTTTGGCCCCATGTCACTCGCCCACTCATGGACAGATGAGGGAGAGTCCCAGGAGTTTTAGTCGGTATGCCTCTGGCCGGCTCCGGAGAAGCCATCGCCAGAGGAGAGTCCGACATAACCCATCCGTTTACAGACGGATCAACTAGGTCAACAAAAAAAAATGTGGAGTGATGACATGCGCAAGATGGCTGGCGAAGATCGATCGGAGTGGCGAACTTTTGGAGAAGCATATATCCAGCGATAAACTACAACAGGCTATGATCGTGGCAAGCGATTAAGAAGATATCAAAGGATGAGTACTCACTGAACGGATGTTTCCGCATGTATTTAAAGCTGGTCTTCACGAACCGCTGCCACGTGATCGGATTCTGTTGCCCGGTGCAGCAGTTATACACCACCACACCTTCCCCTCTGTAAAAAGCAAAAATATATTGCAAAGGTATTCGAATAGCCTCTCAATTGTTTTAGAAAGATCAACCTTGAGGCGTAAGAGAGTATTGAGAGAAGGGTCAAGAGGCTAATTGGTGACGAGCTTGTGGGTAAGAGGCTACGAAGCCTTGAACACCGACGCAAGGTAGCAAGCTTATCGATCTTCTATTGGATACATTTTGGAGATTGCGCCACGGAACTTTACAATGATATTGGAGCATCTCCGTTCTTCCACTACTCCACCAGGCAGACCCTCAATCGACACCGTTACATGGTAGAAATACCAAAAGTCCGATAAAAGAGGTTTGAATCCTGTTTCCCAAAGATATAAGGAGTATGCCGTTGAATATTTTCAAAAAATCATTTCGTAAGTGGCTGGTGGATATATGTTTTTACTCGATTAAGAAATACTTTGACTTGACTTGAATGATTTCCAACTACTTAAATTATCTCATTAATATCCAAAATTTTAATTTTAATTGTATAATTTATTATTTATTTTATTGTAATGATTATTTTAATAACGCAATGTTATTATGTAATAGTATTTATAGTATTGACTCTAAAATTAGATTGACACTAGGCAATAAAATATTTGCATGCCGACGAGATAGGTGAAGCATGAATGTTCTCAATTGAATTATATTTAACCACCTGTATGTAACCATGTTTCAAGCAATTAAATGATTTCTGATTTCCTTATTCGTACTGCGAAACACTGGAATCAGCTGCCTGAGGTGTTCCCTAGAAGCTACAATTTGGGGGTTTTCAAAGCGCGAGTGAATAGGTATCTTCTAGGTAATTGTGCTATATCTTAGACCGTATTATCACTTACCATCAGGTGAAATATGGTCAAACGCTTACTTATCTACAGTAAAAAAAACCCTAACACCAGTGGGATATGTACAAGAAACTAGGCGCAACACCATCGGCTTGGGGGACTAAGGTGCAGCGACCTCTCCGAGTGGCCCCGCCGGTAGGTAGTATTTTTGTTCCTGTGCCCTCTTTAGGGCCAGAAGAGCTGCTAGCGGCCGGGTCCGGTGTCCCCTGGGTAGTAATTGTTCGACCCATATTGCTACCCGACGGCCAACGGCTGCACATTCCGGTGGACCAGCCCTGGCGTGTACCCGCGCTGAAGCGCATTTTCCTACAGGGCCTCCATTGTCCGCCGATGGTTCGGGACCAGGCTGATGTGTTGGAGCTAACCCGGGAGGAAGAGGACCAGCTTAAGGCCTGCGACGAGGGCGGGGTTAGTGCCTCAGCGGGCCTCCCAATCGGCCGTCTTGTCATAGAACTTGAGGGCCAGGGAACAAAAGTGTCAATTTCCAGATTGTGCTGCTGTCTGGAATTTGATGGATCCAGATCCAGCTGACACTAAAAATTTCTCAACAAATACACCGACCAACGGATCGAACCGAGAACCCCAAGCGCAGGCTTTACTTAAAGTAGCACACTAGTATCTGCTGCACCGAAGCAGTCTCCGAATTCCCTACTCGTACTAATAAGTCATCGATGATGACGTAATCATTACTGATAAATCACCATCGATTCAACACACAATAGATATTTATTTATTTATTTATTTATTTAATATAATTATACGGGATAAACCCAATTACGTAACGATATGTCAACGGTTCCTCGTCTCCATATGCATAATGTCTTCCTTACCATTATTTCGCCGTGTGGTCCCCGGCAGAGTAGAATAGGCCACCCTCACTCTTACCGAGGTGTCGTAAAAGGCGACTAAGGTAAAGCTGCTGGCAAGATCATCAGCACCCAGAGAAGGAAAACTCTGCATTTATATCAAAACCCTCGCCAACCCGTCTGCCAAGCGTGGTGAGTATGGCAATTACCCCTCATGTGAATGAGGGAGGCCCGTGCCCCAGCAGTGGGGACGTAAATGGGCTGATGATGAACCATTATTTCAGCTACATTGGCGAATCTTCAACGTTCTACAATCGACGCAATATGTATAGTAGTGGACAAGACACAAGTGCATTTTCTATCCCTTACCCTCATATTATTTCCAAGGGACACCAGTGTGTTTTCCGGGGCACAATACTGTTAAATTCCCAGATTCCTATTTCGGAGGCCCAATGCAAGGGTTAGGGGGATTTCAAGGTTGACAGCGCACTGGTGTTGCTGGTAATCATGAGCAGCAGCCATCGCTTACCATCACGTGATCCGTCTGCTCATCAACCACCTATCAGATAAAACTCTCACCGTCTCAAATGCGTCCGCCACGCACACACAATCATCAGGTTGATGACGGTGTCGACCGGAACCAGGTCGGCGACCCTGGCCCCGGTGCCCAGCATGGTCCGGAAGATGCCCTTGCCCACCGCCGCGATGATTCCGTTCGGTCCGTTCCAGTTGTCCACCCATCCTTTCACGGGCTCTCGAACCGAAGAGAGTACTGAAACAAGCATAAATAATATAAAATTAAGCCAACTTATTGTACGGACAAGATAGATAGATAGATAGATAGATACACTTTATTGCACAAAATTTACAGATCTTAGTCTAAGTTATTATACTAAAACAATGTAGGCGGTCTTATCGCTAATAGCGATCTCTTCCAGACAACCTCAGGGTAGAGGAAAAGTATAGCGAATTAAGAAAAGGGGTAAGGCAGTGCAAGTCAGAAAAAGAAATAAAAAGACATTGTATAAATACGAGTATGGTATATACATACATCATCATCATCATCATCATTTCAGCCAATAGACGTCCACTGCTGGACATGGGCCTCCCCCAATGTTCTCCACACAGATCGGTCCTGTGCCGCCCGCATCCAATGGATTCCCGCGACCTTCACCAGATCGTCGGTCCACCTTGTGGGGGGCCTGCCACGGCTGCGACTTCCTGTACGTGGCCTCCACTCGAGGACCTTTCCGCCCAGACGGCCGTCTGTTCTCCTCGCTATGTGCCCTGCCCATTGCCACTTGAGGCATGCAATCCTTTGGGCTATGTCTGTAACCTTAGTTCTCCTGCGGATCTCATCATTTCTGATACGATCACGCAAGGAGACTCCGAGCATAGCTCTCTCCATTGCTCTCTGAGTGACTTTGAGCCTCCTTAATCGGCACATTGTAAGCGGCCACGTTTCGGTTCCGTATGTCATCACTGGCAACACACACGCATTGAAGACTTTCGTCTTGAGACACTGCGGTAGGTGGGCCGAAAATATGCTGCGTAGCTTCCCGAACGCTGCCCAGCCGAGTTGGATTCGTCGATCGACCTCTTTCTGAAAGTTGGACTTACCAAGCTGGACTTTTTGTCCGAGGTAGATGTACTCGTCTACAACTTCCAGTGCAGCAGAGCTTCCAACCTTTACAAGAGTGGGTACGACATGGGAATTCGACATGATTTTCGTCTTGTCCATGTTCATTTTCAGACCCACTTGTTGGGAGACTCTACTGAGGTCGTCAAGCATTGTGCCAAGGTCTTCCAAGGTCTCAGCCATGACTACGATATCATCAGCGAATCGAAGGTGCGTCATGTACTCACCATTTATATTGATGCCAAGTCCATCCCAGTCCAGAAGTTTAAACACGTCCTCCAACAGAGTGGTGAACAGTTTCGGCGATATAACGTCACCCTGTCTCACACCTCGCTGGAGAGGAATGGGTTTTGATTCCTGGTCCTGAAGACGGACTGACATTGTGGCGTTTCCGTACAATGACTGCAACACTTGTATGTATCGGTAGTCTATTCGGCACCTTTGGAGCGACTGTAGCACGGCCCAGGTCTCGACAGAGTCGAAGGCTTTCTCATAGTCCACAAACGCTAAGCATAATGGCAGGTTATACTCTTCGGTATTCTGTATAACCTGCCGCAGCGTATGTATGTGGTCTATAGTGCTAAAGCCTTTTCGAAATCCGGCTTGTTCGGGAGGCTGGAAGTCGTCGAACCTGCGTGCGAGACGATTCGTCATAACTCTCGAAAACAGCTTATATATGTGGCTCAGCAGCGTGATAGGCCTGTAATTCTTCAATTGGGATTTGTCACCCTTTTTGAAGAAAAGCCTTACCACGCCAGAGTGCCACGCTTTGGGTGTCTTTCCCTCAATGATGATGGAGTTGAAAAGCCTCTGAAGGGCTTTCAGGACAGGTCGTCCACCTGCTTTCAGAAGCTCCGCTGTGACTCCATCATCACCCGGTGCCTTACCGTTCTTAAGCTGTTTGAGAGCTATGCTAATCTCGTATAGGCTGACGTCCGGGATATCTTCGGTGTAGTGCCGGGTTAATTTGGCTCTGCGCTCAACGGCCTGAATGACAGGTGTGCATGATGTCGCGTAAAGCTGTCCATAAAAGTGTTCGATCTCGGCCAAAAGCTCTGGGCGTGACGTGACGATTCTGCCATCCTCTGTTTTCAGCTTGGTCAACAAGCTCTCTCCAATAGCCAGATCTCTAGCAAAGACTTTGGAGCCTTTGTTCCGCTCTATAGCCTCTTTAATACGTTCCGTATTAAATCAGCGTATGTCCCGGGTCAGGCACTTGGAGATGCGCTTGCTAAGCTGCCGTCGTTGACGAGCTTCATCAGAGGTTTGCAGAACCATTTTCCGCCTTTCCTCCATTAGCTTTAGAGTTGGCTCCGAGATTTTACTGGCTTTTTTCGTACGGCTGGGTCTGAAGACCTTTGCACCCGCCGTAAGGACAGCTTCTACGAGCCTGTCATTATATTTGTCCACATCTGAGCAGCTCTCTAGGCAATCGAAACGATTTTCCAGTTCCAGTTGAAAGCTTTCGGGGTTTTTAATTTGGATGGCTACAGGGCGGAGCGTAGATTTCATCAGTCGATACAATGTGTAGATTCAAAGTGCCTCTTACCATTCGGTGATCACTTCCAGTGTTCAGCGAATTGATCACTGAGACATCATTGAATATCCGGGTCTTGGTAGACATGATGAAGTCGATCTCATTTTTTGTAACGCCATCCGGACTTTCCCAGGTCCACTTACGATGCAGCCGTTTTTTAAAGAAGGAGTTCATCATGTAGAGTCCCTCCCTCTCCATATACTCGGCTAGCATTCGACCTCGGTGGTTCCGGATTCCTGATCCAAATTGCCCCACTTTCGACTCCTCATCGCCCTTTTTGCCTAGCCTTGCGTTGAAATCTCCCATGACAACAGTGTAGTGAGTATTGGAAGTATGTATTGCCCGAGAAATATCCTCATACATTACTTCCACTTCCTCGTCGGGGTGTGTCGAGGTAGGAGCGTAAACCTGTATTACCTTTAACGAATACCGTTTGGTAATTCTGAGTGTAAGGTACGCCACCCTATTCGACACACTTCCGATTTGTACAATGTTGTTCACGAGGGACTTGTGGACAATAAACCCGACTCCACCTTTGGACAGTTCTTCGCCCTCCCGGAAATAAAGCAGATTCCCGGATTTAAGGATCATCGTATCCTCGCCCTGTCGTCGGACTTCGGATAGTCCTACAATACTCCAGCGAATTCTGCTTAATTCTTCCTCTAGTTCCAGCAGCTTCTCTTCGGTCCGCAGTGTGCGTGCGTTGTACGTTGCCAGGGCCAAGGTTGTTTGACGGTAGGTATTCGCCACCCGGGGATTCTTGGCACCCCTGGTCCCGGCGCCTCGCCCGCTTCCTTCATCGCCGGCTCGGCCTCCGGTACCGCCTGGCACTTGGGGCCTTTTGTTGATTTTATAAATCATAGGGGGGGTTTGGGCCTACACCCACCACGCTGGCCCAGTGCGGGTTGGTGGGGAACGCCAGAGCCTCGTCTGTTGTGCAGCAGGGTGCGCCACGTGCAGGTGAGGTTGACTGGGGCCCCGTTAGATATTGAGCGGGACCCCTTACACCCCTTACATACATACATTATATTAAATAAATATATACTAGCTATGAATACTAATACATACTACTACATTACAAAACAAATAAACATACATACTAACAGTTTATTGGATTGATAGATACGTAACCAGGGAAATAGGAGACAATGAAAGGAACTACAAAGGCTAAGAAAGATAAGAAATGATCTTTAGCTCGGGACTTGAAAATAGAGAGGGATTCGGATTGCCGGATGGATAGGGGTATGTTGTTCCAGAGGCGGGTGGATTGGACAGTGAAGGATTGCACACAAAAGACATTTGATTGTGACAAGCACACGTTAAAGTAAATATTTATTTATTTAAATTAGGTACATACGCAAACAGATCACAGTCAAATAAATAGCTTATTTAAAAATTTAAATTTAATAAGCTAGACAGTAATCCTAAAATAGCATACCCAGCTTGATCAAAATATAAATTCGCTACTTTAATAAATTGAATTGGGATACGATTAGGTTAATTATTAAATTAGAAGATAATGCTAATTATATTTTAATACATTTTACAAGAATTTAAATATGTAAATAAGGATCCAACATTCACGTAGACACAACGAAAGATGGAGTAAGTGTGTTTTAGCCTGGAAGCCACGTATGGGCAGGAGAAGCGTAGGTAGACCACCAGCCAGATGGTCAGATGATTTACGAAGCCACGCAGGAATCCTATGGACCAGGAAAACTAATGACCCCACCGAGTGGAGGTGTTTTGGATAGGCTGTGCCCAACGGTGGGCGAAAGAATGCTGATGAAGAAGAAGGAGATTCACGTACATTCACTATAATCAAGCCAAATTTTATGACCTATAGATTTGAACTAAAGAAACTTCTTGAGAGATTTGCCTATTAAATGGTGCTAAGCTTCAAACATTATATGCGATTGAGGTCAAATGCTTGTCTATCTTAGGTGACATAAAAAATCAAGTGATAATAAGTTGTGGTGATGATCTTAGATATATCTAGGAATACTCACCGATGGATGGTCTCACGATGGCCACGGGAAGGTTCCCGCACTCCTTTATAAGCATGTCCTCAGCCAGCGCCTTTGTGAATGTGTACGTGTTGGGCCTGTCACCTGCAACATACACATTTATCAAGTCACAATATCTATTAATGTAAAAAAGTGGCAAGAGCAATGGTCCCAATATAAACCCCAGCAGTACTCCCATCCTAAATGTATCCCTTAAAAGTTCGTCCTATTTATATGATTTTTTGGATTTGAAGAGAGAAATGTATCACTGAATTAAATGCCCACCTACTTAGTATGAATTGTTAGATACCCTACATTAGTAGAGTAGTCGTTTTCTTTAGACCATGAGACAATCCAATGGCTTAGACAAATCACAAAATATACTTGTTGCATCTTAATATACTTTTAGCATGTTTTCCGACGACCATAAGACCGTATTTTTCCAGACTATTTGAATGGGCGTATATAGTATAAGAGGATGGTCGAAAAAGCGATGGATAGATTGGGTGAAGAATAATCGAGTCGACGTATGGAAGAAAAAGACATACTAGACCACCCCAGATTACTTGAGAACAGGGTAGGAAAATAATGATGTCTCACCAACAAGATCCGGCGTGATCCGGTCCACCAGCTCATCAGGTAGGGTCTGCACGAGCGTAACGACGTGCTCGGGGTGCGCAGGCGGCGCGTATACCGTCTCCTCGACGCGCTCCCTCTCGCAGTTGCAGTACGCCGTCGAGACGTGGACCAACGCCTGTAAAGAAGTGGAAAACCAGCGTTAAGCACCCATTTGTACAGGTTGTTCCTACAGTGGTTGACCTGGGAATGTATTCTAAATCTACAACGAAACATTCCCGAAACGGATAAAAATATACATAACACCCTGTCGCATCCAAAAAAGAGACGCACAGTGCGTGTGAAAGAGATGAGGATAACGATTAGGTTGTTCATGTCGTTTCACTGTATTGACTATGTTCAAGGACTTTAAGATGAGCTGGCTGAAGAGTTTCCGTTGGTAGATTCAGTAACGTGATAATTAATCAAGACGGGAATTAACACGATTATGTGATACAACATTGTGTACTTACATATTTTGCTCGACGTTTCGGCTACGTTACAGCAGCCGTGGTCACGAGCAAACCTCGTTCTCCGGTCTTGATTAATTAGAATTATAATGCAACGCAAAAATCTAAACAATAGGGTATATGACTAAGCTCAAGATTTTACAAAATATAAATATTTTATCAAAATATAGGTCAATATGTGCCAATGGCAAAAATTCTCAATTAAAAATATAACGTCTAGCCGGTTTTATGGTCATTCAAAGATTCATGGGCAAGTCCATTTTAAAAGTATGAAATTATTAAAAAATAATTATACCATTGAATAATCCATACAATTTGCACCAACTATTATAATAGAACCATTGACATAAACGAAACATTTGATATAGCTACCATACAAAATTCAAATGAAATGCATACAAAATACTGTCGTGTGACGTCACATCTTAGTAGCCATTTGTATGGAGCGTTTTGGGTTTGCCCAAAATAATGTGATTTTAAAGTTGTGATATCTCAGGTAGTTTAAATGAGAATCAAGTGATTCTTTCAACGATGTTTCTATCATTGAGAGGTCTTTTGATTGCAAAAATAAAAAAAAAAAAGTCATATACCGTATTCAGTAATGTGGTTCCACAAGATGATACTATTTCCTTATAAGTGTATCTATCCATTACCCGCAGCAGCACATACTGAGCTTGGACCTTGTTGACCACTTCACTTTGTTCCTTTCTTCCTTGGTCACTAATTTATATATTAATTTATTTTATTTGTTTAAATATTTTTCCTATGTATTACTGTGCAATCTCCCTATGCTCCCTATGTTATGTGTCCTGTCTCTGTAAATCTTTTATGTGGTCCATAAATATTTACTTACTTACATTAAGGCATTTCCACATGGCAATGGATCGTCGGTTTATAAGACTCCAAGGGAGAATGAGACTATATTTGTGGCCATATAGCATCCACCATCACTCGGAAGAAAATCCGCTGTCGATGGCGTTAGTTCAAATGTTCAGACAGCAATCAGCCGTACTTAGTAAAAAAAAATGCTTAAACTTACAAAATTGAATTTTCAGCTAATGCTCCATAGAATGAGATACCGCAATCGGTATCTCATTCTATGGCAAAATCATAACTTTCTATACAGGGTAGATTTCTATAGATGCTCGGCGTCTCTCTCCGAGATCGAATACGAAATTAGGTGATCCGGCAGAGAACCAAAGTCGTCGACATTGGTCAGCGAATTAGCAAGCTTAAGTGGCAGTGGGCTGGCCATATTAGCCGCAGAACCGACATCCGATGGGGTAAACGAGTTCTAGAGTGGAGACCGCGTCTTGGAAAACGTAATGTAGGGCGCCCTCTGGCTAGGTGGGGGGACGATCTGCGCAGGATGGCTGGCAAGAGCTGGATGCGAAAGGCCATGGATAGATCACAGTGGCGAACAACTGGAGAGGCCTACGACCAGCAGTAGACTGCGATAGGCTGATGATGATGATGATACAGGGTATATTAGTAGACATTTACATCTGTTTAGACAGGTCTTATATAAACCATTCTGAAAAAAAATTGTGCATAGAAATTCGTCGAAATTTTTTTTACTCCGCATACAAAATAACCAACGCACGTGGCACGCATATATGAAAAATTGATTTCTTTTTATCAGAACTTTCATAAGTCATGGAGCAAATGTAATTCCGAAATGATTGGTCGAAGAGTTGATTGAAGGAATGCAAATGTTTACCGACCTACACCCTATATATTCGCTGTTCATGGCAACATCCCAATGAGGGTTTTCGCGTGTGAAAAATCCGCTAGATGGCGTACTGTTGGACTGAGGTCCAACATCAACCACATTGGCAAATATTATGTAAGTACCTATTTTGACATTCATAAGTGTTCTGTGTAGACCTAAATTGAATAAAGAAATTTTAAACTTTATCTTTATCTTTAATAAATGTCACGAGCACGATAATGAGGGTTTTCGTGTGTAAAAAATCCGCTAGATGGCGTGCTATTGGACTGAGCTCCAACATCAACCACATTGGTTATTTAGTTTGTCATATTGACATTTTGATCACGTTTAAAAATAACCAATCACATTGTATATGGACCTCACTCTTATAGTACTCCATCTAGCGGATTTTTTTAACACGCGAAAACCCTCATTGTGGTACCCACCTCGAGGCCGAGCATACGATGGCACAGTTGGACCAGTTGTTGAGTGCCCAGCATGTTGATCGTGACTGACAGCTTAAGTTTCTCGTCGAACTTCACCGTCGCCGCCGAATGGAATACCACTGACACCTGGAAAATATAAAAAGAAGAATTACATATTTCATTACACCCGATTCTTAGCTTAACTCCGAATTTTTTTTCCTAAACGGGTAAGTAAAGCAGTATTTATATTAGAGGCAGTCCTCTAATATCAAGTGACTTTGAGCCTCCTTAATCGGCACATTACTACATAATTTCTATGTACTTTTTTTACATTATAGCGGACAAACGAGCAGACGGCACATTTGATGGAAAGTGATCACCGCCGCCCATGGACATATGCAACACCTAAGGTATCACGTAAGCGTTGCCGGCTCTTAAGAAAGGAATAAACCCTTTTCTGGAAGGTCATCAAGGTTGTATCTGTTCGGAAACACCACGGATGACAGCTATATCTGTTCAGAAACGCACTGTAGTCGATATAAATCCATCCAGGTGATGTGGATGGAATTTGGCGTTCTGACGTAATGTGCGGTGGTGAAAACTTAAACGTGTTTTCTATGTATTTAATAAAATATGTATGTATTTTGGAAAAACAAGTATTTTATGTTATACATTTGTAATTCCGCTGTTGGTTCTGATTCTGATATCCATAACGCATATGCTTGAGCTACCTATCTCAGAGTAAGATCAATGTATGTGATGTTGTGAAATATTTATTTTATTTATTTGTGTCAAACATACTAGATAGTTTCCCAATCCTACAGGCTCCGAAGCTAGCTCCGCAGCTTCGGATGCAAATAGGAATTACCCGTATTTATGCCGTGTGGTCCCGGCAGAGTAGAAGCGGCCGCCCTCACTCTTACCGAGGTGTCCTAAAAGGCGACTAAGGTAAAGCTGCTGGCATGATCATCAGCACCTAGAGAAGGAAAACTCTGCATTTATATCAAAACCCTCACCAACCCGTCTGCCAAGCGTGGTGAGTATGGCAAATAACCCCTCATGTGATTGACGGAGGCCCGTGCCCCAGGGACTTAATGGGCTGACGATGAGGAATTACACGCATAAATGAGCTACTAAATTTGTGTAAAAAAATCTGACCAGTTTATGCCACAGTTTTCGGAAAAAACTGACCACCTCTAGGACAGCTGCTGGCACTGCTGAACATGTATGATAAAAAGGTGTGAATATTTGTCTCGTAGGGGGCATACCTTTTGACACAGCATGGCTTGGTCTGCGGGGCTGATGCCCAGCTCTGGCTCGGTGATGTCGCCGACGATGGGGACTATCTTGTACAACTCCTGGGGCCGCTCTTTCCGCAGGGTTTCAAATAGCTAAACAAAAGAGGTATACGTGATTATGACAGCTACCTATTGGATTTGAAAATGAAATGAAAATGAAAATCTATTTATTGGAACAGAACTGACTTAAAAACTAACTAGAAATAAGTTTAGAAATGCTTAAATATTCAAAATATTTATATATATAGTCTCTCCACGGACGTAATTATAACTTTGACAGGGGGTGTCTCCAGAAAAAACAACAGTCAAGTGACGCTATACCACAGGACACCAAATATTCAGGGATTGACCGTGGTTAACTGGGATTAACCGTAGTTAACCGGGATTAACATTGGTTAACCGGGGTTAACCGTGGGAGTTTCGGAATTAATGGGCCGGCTCGACCGGAGTAATAACACGGCGTCACAGAAAACCGGCGTGAAGCAACACATGCTGTGATTCGCTGCAAGAGTGAGAGCACCGAAGGCATAATCCGGGGGAATGGGGGTTTAAAGGTTGAAAACGCACTTGTTGTGACTCCACTGGTGTCGCGGGTGTCTATGGGCGGCGGCAACCAGTTACCATCAGGCGATTCGTCTGCTTGTCTGCCACCAATCACATTAAAAATACTGGTCCGGACAAACTGGACGCCCCCCTCCCCTCCCCCCCCCCCTCCCCCAATATACGTCGAAGACTCTCTCAAAGATTTTCGAAAGTCGTTTCATTGTAATCAATCACTAGACATACCAAATCCGGTGATAATAGTTTAAGCGTACCTCGGCCTCAGGGATGGCTTTGGGTGGCCCCCCTTCCCCCCATCCCTCTCCCTCTTCCCCGTCCCTCAACTAAGGCCCCATCTGAAGAATTAGCCACGGGCTTCAGGTGGTATAATAGTTACGTCAACGCCTCTTTGGGATGTGAGAGCTGATGATGACTTACCGGTGACTGGGTGAGCTCCGTGAGGCGCGACGCGACATCCTGACCCCGCTTCGGTCGCATCAGTAGATAGATTTTCTTGATTTTCGGACAACTTCTTAACAATTTTTCAACCAGCACCTGTTGGTGACCATAATAGGTTTTAAGTGCACTACATATTTAAGAAAAATATGCAAACTATAATCCATTCGGTATCTGAAGGTGAATAGGACAGTTCAAAAGTTGTTTCGTACCATGCATCAATCTTTCTACAAATAAAGTTGTAAAAATCATTAACTTTTTTCTGTTCTTATTCTTCGAAAATAACAAATATTAATCTTTCTCAATTAATCTGAACGAGAACTAAAAATGGTATTATTTGTATAAAATATCTTATGAATTGCAAAATGCGCTAATCGGAATTTTCGCTCATAGGGATTGACACAAACAATTGCAATAAATCAGTAATCGGTATGGCGGCCATCTTACCATCGAATCACGATTATTGTCTCGTGCAAAATATGTCCGTATAGATTGTATTAGGGACCAAGAACTGGTAATTTCTCTTGGTGACGAAAGTGGTTACGACACGTCAAGCAAGAGTTGTAAGATAAAATATTGATTAAGATTAAAAATGAAAGAAGTAAAAATAGATAAGAATTCTAAAGAAAATATTCTCGATTTTAAAATATATCGATTAAGTTTAAAAGGAGCGTCTCACTTTTAATGTCAAAACAGGACTGTCCAATTCACCTTCAGATACTGAATGGACTAATAGTAGCTATAACTACACACAATATAAAAGTAAAATCATGGACTAATTTAATCCATGGTAAAATCCAGTATCCGTCCTTGAAATTCTTGAAACTCTGGAATGTACTCTCAGCTGTGGTGTTCCCTGATCGCTATGACATGTCTCTTTTTAAACGAGGTATGAAAATAATTCACGTTTCACGGCATGATTGCCCCGGCATTGTTAATATCTATGAGCGGCAGTTACAATATACCATCAGACGGGCCGCTTGCTCGTCTAAGGTTGATAATGAAATAACAGGAGCGATCAACCCGTTCGCGAATCCTCACCTTTCCCATGAACCCAGTGCCGCCGGTGACGAAGATAGATTTATCGGCGTAGAAGTCTGCCACCGGTACGTACTCCTGACCTCCAGCATACTGCCCGGAACACCATGCCATCTTGACTGAAACCTGCAACAAATCACAACCTAGTTTTAATTTGGTAAGTTGTATCCATTCTTTTTGTAAGGCATACCGACCAGACTCCCGACGCACCCTCCAGGTTGGGGAGGGGACATGAGTACGGGTTGAAGTAAGGTACTTCAACCCGTACTCATCCAACTCCCTCACGCCCCTCCCCAGGCGTCCCAGTGCTTCCAAGGTTTTCATATTAATATTTATCTACCTCGATGGCGCACTGGGTAGCAACGTGGGTCGCACTTTTAAGCGACAGCTGCGCTTGCGGTCACGTGTCGGGCCAAAATTTGTACTTGAGTTGTCAGCCAGGAGTCTGGAAGTTGGTGGTCTTGTACCCCCGTGCCTCGGAAAGCACGTTAGGCCGTTTCCTGCGACCTTCACCAGATCGTCGGTCCACCTTGTGGGGGGTCTGCCACGGCTTCGGCTTCCTGAACGCTTCCTAACTAAAACCCCTGGGGTGTCCATCTCCGCGCAATCGCGGTCGGAAACCCCACAGCCGGGACTAGACCGTACCGCTAATCGCGCTCGCCGCTTCACCCCTATCTGGCGCAATACAGCCCTTCAACGATGTACGACCTACCAGGAGCCCAATTCTCGGGCTCGTGACATTTATTTTCATACGACATATATCACTAAAACATATTTTTTTTGTATGGTTTTCGAGTGATATCCGCCATGTTCTCAAAATATCACAAGCACGAGAATTGGGCTCCTGGTCACCCAATAATGTCGTCCCCCGCGGAATCAGTTAAACCACTAGCTAGACCAACTGAGCGAAAGATAAGAGAACCTGATAACATCGTTAGGTTTCCCTGATGCAGGCCCTTCACCTGTTCAGCAGACATCACATAACTGACACAATCATGAATGACTGATGACGTCAAAACTACGTATACATTTTCGCCATGAAGACTGAAAGCTTTGCCAAGTAATTAGTTAACACGAAAATAAAAATGCTGTTAAAAATATTTGCTAACAAACAAGATTTTTTTTAGAAAATTCCAGAACTCCAAACTCGTTATTGATTCACTAAATTGAACTGAGAGAAATAATTTTTCGGGCGATTCTCACCTTTATGTCAAAAGCGTTCGGTTTTAATAATAAGGTGAGAATCAGAATTTTGACAGATTATAGTAATCTGCGTGTGGCTGTCTGTACCCTAAACATTACAGTTTAGTAGATAGAACGCGAACACAAAAAAAAGGAGGTTCTCCATTCGACATGTATATATATATATTTTATGTTTGTTCGCCGATTACTTTGCCATTTATGAACAGATTTAGATGACTTTTTATTAGTTGGAAAGTAGATAGCCCCGGATTGGTACCATGATCAGAATATCAGGATCTGATGATGGGATGAGAATGAGACACTAAAAAGCTTGAAAAAAAATGTTTCTGCGAAAAAAAACCGCCTTCAAAAACCTTCACAGTATTTGGCGCTCAATACTATCTTGTTATTTCATAAAACATTCAATTATTCAACAGGGATTAGGCGCCGTAAAGGTAACACCTTTTCTCGAGTGTTTTTTTTAAACTTTATAGTGTCTCATTTTTGGGATCCACCCCCCCCCCCCCCGTCTTCCACCCCCGCCAAATAACTAAAAAAATAATTGTGAGTACAGTTTGAAAGAGTTATCCTGTAACTCCTCTTTTCTGCAAGACAAAACGCGTTTCCCGCAGTGAGTCAGTTAAAACTGTACCTTTGAAACGGAGAGGACGCAATCACATGAGCGCGATGTGTACTCAAGCTAACATCAGATGCGACAGCTTCGTGTCATGCTGGCCGATTCCATCTGGAACAAACAGACAAACACATTTTTACATCTACTTCGTAAACATCCTCAATATTTTAGCCAATATAATTCCACTGATAAACATAAGCCTCCCCCAATGATCTCCACACAGATCGGTCCTGTGTGCCACCCGCAAAGGGATTCCCGCGACTTTCACCAGATCATCTGTCCACCTTGTGGGCTGCGACCTCCTTTACGCGGTCTCCACTCGAGAACCGTTCTGCCATAACGGCCGTCTGTTCTTCTTGCAATGTGCCCTGCCCATTGCTAATTTAGGCATGCAATAGATTTGTAAAATCCTGAGGCCAACCACGCCCCCGCATGGCGGTCTTATACACTTAGCTATCGCTCTCTTTCTCATTTGTTGGTGATAGATATGAAAAAAAACGTATTTATATTTTTTTTTATATATTAGAGGTGGCAGACGAGCAGACGGATCACCTGATGGTAAGCAATTCCGCCGCCCATGGACAAAACCAGTGAAGTCACAAGTGCGCTGCCAACCTTTTCCCCTTCCCCGATTGGGCCTCCGGTAACCTCACTCACACGGCGAAACACAGCGCAGGCGCTGCTTCACGCCGATCTTCTGTGAGGCAGTGGTATCACTCCGGTCGGGCCGGCTCGACTACGCCTAATTCGATTCATACCTAAGCGTGAGTCTCCCACATTTAAATAAGTTCTATTGAGGATCCCAACTAAGTACGAATTATTTAGTATGTGTATTATAAAATTATACTTTTAAATACTAATAGGACAATGGATAATGTTTACTAATTTTATTTTTTAGCTCTCCTTAAACTCGGTTGAAAATAAAAAATATGACTGAAAAAATTACTGCGATACGTCGTGTAGTTTCAGAGATATTTAATATCAAAATAAACGGGATGTCAAGTGACGTCATGGCCGTCCCAGTACTTCGCAACACTAGCTCAGTCCACTCGTGTCCCGGTAATGCATCGCCCGTATGTCCATAAACTTGATTGAAAATAAAAAGATGACTGTAAATATGATAACGATATGTCGTGCATTTTCCGAGAAACTTAATTTGAAAAAATATAATTTTCAGTGACGTCACAATACTGGAGCGCGCCTGCGCAATTTTGATTTTCTGTAAATTCATTAATACTTGGAGCCCAATTCTAGTGCTGATGATCATGCCAGCAGCTTTACCTTAGTCGCCTTTTACGACACCTCGGTAAGAGTGAGGGTGGCCTATTCTACTCTGCCGGGGACCACACGGCAGCACCCAGAGAAGGAAAACTCTTATATCAAAACCCTCGCCAACCCGTCTGCCAAGCGTCGTGAGTATGGATATTACCCCTCATGTGATTGAGGGAGGCCCGTGCCCCAGCAGTGGGGACTTAAATGGGCTGACGATGAATTCTAGTGCTCGTGATATTTATTTTAATACGACCGATATCACTAAAACACGGTTTTTTGTATGGTTTTCAGGTGATATCCGCCATGTTTCCAAAATATCACGAGCACGAGAATTGGGCTCTAGGTCTTTTTTGATGAAACATAAACTTGTGTATTTGTATAGATATAAGTTCTACTGGAACCATAGTTTTATGCGATTTTGTATACTTATTAACAATCTCCATTGACGGCCCGTTTGGATCAGTGTTAGTGAACACTGCCTCTGATGCAAGGGTTGCGTTCGATCTCCGCGCAGTACAAACATTTGTGTGCATGGATATGACTGTTTGTGTTGGTCGGGGTGTTTTCTATGTTATTATGTATAAATATGTATTTACAGGAATGATGCATGGAGCATTTATGGAAAGGGCTATGCTCGGAGTATCTCTGAAGGACCGCATCAGAAATGATGTAATCCGACAGAGAACCAGAGTCACCGACATAGCCAACCGAATTAGCAAACTGAAGTGGCAGTGGGCTGGTCATATTAGCCGCAGAACTGACAGCCGTTGGAGCCGTAAAGTCCTTGAGTGGAGACCGCGACTCGGTAAGCGTAGTGTAGGACGCCCTGCGACAAGATGGGATGATGACATTCGAAGGCTGGCTGGTGTGGGCTGGATGAGAGTGGCCGAAAATCAGGAGCAGTGGCGTGCATTAGGGGAGACCTATGTCCAGCAGTGGACGAGTATGGGTTGCTGATGATATGTATAATCCCACTGTTGATTCTGATATCCGTAACACAGGTGCTTAAGCTACCTATCTCGGAGTCAGATCAATGTTGTAAATATTTATTTATGTTTTTACTTATATTGTATGAATTCTTCCACGCTATTAACGTCGGTCTTTACTTCCGAAGAAACTTCATCAAATTCTGTGCAAGGGAATACTTTAATAACTTGAATAGGTTATGGAAAAACTAAGATCATCTTATTTTGAATAAAACAAGACAGAAAGTATCCCAAATGTTTTCCTAGTTGATCCACTATTCGAGGCAAGATTAAATGATTAAAATAGAAGCTTACCAAAATAGCGCATTGGCGAAAAAAGCACAGATCACTTTCGAAACAACCAAACGTCAAAAGTTCAAAATTATTTCACGCATCGGAAACGTCCGAGACTCAAAAACGCTTCATTATTCATCGTGTGTATAGCTGCTTATCTTTTAGTTAAGCTATGTTACCTAAAATACCATCAATCAGTTATTTTCACTGATAAAAAAATCTGATACGCTCATGTAAGTTTGACATGTGTGTGACGTATAATAAGTCATTTTGAGTTTTTTTCAGCAGGGGCCCCCTGCTGTTTTAGAGTTTCATTATGGCTAAGAGGTTGCGTGGAAGAGAATTTAATCAAATAAATAGTGTGTTCCCCGGCAGAGTAGAATAGGCCACCCTCGCTCTTACCGAGGTGTCGTAAAAGGCGACTAAGGTAAAGCTGCTGGCATGATCATTCAGCACCCAGAGAAGGAAAACTCTGCATTTATATTAAAACCTTCGCCAACCTGTCTGCCAAGCGTGGTGAGTATGGCAATTAGCCCTCATGTGATTGAGGGAGGCCCGTGCCCCAGCAGTGGGGACTTAAATGGGCTGACGATGATGACGATGAAATAGTATATTTTGAAGATGGCTGGCAGCTCAGTGGTTCAGAATGCTTTGCCTTCCGTACGGGGGGGTCCTGGTTCGAATTCGAGCATGCACCACTGTATTTTTTTAAAAATATGTGCGTATTTCTACCATTCCATACTTATTTCCTACAAAAAAATTGCAGGAGATAAAGATGCTGCGGTGGATGTGTGGAGTTACGCGGAAAGACCGCGTGAGAAACTCCCGCATGCGTGGGAGCCTTCATATCCGTGGCAAAGCAGATAAACTTCTGGAGAGTCGCCTATGTTGGTATGGCCATCGAAAACCAGACAAGTACGTGAGAAGCCAATGTCTGGCCATGCAACCACAACGAGGCCCCGGCAGAAGGGGTAGTCCTAAAAAGGTGAGGCTTGACGCCGTAAGAGATGGCATGCGTGCCAATAAATTGACTACATTGGTTGCACAAGAACGTGCAAAGTGAAGGAATAGAAGCAGGAAAGCGGACCTCTGGCTCCGGAGCGACAGCTATGATGATGACTTACTTATTTTCTGACCGTCGGGCTGACTGACGCCCAGTTGGCCGACCTAGGTATCCCTGGAAAGACGTCGTCGAGACTGATCTGCGAGAACTTCAGGTCAATGACTGGCAAGAAGGAAGGCAATCGACCAAAGTGATGCTCTCTTCTTACGGAGGCCAAGACTCGTTTCTGGTCGTTAAGCCAAGCTTCGGCATGAATAGGCCGGCTCGACCGGAGTGTACCACGGCCTCACAGAAAACCAGCGTGAAGCAGCACTGTGCTGTGTTTCGCTGCGTGAGTGAGGGTATCAGAGGCCCTTCGCTTACCATCAGGTGATCCGTCTGTTCGTCTGCCACCTATCACATAAAAAAAAACATAGCTTAGCGGTGAGGGAAGACATCATGAGGAAACCTGCACGGATAGTTGCTGAAACGTGTAACCATGATTCATTTGGTTTGGTACCCTTGTTAAAGGGTTGCGAAGGTCAGACGGCAGTCGCTTCATTGTAATTATCGTACTCCCCAAATCCTGATTAATGGTCCGAGCGTACCCCGGGCTCCAGAGCGACAGCTTTGGACGCAACCGGGAATTACACGCTAAGATGAGCGATGAGGGTTCGCAGCCATTCTGTATCTACATACAGAGATATAACGACCACTTCTATAAGGTAACTCAACCAATGGATTGAAGCTACCATTATAATGAATTGGGTATTGAAATCTTGTTTGTGGTAAAAGAAAAATCACTATTGTTTTTATTTCGTATTGTTTGAAAACTTATATTACGTACCAGGTCTATTTTAGTCATAAGTAGAATTGAAAACGATTGATTGAATAAACAAAAGTGGATTCTGTATTCACCGGTCTGTATGTTTTTATTTACACAGATATTCCCTATAACAGTTTAGTGGATATAAGGGCGTCTTTCATACTGGAGGTTATAGGTTCGAATCCAAGCTTGCACCTCTATGGTCCTTTCGCTTTAGCACTTTGAATAGGGAATTTCTCTTCTATTTTTTTTCTACTGCCTCATAGTTTCAAAAGCTCATGGACTCGAATGATGTAGTCGCGAAAGACGCTGATTCGAAAAACATTTGCACTGCCTCATACGCTCGGATACTTGTGATTAGTCATAATGACGTGTAAAAAAATATTAATCTAAGTAGTAATTAAATAAAAATTTACCACTTTGGGAGGGCTCTAACGCAAAGTATTTTGTTTAGAAAAAAATGATGTTAAAAACCTCAACATCATTTTTAAAGACCTATCTATACCTAGATACCCCACACGTATAGGTTTGATCAAAAAAATGTTTGAGTTTCAGTTTCAAGTATGGAGACCCCCCAATTTTTTTATTTTTTCCATTTTTTGTGTAAAAATCGTAATGCGGTTAAAAAAATACATCTAATTACCAAGTTTCAATAGTATAGTTCTTATAGTTTCGGAGAAAAGTGGCTGTGACATACGAACGGACGGACAGACGGACATACATGACGAATCTATAAGGGTTCCGTTTTTTGCCATTTGGCTACGGAACCCTAAAAACTGTTACGGTAAAGAAATGATTCTAGCCTGCTTTAAAGTTTCTTAGATATCGATTTTTACATCATGCTAAAGCGAAAGGACCATAGATATTTCATCCATGTGCTTATTTCTAACGTTAGCTCGGTGATGAGGGAAAACTCGTGAGGAATCCTGCACGTTAAGCGTATAACCACAGGCGTCTTTACCTATGCAGGGGGTGCGGTGCACCCGGGCGCCTGTTGTTAGAGGGCGCCGAGAGCCCCTCGCTACACATAGAGCCTACACTGTAACGCTCCGCAAGGAGCTGGCGCAAGTACTAATCGTTATCCTCATCTTAGCGGGTTAGGGGGAAAATCGCCCTATTAAAACTCGTCCCAGAATTTTAGGATTCTTTGCTGGCCACTGTTCTAACCTTTTTTTTCCCAGGGGAAACCATCATGGTCGTCACCTTGCTACATGTAGGGAACAAGGTGGTGTTTGGGACTCAAACCCTAACTAAAACCCCTGGGGTGTCCATCTCCGCGCAATCCCAGTCGGAAACCCCACAGCCGGGACTAGATCGTACCGCTAATCGCGCTCGCCGCTTCACCCCTATGTGGCGCAATAGACACCCAGTTATGTCGTCCCCCGCGGAGTCGTATGTTGAGCAAGCCACTCTCAGCAGTGGATACGCTCACGTAGGCCTACTCCATAAGCCCGTTTAGTCGCCTCTTACGACAGGCCGTGAAAACCTTGGCAGTGTTCTTAAACACCCCTAGCCACAGGGAGTGCCAGTGTTCTGACATAACCCAACCAATGTTTTTGGTTTTAGTAGAGTTCAATATATATTACCTCCACAAAAGTTTTAATAGGGCGAGTTTCCCCCTACCCGACCTTAGCATGTGATTCCCAGTCGCGTCCAATGCTGTCGCTTCGAGGCCCGGGGTACGCTTAGACCACCATGATACAGGATTCGGGATGTTTGATAATTACAATGAAGCGACTCCCCATAAGTATTTATTTTATTTATTTATTTGGGAAACATACAATTACATTTGACTTAAAGTTAAAACAAATATAAATAACACAGAAATCAGTAAAGTTTCCACAATTCAGTATTAAAACATAAACAGCCCGCCCACTTATTACAAAAAACTGTTCTGATACCGCTTTTAATCCTAAATTAGCATGGAGGCCTTTACCCTGCAATGGGACAGTTTATTGGCTGATATTTATATTTTTTTTTATTTTCCATGGGTATGCTACGCTACTCTATTGTTCCGAAGCGACAACTTTGGACGCAGCCGGGAATTCCCGGCTGAGGTGAGAGACGACGTAACCTAGTTATTTTGTCTCGCTAGAAATCAAGTCATCGCTACTATGAGGCTTAATCACCTCGCTTGCCTAATGCGGATTGGTGATCACAAACCCGAGTTATGTTCGAACCGGGAATTGATTTTTTGATCGGTGTGATACCACGGTCCCACAGTAAACCAGCGTGAAGCAGCACTGTACTGCGTTTCGCTGCGTGAGTGAGGGTACCGGTGGCCCGATTCGGGGGAATGGGGGGTTAAAATGTTGGCAGCGCACTTGTGACTCCACTGGTGACGTGGATGTCCATGGGCGGCGGCAGTTGCTTACCATCAGGTGATCCGTCAGCTCGTCTGCCACCTATCACATAAATCACGGCCTGGTACAATCAGCTAGACCAACAGGGCGATAAAATAATATATATTTCAATAAAAAAACACAGTTAATGAAAAATAAAAAATATGGGTCATCTTTTTTCTTTCTATATTCGAAAAGCGTATAAAAGTGGAAATATTTTTTTTTCTTTCTCACCTCAGCCGGGAATTCCCGGCTGAGGTTACAGAACCTAGATATTTTGTTTCGTAAAACCATGGCATGCCTAGGATTGTAATGCAGATCGTGTGACCACGTAATCCAAGGTTTCTTAATAAGATTACAGTACGCGGTGACAACTTATTCTATTTTCTGCTTGGCAACTCGTAAGGTGCGAAGAGACCGATCGGAAATTGGTTATTGAAATTTTACAAGAGGTTTTCAAACTTCAAAAGGTAAGCAGCAAACTTGTGACACCACTGGAGCCCAATTCTCGTGCTTGTGACATTTATTTTCATACGACATATATCACTAAAACATAGTTTTTTTGTATGGTTTTCGGGTGATATCCGCCATGTTTTGAAAATATCACGAACCCGAGAATTGGGCTCCTGGTGTTGCAGGTGTCCATGGGCGGCGGTAATCTTTTACCATCAGGTGAGCCGTCGGCTCGTCTGCCACCTATATCCACTTTTATACGCTTTTCGAATAAAGAAAGAAAAAAAAATACTTACCACTTTTATACGCTTTTCGAATAAAGAAAGAAAAAAGATGGCCTATATTTTTTATTTTTCATTAGATGTGTGTTTTTATTGAAATATACATTTTTAACGCCCTGTTGGTCTAGTGCTCTAAGGCCGTGATCTCGGGGTCCTGCGTTCGATTTTTTTTATGTGATAGGTGGCAGACGAGCTGACGGATCACCTGACCTGACGGACCACCACGGGTCCATGGGCAGCGGATGGTAAGCATGCCGCCGCCCATGGACATCCACGACACCAGTGGAGTCACAAGTGCGCTGCCAACATTTTAACCCCCCATTCCCCGAATCGGGCCTCCGGGACCCTCACTCACGCAGCGAAACGCAGCACAGTGCTGCTTCACGCTGGTTTACTGTGAGACCGTGGTATCACTCCGGTCGACCCGGACCATTCATGCCAAAGCGTGGCTCTCCAACGGTCAAAAAATCGATTCCCGGTTCGAACGAAAAGTATATTTCGAATCGAAGATAACTCGGGTTTGTGATCACCAATCCCGACTTCGGTAACATCTTTTCTCGAGTGTACTCTTACAAAACGTTATTTGAAGTGTATAAAGTGTTAAAAATATTATTATACAACCTGTGCGAATAAAGAATGGGATCAGAAATGGCGGCGCATTTTTTCACTTCTCGCTCGCACACCCACGAGTGCGAGTATAGACGCAAATAGTGTATAGATGAATAGTGAATAGATGCGCCGCCATTTCTGATCCCATTCTTTATCCGCACAGGTTTGTACACATTTTAGTTCGTGCTTTTGAAAGCAGTTTTTTTTTCGTAATAAAATCCTTTTTTTGCTCTCGCCAAATAACTAAAAAACTAATTGTGAATAAAGGGAAAAGATAGTGCACTTGTGTTTTCGCACACACTTGAGCACTATTATGTGTGTTATGTATGTAGTGGCTAATCGTTGAGATTGGCCAATATTAAGCATAGTCTATATAGCTTGTTGACCGATAGCGTATAATTCCCGGTTGCGTCCAAAGCTGTCGCTCTGGAGCCCTGGGTACGCTTGGACCATGATTCAGGATTTGAGGATTCTGATATTTACAATGAAGCGACTGCCGTCTGACCTTCGCAACACTTTAAGGTGACGGGTAGGGCACACTAGCGACGACTAATATTTTAATTTTTAGTTACTAAACCGGATCTATTTTAAACAATTTCGGGGTAACAACCTCTCAGTAAACACTTATACTATTTATTAAATAACCATTCACAAATGCGGACCCACCATTTGTACGCAAAAAGTTGATTCACGCTAAAAGTGGCCGCTTTTGGCGGGAATCAATTTTTCGTGAACAAAAACGGATCCAACATTTGTGCATGGTTATTTAATAAATAGTATAAGTGTTTGCCGAGAGGTTGTTACCCCAAAATAGTTTAAAATAGATCCGGTTTAGTAGCTAACAATTAAAAACGAATGCTGTCGCTAGTTAGGGCTACCCGTCGCCTTAACAGGCGAACCATATCAACTGAATCATGGTTATACGTTAAATTACCCCCTCCTTTTCTCACGATGTTTTCCCTCGCCGCCCAGCTAATGGTAAAAATAGTGAGGGTACCGGAGGCCCAATAATAAATAAATCATTTATTTCTCGTTACAAATAAGTCATAAGAGCTTGGACTTAGTCCCATCCGGGGGAAAGGGGGGTTCATATGTTAGCAGCCTTGCAAGGTTGCCTGGAAAAGATCGCTCATAGTGATAAGGCCGCCTTCGTTGTACACATCCTGTAATATCAATTTTTAAGTTTTCATACTTTATTTTGAGTGCAATAAAAGTATATTCATTCATTCATTCATTCATTCATTCATTCATTCATTCATTCATTCATTCATTCATTCATACATTCATTCATTCATTCATTCATTCATTCAGCGCACTTCTGACTCCACTGGTATCGCGGGTGTTATGTGCGGCGGCAATCGCATACCATCAAGTGATGCGTCTGCTCGTCTGCCACCTATTAACATAAAAAATAGACCCTGAGCCTTTACATTTTGACAAAAAGCAACCACTAATTGGATGCTTTTTGTCAAAATGACTTAAGTACTCGAGTTACCGATTAGGGACGTAATACCCTAATCCCATAATTAGTTGGGCAAATCGTAATGCGTAAGCAATAAGCTTAAAGGTACGAGTAAAGGCCCGTGTCGCTAATAGCATAGACAATAGTATAAACAATCATAGACATAGCAATCTGACGTTTTTTCCGAAAAATAAAGTTTAAAAACTAAAACCCGACTACCAAAACACACGATCTAAAAAGTACAAAACAAGAAAATTGTCTCTGCTGAAATGATTATGCCGTATCGCCGTGGTCGTATGCCACATTGATTTTATTTTATTATTATAATGAATCTGTTTTGCTGCAGTAGGTGGCATACGACCACGGCGATACGGCATAATCATTTCAGCAGAGACAATTTTCTTGTTTTGTACTTTTTCGATCATGTTTTTTGGTAGTCAGGTTTTAGTTTTTAAACTTTATTTTTATTTAATATATTTTTAGTTATATAAATATAATTACATATTTGAAATGAGCTAAAAAAAAGCTCCTTCATTTGATATCCCACACGGTACCGTCAAGCAAAATTTTTTTTTAGTTCCTTACTCTAAGTCCCCTACAGGGCGCTGTAATAAATTTAACGTGACGTCATGTTGCCTATAACCGGAAGACAACCAAGACGCTTCTAACGACACCTCATTTGTTCAAATATGATAACTAGTTTAGAAGTTACGTGGAAACAGATGAACATACATACATACATAGCCTGTCAAAATCATAACCCTCCATTTGCTTAGCCGTAGTCCGGTAAAATGGCGCATTCCGTTTCAAGCTTGCGATTTCTAGTTCCATTTGAACAACATTAGACATGCTCACTAAATATACTGTGCCTTTTTATAGAAGGTATTAACTTTTGTAACTAGAAACAAATTATTAGCGATTTTTTTTATTAGGTGGCAGACGAGCAGACGGATCACCTGATGTAAAGCGATTGCCGCCGCCCACGGACACCCGCGACACTAGTGTAGTCACAAGTGCGCTGCCTACCTTTATCCCCCCTTTCCCCCGGATTGGGCTTCCGTCACCATCACTCATGCAGCGAAACACAGCTCAATTAAATTTAATTGTTAATCTACAAAAAGTGTAAGATTTATTTTTCAGAAAAAAACCAAATGTAGAAAAAATAAAAACCAAAGGTACCTACGATTTTATTATTTCGTGTATTTTTTTTCAAAATTATTAAAAAAAAGATGCCTCATAGAAAACCGGCGTCAAGTAGCACTGTGCCGTGTTTCGCTGCGTGAGTGAGGGTACCAGAGGCCCAATCCGGGGGAAAGGGAGGTTTAAAGGTTAGCAGCCCACTTGGGATTCCACTGGTGTCACTAGTTGTCTATGGGCGGCGGCATTCGCTTAACATAAAAAAAACACACACACTTTTTTCGACTCCGACTCATGCTGGCCTAGTTTTTTTAAATCTTAATATCAGTGAAAAGGGCGTTGGTGCATCCGATAAGGATACCACCGAAATTTAGGTGAATCACTGATAACACACAGGTGAGGTAATCCATAACATGTTATGTAAACTGACCAGAATTTTCATGATAAAACTGATTTTATTTAATAATTGATTTACTTTTAAATTTTACAAGATGATAAAAAAGCTTCAGAAATAGTTGGACGTAGTTATGCTACAACGTTCCAATCCACACGAAGTTCGAACTGAGAAAATAGCGTTTTTGTGTTTTTGTGGTACACTTTTTTATGGTAGCATGTAGAACCGAGCAGTGTGTATCATCTATACGAAATAAATAAATATTATTTTATCATATACCTTTCATTGATAAATAATAATATTACCCATACAAATTTAAAAAAAATGTACATGGAACGTTTTAACAAAAAGGCATTTTATATGAAAGTGGGATTTAAATTAATCTGAGAAAACGTTCCAAACTGTAAAAATTACTATACTTGAGTAGCTTATATATATTTTATCAACAGTTGGGCTGTGGGTGCATTCCTAGTCACCTTCTTAACTCACTTTTACTATTAAAGGCACCCCCCTCCCAAATTTAAAGTTTCTAGGGTCAGTAGTTTGGGCTGTGGGTGCATTTCTAGTCACCTTCTTAACTCACTTTTACTATTAAAGGCACCCCCTTCCCAAATTTTAAGTTTCTAGGGTCAGTAGTTTGGGCTGTGGGTGCATTCCTAGTCACCTTCTTAACTCACTTTTACTATTAAAGACACCCCCTTGCCAAATTTAAATTAAAATTTAAAGTTTCTAGGGGTCAGTAGTTTGGGTTGTGGGTGCATTCCGAGTCACATTCTTAACTCACTTTTACTATTAAAGGCACCCCCTTCCCAAATTTAAAGTTTCTAAAGTTAATAGTTTGGGTTGTGGGTGCATTCCGAGTCACATTCTTCACTCACTTTTACTATTAAAGGCACCCCCTTCCCAAATTTTAAGTTTCTAGGGTCAGTAGTTTGGGCTGTGGGTGCATTCCTATTCACCTTCTTAACTCACTTTTACTATTAAAGGCACCCCCTTCCCAAATTTAAAGTTTCTAAGGTCAGTAGTTTGGGTTGGGGGTGCATTCCGAGTCACATTCTTAACTCACTTTTACTATTAAAGGCACCCCCTTTAAAATTTTAAGCTTTCGAAAAAAGCATTCGCATGCACTGAGTAGGTACCTAATCGGAGAGAGAGTAGAGTAAGTTCAAAAGCTACGGAAGTCGTTATAGGCTGGTGAGATACGAATGTGCCGACTTTAATTTACAACCACCCAATAGTCCACTTGCAGCAGTTTAAGAAAAAGATCCTATTTAGGTACACGTCATGGTTGGCAGCCTTCCAACATGCGTGCATCGCGGACTTTTCCCCACGTATTGCCTTTAAAAAAATGTAATATAATTTCTGAGAACACTTCTTTGCACTACAATTATTTTAGTGATAACGTTCCAAACTTATAAGACATTTTATTTTTTCAAGTATTGTAATCAAATATGGCTTTAGTTAATATTCATTTATAAACAGCAAAAAAAAAGTTTATTACAACTACATACTATTGAACCAAAGATACCTAGTAGATTTTTTTTTCTGAGAGCACTATGAGTATAATGTAGTACCATTGTTAATTTTCAATTTTTTTCAGGTCAGTGTCTAAGTTCTTTATTAAGTAACGTATGTAATAGTTTAAGCTAATATAATTTATTTTTCAACCATACAAAATCAAATTTTTGTCATTACTCTATTTGTATTGCATGTGTCTATTGGCGGCGGCCATCGCTTACGATCAGGTGATCCGTTTGCTCGTCTGCCACCTATTACAAAAAAAAAAAATTCATTACGACCAATATTAAGAAATCTAATTATTTTAGCTGCCTTCAAGTTTCAGTTTGTTACCTAGCAAAAAAAATAATACGTTTTATTTTTTTAACAAGACCAATATTATAAGAAATACAAAAGTGATGGATCGTTTCATGACTAGATAAATGTATGTTCCTACTAGTACATACGTTTTGAATCGTTTATTTTTATCATTATAATTTCTTTTCCACATTACAAAGTACTTGGAACGTTTTTTAGAAATAGATATTTTCATAATATACATTTTTACTAAACGTTCCAAGTTGACTGGATCATTGTTTTTTCCAAAACGAATTAAAATATACGATCCAAATGAATTGACACATTTTAAGGATATAATTAGGTCTTTTGGGACGTTTTATCGTTTGGGCGGCTTAATTATTTCAATAATTACTATGGTAAGAGTGTCAGTGTCTTCAGCAGTAGATAGAACGGTCCTAAATACGTAGCTTGAGCATAAAAACTCGATTTTGACCACCTTGTGGATTGGAACGTTGTAGCATAACTACGTCCAGTTTATATCAGTTGCCCAATTCTCTTGCACTCGACAAAGAAATCGAATGAAAGATTTCTATATATTCGTCCATACAAAAGTTGAATTCGATGTACACCGACCTTTTTTAACCGTCTCACTCCCTTATCAAGGGCATTACACTGATGTCAACAAACATTTTTCCCCAAGGAACATAGGGTCTCAAAAAAAATGCTTTGCCATACAATTAAAATAAATTAATAATAAAAAAAAAAATATTGCACAAATTATCATAAAATTATTCGGTGTTGAGACATCCCCACAATACTTGTGTTGGGGCTGACTCGCTCCTTCCCAAGATTTGAATAACATTGAGTACAATAAAATACATAAGGTTTATTTATAAACACTAATAATGAATTTACATAAAGTGTTTGCCGAAAGATTGTAACCGCGAAATTGTTTAAAAGAGATCCGGTTTAGTAGCTAAAAATTAAAATCGACTGGCGTCGCTAGTGTGCCCTACCCGTCACCTTAAGTGTTTGGTTTCCGCTACTCATGGCAAAAAAATGTCATGACATCTTTTACCCACATCCGACTTAAGCTTCAGGGAAGGCATTGATGTAACTAGCGCCGCCAGAAGATTTTTATTAATTGTGGCTATTATGACCAATGATCGAAGTAGGTAGACCTATTTTTGGTGCTTGCAATTTTTTCAAATAATATGGACATGCCTGGAATCCCGGGATTAAAGATATACTTTAAACTATTGACAGTCGTTTATACAGACGATAATTAACATCAGAACTTATTCATAAACTCTTTGTGATACCATGTTATTTAAAAGTGTTATATTTGTTCTTTCGAAATTCAAGCCACCTTATTACAAATCGTGATCTATAGTTATTACCGTACTAAAGCTCATGTCATCCCGTTCCAACACGCAATGTTAAAAGAGGCTGACACGAGTTTTGTTCCGAGACTTAGTTCGCGATATGTAATAATAGGGAAGGGGTTTTAAAAATCCTATCCTTAGCGAGCGCCTACATAATAACCAGATCAAGTAAGAGATGGCGTTAGTTTGATGTTTATTTGCAGTGTGACACCAAAAGTAAGACAGTGGAAAGTCTTTATTTTGTTTTACCGTAATGTTACCAGATAGTGATTTAAAATTTCCCCGATTAAAAGGCAGTTTTAGAAGTATGTCACTTTTTCATACGATATATATATTTTTTTTTTACTGTAGATAGGTAAGCGTTTGACCATATTTCACCTGATGGTAAGTGATAATATGGTCTAAGATGTAGCACGATTACCTAGAAGATACCTATTCACTCGCGCTTTGAAAACCCCCAAATTGTAGCCACTAGGGAACACCTCTTGAGGCAACTGATTCCACTGTTTCGCAGTACGAATAAGAAATCAGGATTCAAACCTCTTTGTGCGGACTTTTGGTATTTCTACCATGTACCGGTGTCGATTGAGGGTCTGCCTGGTGGAGTAGTGGAAGAACGGAGATGCTCCAATGGCATTGTACAGTTCCGTGGCGCACTCTCCAAAATGTATCCGATAGAAGACCGATAAGCTTGCCACCTTGCGTCGGTATTCAAGGCTTTGTAGTTTGTTTGTATATATTTCCCGTAAATTGGGGAAAATTAAATATGGGTACATTAAGCGTATTTATGACGTCACAAATACGCTTCGAATTCAAAATGTTTGAAAATTCATTAAAAAATAATTGCTTTCTATTTTACAAATATTCAAATTACTTACATAAAATAGTAAAAGTCTTTGGAAAAAAATATAAAAACCATACTTAAAAAAATATTCCCATAGCCCATTCTACAAATTTACTGGCGCTATTTTCGCGATGCGTCACCTTCTGGGCTGAGCTGGTCTTTAAATCCTCAAATGCCGTGCCTTGCCTACTTGTAAAATGCGTCAGAGGCCTCGCCGCATCTTCGAGTGTAAGCTTTCTCCGTGCCACAGAGTAAGAAAGTGTCCTTCTTCGTGTTAGTCATAATGTCGATTTCTTTTGAGTTTGGTAAGTAATTTTTAACTTTTTTTATTTAATAGGTGGCAGACGAACAGACGGATCGCCTGATGGTAAGCGATTGCCGCCGTCCATCGACACCCGCGACACCAGTGGAGTCACAAGCCTTACCTTTAAACCCCCTTTTCCCCCGGATTGGGCCTCCGGTACCCTCACTCACGCAGCGAACCACAGCACAGTGCTGCTTCACGCCGGTTTTCTGTGAGGCCGTGGTATTACTCTGGTCGTGCCGGCCCATTCATGCCGAAGCATGGCTCTCCCACGGATAAAAATAGAACTGACCTTTTTTTATGTGATAGATGGCAAACGAGCAGACGGATTGCCTGATGGTAAGCGATTGCCGCCATCCATAGACACCCGCGACACCGTTGGAGTCACAGTGCTAACACTAGCCACCTTTAAACCCCTCCATAGACACCCGCGACACCGTTGGAGTCACAAGTGCACTGCCAACCTTTAAACGCCCTTTTCTCCCGGATTGGGCCTCCGGTACCCTCGAGTTACGCAGCGAAACACAGCACAGTGCCGCTGCACGCGCCGGTTTTCGGTGAGGCCCATTCATGCCGAGTCGTGGCTTTCCACAGTCAAACAAAATAAGGTCTAATTGCCATATCTATGACGATCGCATTAGTTCCATCAGGCGATCCGTCGGCTCGTCTGCCACCTATCATATAAAAAAGTTTTGAAGGCCTACAACGAAACGGAATTATTAATAACGCCCTTGAGAAGTTTCTCGGTTATTTACAAAGTCGCGATGTTATTATATCCTCGTTCGTAAAAATGTCCAGAACTAACAAGTACCTAGTACTTAATTTTATAGCCTTTGTGTAAGGCATCCTGAATTGAAAATGTATGAGAATGGATGAAATTTCAGTCATATACTTTGGGTGCGAAAAATTATGTCATAAATAATAAATAAAAAACCGGTTCCGTAGCAGCAAGTAAGATATATGGAAGGTAAATTGCGGTTTGCGGTTTATAACGTATTAAAATGTACCAAAATCTAAGAGTACCAATATTCGTTGTAAGTTTAGAAGTTAAGGGGGCGGGGGGGGGGGGGGGGGGGGGGGGGCACACAATTTACCACGTTGGGAGCGTCTCTTGCGCAAAGCATTGTGTTTAGAAAAAAATGATGTTAAAAACCTCAACATCATTTTTAAAGACCTACGAGTATCTATAGATACCCCACACGTATAGGTTTGATGAAAAATAAATTTTTGAGTTTCAGTTTCAAGAATGGCGACCCCCCCCCCCCCCCAATTTTTTATTTTTTCCAATTTTTATGTAAAAATCGTAATGCGGTTAACAAAATACATCTTTTCTCCAAGTTTCAATAGTATAGTAATAGATACGTCACCTTTGCGACGGATTTGTATACGTTGATGTGTGGCTGTCCGTACAAAATTGTAGCTGTTCGTTGAGGTCGCCCGAGACGAATCATACATTATTAACAGTAGGCCAGTGGTTTAGCTACGGAAATAAATCTTAATATTACCGTGGGAGAGCCATGCTTCGGCATGAATGGGCCGGCTCGACTGGAGAGATATCACGGCCTCACAGAAAACCGGTGTGAAGCAGCACTGTGTTTCGCTGCTTGATTGAGGGTCATCATCGTCATCATCGTCAGCCCATTTAAGTCCCCACTGCTGGGGTACGGGCCTCCCTCAATCACATGAGGGGTAATTGCCATACTCACCACGCTTGGCAGACGGGTTGGCGAGGGTTTTGATATAAATGCAGAGTTTTCCTTCTCTGGGTGCTGATGATCATGCCAGCAGCTTTACCTTAGTCGCCTTTTACGACTCCTCGGTAAGAGTGAGGGTGGCCTATTGAGGGTACCGGAGGCCCAATCCGGGGGATTTAAGGGTTGGGAGCACACTTGTGACTCCACTGGTGTCGCGAGTGTCTATTGGCGGCAGCAATCGCTTACCATCAGGTGATCCGTCAGCTCGTCTGCCACCTATCACATATAAAAAAGACGATTCACCTACTGCACAGGGAATATTATATGTATACCTAGCCCAAGTGTGTGAGCAAACACAAGTGCACTCTCTTTGGGCACCCTCCGTTGGGTCAGAAATCTGACGCTTATGAAAAGGGTCGATCACAGATCCAATAACGTAAAGTGCTTTGTTATTTTCAACGTAGAGGTTAACTGGCAGATACGTTACTAGCGGTAAGACTGCTTTATTTCATCATCATCAACATAAACTGGCTAGATCAATTTGTATATTTTTTTAAAAGAGTATGTTTCCCAGATAATCTCGTTCTTAACATGTCATGGTCTGATGATGGGATCCCATAATAATCGAGGGCAACATTCAGATTTTATAGACGCAAGTGAAACAAACTGTCCCAATTCGAAGAAAAGTCTACGTTGTGTAAGTATAACATTCAATAATAATTTATAATAGTACCAACAATACATTTATGATAATTTCGACTGTTATAAAAATAAATGATTTAGAAATTAGTTATTTTTGTTGACCCTACTTTCTCCATTTGACATGACGCGTAGCATGCGCTTAGCGCGTTTGATGACTCCCTCAAGCGTATGTCAAATTGGTCATAACAAATAGGTCCGTTTTCAGTTGTCTAATTGAAGGGACGTGCCGTATCTTCCGCTATTTTAATTTAATCTAAAATTGTAATTAAAAAATTAAAGGGTTGTATTTAAAGTTTCCTCAAAATTAATAAATTGCTAACCTAAACTCTTTCACACCAAAATAGACTAATTATACATCAAAATCATGGTTCGGTGTGCAAACAGGTAATTTACAGAGGGTTGGTTTCATATATATTGAGAGGGTTTAGTTTATTGGACGGTGGGAGAACAACGCATCGGCATGAATGGGCCGGCTTGACCGGAGTGATACCACGGCCTCACAGAAAACGGCGTGAAGCAGCACTGTGCTGTGTTTCGCTGCTGGAGTGATCGGTACGTGAGTACGTGGTACAGTGTTAGTGCGTGGTACCGGAGGCCCAATCCGGGGGAAAGGGTTTAAAGGTGTTTTAAGGGTGTCTGTTAGTGGCGGCAATCGCTTACCGTCAGGCGATCTGTCTGCTCGTCTGCCACCAAATTAAATCGCCGAAACGATCAATTCAAATATGACTAGAATGCTGTCGAATCGTTTTTGAAATTCATCAATCTTATCAACTTTAAGTATTCTAGGTAAGGTACATAAGTAATAGGACAGCTGACTCATCTCTAGACTGTGTTTCTCGTTAAATCAATAGAGGTCAAGATCGGTCGTTGACCTCACACCCCTTTCCCATCTACTCCTAGGGGAACTATGTAAAAATTAGGGGCTGGGTTAAACAGGGACCACTTTATGTTACGTAGATAGTTTTTGTTTTTTACCCGACTACAGCAAAGCCAAAAAGGAAGGGTTGTGATTTTAGTACATAGACGTACAGTTAGTAAGTAAGTATCAGCCTATATACTGTCCCACTGCAGGGCAAAGGCCTCCATCATAGATATCAAGTCATCGCTACTATGATGGGATTTGGCTTAATCACCACGCTTGCCTAATTCGGATTGGTGGTCACAAACCCCCCTCCGACGCCCGCCGCTGTTGATATAATAGACGAGGTCCACAGTGACTCATCAGTCCGTTAAACCTCGCCTCCGGCCAATGTCCACCCATGTATAAATGGAATACCGCCTCAGAGATGTGCAATATTTACACACACTCCTACCCCTAGACGGCGCACCGGAGAGCAGTGCGCCATCCTCCACTGTCAGACCTCATTGTAGGTCAGCCGGTGCCCCCGCACCTACCGCCCGAAACCTTCCGAGCAAAGCATTTCCCTGACGAGCCCCCCTTCTGCCTCGCCCCCGGCGGAGTCGGAGAGAGAGCGGATCTCGCTCCCTCTCTCGTTCAGCAGCTTCCTTCTGCAACATCACCTCATCGCAGAAAGAGTGATCACAAACCCGAGCTATGTCCGATAAATTCGAAACATACTTTCCGCTCGACCCAGGAATCGAACCCAGGACCCCGAAATGACGGCCCGGTACTTAAACCACTCGACCAACAGGCGTTATAATAGGACATTAAGTCAAGTAGCTTAGAGGATAATAGCGTTCCTCCGTACGTAGAGTATTAAGGTTCAAATCCGAGCATGCACCACTAGATTTTTCAAATCTATTTAGTGCGTTTTTCTACCATTACCTCGGCGGTGAGGTAAAACATCATGAGGAAACCTATACGTTGCGAATAGCTTTTACCGACTTCAAAAAATGCGCGACTATACTGGCGCCGACTTCGGTAACATTTTTTTTCGAGTGTACTGTTATATAATGTTATCTGAAGTTTATGAAATGTTAAAAATATTGTTTTAAACTTTTTAGTTTGTGATTTTAGAAGGCGGTTTTTATTTGTAGAATTTTTTTCATGTTGTTTAGTGTTTCATTTTTCGGTAAGTATGTATGAAATTATTAATAAATAATTATACCACTGAATAACCCATACAATTTACACTAACTATTATAATAGAACCATTGACATAAACGAAACATTTGATATAGCTACCATACAAAATTCAAATGAAATGCATACAAAATACTTGCGTGTGTCGTCAAATCTCAGTAGCCATTTGTATGGAGCGTTTTGGGTTTGCCCAAAATAATGTGATTTTAAAGTTGTGATATCTCAGGTAGTTCAAATGAGAATTAAGTAATTCTTTGAAATGAAATGAAATGAAGTTTATTGTATATATAAATTTAGGTACATAATTAGCAGATGCATTAGCTTTAGCGGAAAGACCGGCTAAATTTTACCTTTTCAGGTGTATATAAATTTGAAATATTACAATTTACTCAGGAATGATACTATGTCAACAAAATTAAATTAAAATTACACCCTTAGTAAAATACCGACCTAACTCAAATTTTTAATATAGATGCTAAGTGAAATAGTATCGGCTAAAATCCAGGGATGAAAGGTCATCTAACAACAATTTTGAGTTAAGTAAATAGGTACACTCACATATGAACACGAGATGAAATTTGAAGTGCGTTATTTACTCAAGACTACTCAAGAATAAATTGCAAAGAATTGCTATAAAATTATCAACAATTTTGAGTTAGGTCGGTATTTTACTAAGGGTGATTATATAACTTACATTTACAACATCACAAATTGATAATAATATTTATGTCAACAAAATTTTATAACAACTAAAATTTAATTATTCTTGTGCTCTAGAAAATCCTTGACACTGTATTAACAATTTTCCAATAGCCATGCCTTAACACGTTTCAACGATGTTTCTATCATTGAGAGGTCTTTTGAGTACAAAAATAAAAAAGAAATAGTAAAATACCATTACTATATGTAATCATCTGTTCATTCAGAACGTCGATTTCTACCGAGTAGAATAAGTCCGTATCACTCCGGGCGAGTCGACCCATTCGGGCCAAAGCGTGGCTCTCCCACGATTTTAAGGGCGGGCGAGTAGGTCGCACTTTTAATGGCCGGCACGTTCTATGGCAAGAAACAGTTAAACCGTGTGTTTCGGATGGTGGGTCGCACTTTAAAGCGATGGTTGGATGGATCCCCGGGACAGGTCAGAGAGAGAAGACAGGCAGAGTGCCATGTTGTGGAGGATAAAGAATGGGATCAGAAATGGCAGCGCATCTATACACATCTCGCACGCACACCCACGAGTATAGACGCGAGAATAGTGTGCGAGCGAGAAGTGAATAGATGCGCCGCCATTTCTGATCCCATTCTTTATCCGCACAGGTAGTAACTACATAGATTCGATAAATCGAAAACTGCACGCTTTCGATTCTGCATGGATTCGACCCGCGAGCTCGTGTGATAGGTGCGTTCTTAATTTCTTATCCGACTCCATTGCTCCAAAATTATCCATACACATTATTTAAATATTTTTTATTATGTATAGATAATTTTATCACTGTAACTAATTTTAATCACCAACTATTGTTTTACTAATGTATTTATTTAAACGCATAATTACGATTTAATACTGTATTGTTCAGTTATTAACTGCATAATTCGAATTTTATGGACTATTGTATATCAAGTATTGTATACCGCATCAGAAATGATGTAATCCGACAGAGAACCAGAGTCACCGACATAGCCAACCGAATTAGCAAACTGAAGTGGCAGTGGGCTGGTCATATTAGCCGCAGAACTGACAGCCGTTGGAGTCGTAAAGTCCTTGAGTGGAGACCGCGACTCGGTAAGCGTAGTGTAGGACGCCATGCGACAAGATGGGATGATGTCATTCGAAGGCTGGCTGGTGTGGGCTGGATGAGAGTGGCCGAAAATCGGGAGCAGTGGCGTGCATTAGGGGAGACCTATGTCCAGCAGTGGACGAGTGTGGGTTGCTGATGATGATGATGATGATGGTATCCGTGAACATTTACATCCCTAACCACGTGTTCTACTAACCATTATGAACAACATTTGTTCTATCACTTTTGGAAATTCGCATGAAAAAATTTCAACTTTTTATACAAAGTCGGTCACGTGACTTGGTCATTTTGTATGGGGAGTCGAAAAATTTTTCGATGAATTTCGAAAAGTCGTAGAACAAATGTTGTTCAGAATGGTTGGTAGAACACGTGGTTAAAGGGATGTGAATGTTCACAGATACACCATGTATGATTTAATCTTTAATTTGCAAAAAGTGGCTCGTTCTTACTCTACCCGAAATCCCAACTCAACCCGATTTAAAAATACCTAACGAAAATCTCAACTCAAACCGATAAGGTAAAAAATATAGTAATATCCTTCAACCGATTTCGGCTAAGGCGGCCAATCTCAACGATCAGCCACTTCCGCAGGATATATTTATTATAGTGCTCAAGTGTGTGCGTAAACACAAATGCACTCTCCATTCCCTTGCCATCATAATCCGATGGGACACCAGTGTGACACGACCGGAGAGGGATCGTAGCTAAAAATTAAAATCGATTGGCGTCGCTAGTGTGGCCTACCCGTCACCTTAAGACTACATTTTAAGGATTATATCAAATAGAGATAAGATATTATTGTATTTTTGGTGCAAAAAAATAATCTTAATAATGACCCTTTTTTTACTTGGCAGAATTGACGTTTTCATCAATAATAACTTTTTAATTAAAAAAATTTTTTTTCTGAAAAACTATCCTACACGTTCCTAAACATTGTCCATTAAAGCACAGTTAATTGATATTTTGTTCTTAGTAGATATATATAACCACATTACACATACATGTTAGGTACACAAAATACACTAGACAAGCGTCCGTGGCACTCATTCAGCTGGTCTCACTGAAAACCAGCGTCATGGCCTTTGTCTGGGCTGTGACATAAGCTGAGTGAGGGCCATTTATGCTAGACGTCATAACATATCATAATATTCAATTGGCACTGTCTGGACATGATTGAATATAGATTTGTTTTTTTTTCCTTTTGTTTTATTTTTATGTATTTTTAATTGTTTTATGTTTTGTTTTCTGTTTGTGCCAAATTGTGTTCTGTTTACAATTGCTATATGTTCTGTGTTGTGATGTCTATAATAATAAATATTTTCTTTCTTTAATTGTAAAGTAGTAGCGTTATTAGTTACTTTACAAATTAAAAAAAAAGTTAGTATGGATAATACAACTTCTAAGAAAATCGCCTTACAAAACGGTTTCATAGGTAAAGAACTAATATTTATAAATACAAGCTGTTACATAAACATGAATGTAATGTTACAAAATTTGTAAAAATAATACAATATTTTACATACAATTAACATAGCAAAATTGTGTGTTATGTAAAGGCAAAAATGAAAAGGTTCTGATGTATTAATAAAAGTAAAATATGTAAACATATGGAAAAAATATAATTTTTCAGCGAAACCAATCCTAATCCGGGAGAGTTTTAAATGTGGGAGAGCCACGCTTAGGCATGAATGGGCCGGCTCGACCGGAGTGTTACCACTGCCTCACAGAAGACCGGCGTGAAGCAGCGCTTGCTCTGTGTTTCGCCGTGTGAGTGAGGCTACCGGAAGCCCAAGGGGGGGAAGGGGAAAAGGTTGGCAGCGCACTTGTGACTCCACTGGTGTTGCGGGTGTCCATGGGTGATCCGTCTGCTCGTCTGCCACCTCTCATATAAAAAAAAAAATCCGGGAGAAAGCGAATGCGAATGCGAATTTGAATGTGGCCGTCTGCTCGTCACAAGTGCACACCTTTTTAATCTCCTTCTTCCTTGATTATTCCTCCGGTCCCTTCACTGGGCGAAACACAGCGCTGAGTGGCGGGAGACAGTTTTCTCTAAAGCCGTGCACTTCGGTTGCGGTCCCAAATTACCTAGAAAACTTATGGGTGATTAGGACCGCGGTCCTAAACGCCCCATGACTCGGAAATAGGTCAGTATGGTCATGGCACTGTCTTGTTATACTGTTCACTGCGGTTCAGTCGAAAACTACCTTTGGTGCGATTAGGACCGCAGTCCTAAATTTTACCGGTCCTAAACGCCCCATGACTCGGAAATAGGTCAGTATGGTCATGGCACTGTCTTGTTGTACTGTTCATTGCGGTTGCAGTCAAAAACTACCTTTTGTGCGATTATGACCGCAGTACTAAATTTTACCGGTCCTAAAAGCCCCATGACTCGGAAATAGATCAGTATGGTCATGGCACTGTCTTGTTATACTGTTCACTGCGGTTGCAGTCGAAAACTACCTTTTGTGCGATTAGGACCGCAGTCCTAAATTTTACCGGTCCTAAACGCCCCATGACTCGGAAATAGGTCAGTATGGTCATGGCACTGTCTTGTTGTACTGTTCATTGCGGTTGCAGTCAAAAACTACCTTTTGTGCGATTAGGACCGCAGTCCTAAATTTTACCGGACCTAAACGCCCCATGACTCGGAAATAGGTCAGTATGGTCATGGCACTGTCTTGTTATACTGTTCACTGCGGTTGCAGTCGAAAACTACCTTTTGTGCGATTAGGACCGCAGTCCTAAATTTTACCGGTCCTAAAAGCCCCATGACTCGGAAATAGATCAGTATGGTCATGGCACTGTCTTGTTATACTGTTCACTGCGGTTGCAGTCGAAAACTACCTTTTGTGCGATTAGGACCGCAGTCCTAAATTTTACCGGTTTTAAACGCTCCATGACTCCTAAATAGATAGTCATGGTCATTGTCTTGGCACAATGTCATCAACTTTTTAACGCTCATCCTATTTAGTTCCCTTATCGAGTCTCTCAGACTTTCTAGAGACCCTCAGTATGTTGTCCCACTGCAGGGCAAAGGCCTCCATCATAGAAATCGAGTCATCGCTACTATGATGGGATTAGGCTTAATCACCACGCTTGCCAAATGCAGATTGGTGATCACAAACCCGAGCTATGTTCGAAAAATTCGAAACATACCGATACCTTCAGGCTCAATTGGCGTATAAACCATTTTGGCCAAATCGAGTTATGTGTACCATTTTGTTCAGATTTTTTTTCTCTATCGATTTTTATATTCGAAATATTGAAATTTGGGGCGTATTAAACATTTTTTTAGCGAATTTCAATATTTCGAATATACAAATCGATAGAGAAAAAAAATCTGAACAAAACGGTACACATAACTCGATTTGGCCAAAATGGTTTATACGCCAATTGAGCCTGAAGGTATCGTTAACTTTTTGCTCGGCCAAAGAAATACCGCCGAAAAACACGGAGCTAAACTTTGAAATTCCATGTGTCTATGGACATAAAGTTTAAATTTGAATGTTGATGTCGACTCAAGCGCGATTTTCACGGGACATCTATGGTGGCGGTCTACATTTGTATGGCACCAAACGCAAACTATGCCGGCACGGTATGCGCTCCATCAATATGTATGGCAGAAGAGAGAGAAAGTAGATGCGCACGCGACGATGACGTCATCCACTTTTACGCCGAGTGCAGTGTCATCGTATTTGTTAGATTTCAATGACATTGCTGTGATCAATATGATTAAATTAGACGACCCGTTTGGATCAGTGGTGGTGAACGCTGCCTCTGGTGCAAGGGTTGCGGGTTCGATCCCCGCACAGTACAAACATTTGTGTGCATGAACATGTCTGTTTATATTGGTCTGGGTGTTTTCTATGTATTATAAGTATGTATTTACAAAAAGAAATGTATATATTTGTAATTCCGCTGTATGTTCTGATACCCATAACACCGGTGCTTGAGCTACCTATCTCGGAGTCAGATCAATGTATGTGATGTTGTGAAATATTTATTTTTGGTCTTATTCTATAGGAAATAATATGTCTGTCTTAATTATTTCAGCTAGTGCATTGTAACATCAAATTACAAAAACATTTTAGACATTTCACTAAACAATTAAAATTTCATTGATAAATAAATCACACACAATCAATTAAAATTTAGATGTTTAAGTCAATATAACATGTCAATAGAATAAATAAAACAATTCGGAGAAAAGAACAAAATAATAAAACATTGAAGTAAAAATATAAACAATTAAAATAAAATTTTGCATAAAATAAATAAAAAAATCGAATTAGGATGTCGGATAAAAAAAAGATGTAAGTAATATATATACCCTTATATAAATTTTGGCATGATCATCAGCACCCAGAGAAGGAAACTCTGCATTTATATCAAAATCCTCGCCAACCCGTCTGCCAAGCGTGGTGAGTAAGGCAATTACCCCTCATGTGATTGAGGGAGGCCCGTGCCCCAGTAGTGGGGACTTAAATGGGCTGATGATGATGATGATATACATTTTGAATTAAGTAATTTGTGTCCCTTACGGTAAAACTTGGTCTTAATACCAGAAATAGTAGCTAATAAGAAAAACACATTTACATCCGTCCAGTGGTTCCCGAGAAAACGAACTCGTCTATGATCCCTAAGCTCTCTACTAGAGCCGGCGAGATGTAGAGCATAACTTTCACTCAAGTTCAACGACGCTGCATTACTGTACTTGCTATCGGGGACAAGTATATTTAGGCCGTCGCTACCGAACATAAAGGCGGCCTAAATACAAAAGATTGCGTAATGTTAGTTTTTTTTCAATAATGTTTTTTTTGTATTTTTTTTACAATTTTTGCACTTAATCATATTTTTTTTTGGAGAAATTGAAGTATTTGGTTTATTTGCCTTTATTAATTTTCACTTTTTGCATTTAATCATAATATATTTTTTGAGAAATCGAAGTTTTTTGTTTTTTTTTGCCTTTATTAACTTTCGCGTTTTGCATTTAATCATAATATGTTTTTTGAGTAATCAAAGTATTTTGTTTTTTTGCCTTTATTAAATTTCGCTTTTTGCATTTAATCATAATATATTTTTTGAGTAATCAAAGTATTTTGTTTTTTTTTTGCCTTTATTAAACATCGCTACCTAACATAGATACTGCCTGTATAGAAAACTAAGGGGAGGGAAACGCGAATATTTACAAATGTTTTATAAATAAATGCAACATTTTTTACAAATTTAACTGTGATTTTTTTTTTATTATTTTATCATGTAATTTTTGCTTTAAATTATTTACATTTCTTCATTGTTATTTTTAGTAAGTGCCCTCCCGGGTCTATAGTGATACCTACATTCATTATGAACCAACTAATTATGCAACCTATAGATGCAATAAAGATATTGAGTATTGAGTACACTTACTTTTTTTTTGCCTAAGTTATGCACTTACATATTTTTTGAGTCATTTTTCATTTGGGCTATGACTATGCTGTTTTGCCCGAAAGAGAGGACATTGCCAGAATAGTCTTTTCCTATATTTTCTTTTAATACAAAAAAAAATATTTACTTGTAATAAGAAATTATGACACAATTTTGTCTCAAAAAATTCTAAACAAATTCCTTTATGGACTCACCGTTGTACTTTTTTTTAATAGTGTCTCATAATTGCCACAGTTAATACGAATCTATCGATGACACTAGTTTCGTTATATGACACAACCAAAAAGACCAGCATCACCAAAAAAAGAGACGCAGAAGATCATCTCTAGTTGAGATTAATATCAAAAAAAATTTAAATGTTGGAGAGCCACGCTTAGGCATGAATGGGCCGGCTCGACCGGAGTGATACCACTGCCTCACAGAAGACCGGCGTGAAGCAGCGCCTGCGCTGTGTTTCGCCGTGTGAGTGAGGTTACCGGAGCCCCAATGGGGGAGAAGGGGAAAAGGTTGGCAGCGCACTTGTGACACCACTGGTGTTGTGGGTGTCCATGGGCGGTGGAATTGCTTACCTTCAGGTGAACCGTCTGCTCGTCTGCCACCTCTCACATAAAAAAAGACAGAAAAATAGAGGATTTTTTTGTGATGAAGTAGAAAGAAGAAAATCAAATTCGATATAAGTCGACATGTACCACTTTCGCACAGAATTGTTTAACCATTTTAATTTTTTTAAATTAATAACAAGCTGTAAGATACATTAAAATGGAAGACAGTAACTATACAAGAACATGTTTATTTCTATACTGTTACCAAATTAGGAACTCTAAGTTGCCGCGAAAAGAAAATTTGAACAATTTTTTCACAATGACAGTTAAGAATGACAAGTTCTTTTTTTTTTAAATTTAAAAATATAAACACATGAGCCGTCGCCGCTAACTCTATCCTTATTAAGATTCTTTCTTCAAAATGAAAATTAAAAAAATAACGATAGTTTTTTACGATATTGCTACCGTGTTACCTTATTTTCAAATTATTAAAAATATAAAAAAAAATTGTACTCACAAAAAAAAACAATTGAAAATCACAAAAACTGTTATCACCAATATTTTCCACAAATTTCCCGATCACAAGAAGTTACGATACGATACGTTAGCCACTATCGCTAGACAGGCGACCGTGATGCGTTCGCCAGCGATCAGCCGTCACTGATTGTTGGAGCATGGCGGGCTATGTATAGTGCAAGTGAGAAGAGATTGTGGTCTAGAAGATGAGCTTAAGCGTATGATCGTCAATACTCAGTGACCGTCTGATCAAGAATCATATCGTGACTTTTTGCGAATTAGGGTGGCGGGTAGGGCACACTAGCAACGCCAATTGATTTTAATTTTTATCTACTAAACCGGATCTATTTTAAACAATTTCGGGGTTAAAACCTCTTTATTAACCTCTCTATTAAATAACCATTCAAAATGTTGGGTCCAATGCGTACGCGAAAAATTGATTTACGCTAACAGTAACCGCTTTTGGCGGTAATCAATAACGACACCAATTCATTTAAATTGTTAGCAATTAAACCGAGTATCTTTTTAACAATTTTGAAGCTGCAGCCTCTTATACTATTTATTTAATACTTATAATTAACTTTTGTTTCTACTTTTGTACTCGAAATTTGAATTACCGCCAAAAACGGCCATCTACGGCGTTAATCCAAATTTCGAGTGCAAAAGCGGATCAAAAAGTAGCGCACAATTATTCAATAAATAGTATAAATGTTTGCTTAGAGACTCCCTCTCCAAATTGATTAAAATAGATCCGGTTTAGTAGGTAACAATTTAAATCGATTGGTCTTGTTAGTGAGGGCTACCTGTCGCCTTAAAATATTTATTCAGCTTTATTTTACGAGAAAGGGAGGCAAACGAGCAAGCGAGTCACCTGATGGTAAGTGATCACCGCCCATGGACATTAGCCACACCCGAGGGAATGGAGATGCGTTGCCAGCCTTTTAGGAAGGTATAGGTTCGTTTAGGTTTAGCTTTTATTTAGGTAAAAGTATTTCATTTATTCAACGCCCTGTTGGTCTAGTGGTTTAAGTACCGGGCTGCGATCTCGGGGTCCTGGGTTCGATTCCCGGGTCGAGCGAAAAGTATGTTGCGAATTTTTCGAACATAGCTCGGGTTTGTGATCACCAATCCGCATTAGGCAAGCGTGGTGATTAAGCCTAATCCCATCATAGTAGCGATAACTTGAATTCTATGATGGAGGCCTTTGCCCAGCAGTGGGATAGTTTATCGGCTGATACTTTACTTTCATATATTAATCTACCTACTTGACTTCATTAGAAAACCTCTCATCGCTTTTAACTTGTACCATCTCGGTAATCTCACTTGTGTTAAAGTCTTTTTCGCTTTTCCCCGGAAAGTGCGTTCCCTCAATGAACAATCAATGGATGTACTTTTGCACTAGTCCATGCACGCGGCGTTACCCGCTAAATGTTTGGGAAGGGTTCCGTATTTTATTTTTGACTTTACGGAACCCTTAGAAGAACAGTGATGAGCATGAATGTACCTAAGTGAGTGGAAACAGAGGACGGCCGAAAAAGAGTTGGATGGCTTTTTTATGTGATAGGTGGCAGACGAGTAGACGGATCACCTGATAGTGAGCGATTCACATCATAGAATCACATTATATCTATTCATTTCTTGGTATATTTTTTTTTTGTATCGATATATATGTTTAATTACAAGTATAATATAGACACTTATATTTTTCATGTATGACGATTTGTAAGAGCTGTATACAAGCCTATGCAAATAAAGTACTTTTGAGTTTTGTTTTTTTTTTTATTTTTGTTTGCCGCCGCCCATAGACACTCGCGACACCAATGAAGTCACCAGTGCGCTGCCAACCATTAACCCCCTTTCCCTCCTACACTCACTCACGCAGCGAAACACAGCAGAGTGCTTCACGCTGGCTTTCTGTGAGGCCGTGGTATCACTCCGGTCACGCTGGCCCATTCGATGCCGGAAGCGTGGCTCCCACGGTCACCGTTTTTTCTATTTAAGTTACGGAACCCTAAGAAAAAGAGTGATGAGTATGAATGTAAGTTTGACGACCCGTTTGGATCAGTGGTAGTGAACCCTGCCTCTGGTGCAAGGGTTGCGGGTTCGATCCCCGCATAGTACAAACATTTGTGTGCATGAATATGTCTGTTTATATTGGTCTGGGTGTTTTCTATGTATTATAAGTACGCATTTACAAAAGAAAAAGTGTTTAATGTCTAATTCGTTCGGCATGAATAGAACGGAAATTGCTTACCATCAGGGGATCCGTCTGCTCGTCTCCCACCTATCACATAAAAAAAATGTGATTCCGCTGTTGGTTCTGATATCCGTAACACAGGTGCTTGAGCTACCTGTCTCGGAGCTAGATCAATGTATGTGATGTTGTGAAATATTTGATTATGTATTTACATATTTAAGTGGATGGAGGAACAGAGGAGGGCCGAAAGAGAGTTGGATGGATTGTATGAAGAATGGCATGATGGAAAAAGGGATGGATGATTCGATGACGAATGACAGGGACGTATGTAAGAAGACTTCGACTGCCTCGATGGCGCAGTGGGTAGTGGGTCGCACTTAGCAACAGCAGCGCAAGAGGTCCCAGGTTTGATGCCTAGGTCGGGCCAAAAATTTGATCAGACATGGTACCTAGGCAACTGACTAAAAACTTAATACAAATCAGTGCTGATCAGGTGCTTACCTAGTTAAGTGTGATGTGATTTGAAGTCAGTACTACCCCTGCCACGACAGTACCAGCGCTTTCGCGTCAGTACCAGCCCTGTGGCGTCAGCAGCAGCCCTGTCGCGTCAGTAGCAGCCCTGTCGCGTTAGTATCAGTTCTGTGGCGTCAGTACCAGCGCTTTCGCGTCAGTACCAGCCCTGTGGCGTCAGTAGCAGCCCTGTCGCGTCAGTAGCAGCCCCGTCGCGTTAGTATCAGTTCTGTGGCGTCAGTACCAGCCCTGTCGCGTCAGTACCAGCCCTGCCGCGTCAGTACCAGCCCTGCTGCGTCAGTACCAGCCCTGTCGCGTCAGTACCAGCACTGTCGCGTCAGTACTAGCCCTGTCGCGTTAGTATCAGTTCTGTCGCGTCAGAGCCAGCCCTGCCGCGTCAATACCAGCTGTGTCGCGTCAGTACCAGCCTTGTCGCGTCAGTACCAGCCCTGCCGCGTCAGTACCAGCCCTGCCGCGTCAGTACCAGCCCTGTCGCGTCAGTACCAGCCCTGTCGCGTCAGTACCAGCCCTGTCGCGTTAGTATCAGTTCTGCCGCGTCAGAGCCAGCCCTGCCGCGTCAATACCAGCTGTGTCGCGTCAGTACCAGCCCTGTCGCGTCAGTACCAGCCCTGTCGCGTCAGTAGCAGCCCTGTCGCGTTAGTATCAGTTCTTTCGCGTCAGTAGCAGCCCTGTCGCGTTAGTATCAGTTCTGTCGCGTCAGAGCCAGCCCTGCCGCGTCAATACCAGCTGTGTCGCGTCAGTACCAGCCCTGTCGCGTCAGTACCAGCCCTGTCGCGTCAGTAGCAGCCCTTTCGCGTTAGTATCAGTTCTTTCGCGTCAGTAGCAGCCCTGTCGCGTTAGTATCAGTTCTGTCGCGTCAGTACCAGCCCCGTCGCGTCAGTAGCAGCTGTGTCGCGTCAGTACCAGCCTTGTCGCGTCAGTACCAGCCCTGTCGCGTCAGTACCAGTCCTGTCGCGTCAGTACACCACGACGACCCCACATGGAAAGCGCGTTCTATCGATCCTTTTTACATTACCTGTGTATATCAGCCACAAATGATATCTACATAACTAATCTGAAGGTCAACAAGGGTAGCTATCAATGTGGCTGATATTACTTTGGTTTATTTATACAATAGTCCAAATCCCTTTAACGAGAGACCCTACTGAGTAGGAAATCCTCAATTTATTCCTAGCCCATAATAAATTAGTATCATTTACTGTCACTGTCAGTCTGACATAGTGATGCTACCAGTTAATGTCACTCGAGTCATTAAATAAATTTAAGAAACTTAATTAATTAAAACGCAAGAATGAACATACGTCCATACTATTAAGGTGACGGGTAGGGCACACTAGCGACGCCAATGGATTTAAATTGTTAGCTACTAAACCGGATCTATTTTAAACAATTTCGGGGTTACAATCTCTCGACAAACACTTATACTATTTATGAAATAACTTGATTCACGCTAAATGTGGCCGCTTTTGGCGGTAATCAATTTTTCGCGTACAAAAACGGACCCAACATTTGGTTATTTAATAAATAGTATAAGTGTTTGCCGAGAGGTTGTAACACCGAAATTGTTTAAAACGAATCCGGTTTAGTAGCTAAACATTAAAAACGAATGGTGCCGCTAGTTAGGGCTACCCGTCGCCTTAATCTATTTTAACATGTCCCGGCCGTGTTGAGTGACTCAAGTATTTTATGAGTCCATCAAATAATCACTTAGTGATTTGCGTAATTAATTTGGGGTGCTGCCTAAATAACTATTTGTCAAATAATTTATGTCACTCGAGTGATCACTACACAGACTTGAGTACATCACTAGCCTGTCAGTTAAATGCGATCATTCAATATAAATATGTCAAATGGTCGTTGACCTAATGACCATATTTGACAATGGAGATTTATGTGCTATTCTGCCAATGCCAGTGTGAAATTGGTACGACTATTTTGAGCGGTACAGATAGCCACGTATCAGGTCTACTATCTGTCAAATGTCAATTGATATTAACCCGAATGTGTTTCACATTGAGGTGAGAATCAATTGACGAAATATGATAGATTTGTATACGTTGTTTTGTGGGTTTCCTTACCTAATATAGAGCGACAAGGAAGCAGAAATGTTTGGAATCACAATTGTGTTTGCACGTACACTTGTGCACAATATAAGCTACCTAGAAATCATTGACCAGATAGGCTCCTTTTTCTGTCAGGTAATTAAGTACAATAAAAAACAAATTATTTTTTTTAAGACCCTATTCCTTTTTAAAAGGTAGGCAGCGCATTTGTGACTCCTCTGGTGTTGCAGATGTCTATGGGCGACAGTAATCGCTTACCTTCAAGTGATACGTCTGCTCGTCTGCCTCCTCACAGAAAACCAGCGTAAAGCGGCACGGTGATGTGTTTCGTTGCGTGACTGAGGGTACTGGAGGCCCAATCCAGGGGAAAGGGGGGATTAAAGAAGGGGAGCGCACTTGTGACTCCCCTGGTGTCGAAGTTTCCCGTGGGCGGCGGCAATCGCTTACCATCAGGTGATCCGCCTGCTCGTCTGCCACTCGAAATTTTGATTAACACCATAAATGGCCGTTTTTGGCGGTAATTCAAATTTCGAGTTCAAAAGCAGACCCAATAGTTAAGTTTAAGTAGGTATTACATAAATAGTATAAGTGTTTTCCGAGAGGCTGCAGTTTCGAAATTGTTAAAAAGATATCCGGTTTAGTTGTTAAAAAACGTACTTGTAGTAATTTTAAAAGTACAAAAACTTTTATTACTTTTTATAACGCACTGGTTCGCAGTAAACTCGAATATGCCTCTAATATATGGAATCCTTATTATGAGGTCCATCCTCAAAGAATAGAACGCATTCAAAGAAATTTCACGCGCTATCTTGCGTACAAAAGCAGAAACTGTCCTCGAGGTGCAGGTTACTCTTCCCGTCTCTCATTCTTCAAAATGACTTCTTTGAAACTTCGACGTAAAGTTTCGGATCTGGTTTTGTTGCATAAGCTCGTTCATGGTAGCTTGAGTTGTCCTGGTCTCCTACAACAGGTTGATATATCCGTCCCTTACCACAACCCCAGGCATCCTTCTAGAAATCTTTTTAGTTTGCCTCATTGCGTGTGTATGCGCTCATATAATGACCTAAAGGATCATAACATAGATATTTTTCATGATTCCATCCATACATATAAGCGGAAGTGTATTGATAAGCTGAAGGATTGTAAGTTGTAGATAAAAATTAATACTTAGTAGATAATTTACCTAATATAACTATATTTTAGTCGTAATTAAGTTCAATAATGCTGTATTTACCTATAATAGGCATATCTTTTAGTTAAGGCACCCTTGTACTGGTATTGTATGTGCAAACTGATATGTTGTTGGTAAATCTTTATCAATAAATAAATAAAATAACAAATTAAATCAATTGGCATCGCTAGTGTGCCCTACCCGTCACCTTAAATATTGTCGCGTGGGGGGCGATCTACATCTTAAATTATTAGCGGTTAAAGCACACACTTTTAGGTAGTTAAGGAGTGGTTCCCCGACGCGACGATATTTAAGCAAAAATGTTTATACGTAGCAGTCCACAGCACTTTCAATTAATTTTTAATTTACTTTATTACTACGCGTACAATATATCTAATAACATATTCAGAGTGATCTTGGGACTTCCGTGGTACTAGCGCATCGGGCATGTTCGCCGACGCACGTGTGAATGGTTTCCACACAGTTATGCGCAAACTTCTGGCATGATCATCAGCACACAGAGAAGGAAAACTCTGCATTTATATTAAAACCCTCGCCAACCCGTCTGCCAAGCGTGGTGAGTATGGCAATTACCCCTCATGTGATGAAGGGAGGCCCGTGCCCCAGCAGTGGGGACTTAAATGGGCTGACGATGACGATGATGCGCAAAAAGGTGGTTTCGATTAGGAACCGTATACTAGGCAGTTCCAATATCATTCTGAAGATACTCTCGGAACGCTATGATGGTCCGTCCCTGGAATACTGGGCAAAAGCGGTAAAGGGTGTCGCGTGCTGCAAATGACAAGATTTGACATTATATATTTTCATCATCATCGTCAGACCATTTAAGTCCCCACAGCTGGGGCACGGGCCTCCCTCAATCACATGAGGGGTAATTGCCATACTCACCACGCTTGGCAGACGGGTTGGCGAGGTTTTTGATATAAATGCAGAGTTTTCCTTCTCTGAATGCTGATGATGATGCCAGCAGCTTTACCTTAGTCGCCTTTTACGACACCTCGGTAAGAGTGAGGGTATTCTACTCTGCCGGGGACCACAAGGCAAATATATTAATATATTTTTTAATACATTAATTTCAATTTAATTTTCATTTTGAATTTGTATTCAATTGACATGTAGTAGCTTGATATTTTTATGATAATTTTAAGTTCTAATTTTATAACCAACTTAAATGTAACTTGACATTTATTACAATGTATGAATGTCAAATATTATATTGCTATTATTAACTATTCTATTTTGTATATGACCTGTAATTTGGTTGAAATAAATGCTATTTTTTTTTATGATATAGGTGTCAGACGAGCCGACGGATCACCTGATGGTAAGCGATTACCGCCGCCCATGGACACCTGCAACACCAGTGGTGTCACAAGTGCGCTGCTTATCTTTTAACCACCCTTCCCCTGGATTGGGCCTCCTGTACCACTGCTTCACGCCGGTTTTCTGTGAGGACGTGGTATTACTCCGGTCGAGCCGGCCCATTCATGCCGAAGCGTGGCTCTCCCACTGTATTTAATTAAATTTTAATTACAAGACCCAAATCCTGGATCGTGGTCCAAGCGTAGGTACACCGGGCTCCGAAGCAACACCTTTGGACTCAAGTGGGAAAGATACGGTAGGATGACGATGATAATTACGCATACCGACATTGTGATGTCATACCTATGAGAGTGACCTAAATAGGCTATGACAAAAAGCTCCCCAGTGTACAGTGGTGGTCACATTAATAATGACACTTCTGTATTTATAACCGAATTCAAAAAAAAAAGGAGGAGGTTCTGAATTCTTCCATTAATATGGAGGTAATGAATGAGTGGTATAATATATATTTTATTATGTTTTTTCGCCGATGACTTTGCCATAATAAAATAAATTCTCGTTTTATGATAGAACAAAGTAATTGTGAGTACAGAATTGGAAGAGTTATCCTTTAACTCCTTACCGTTTAAGAGATGACCTTCCATCGTTACCGGAGCCACATAATTAATACATCGTTTAAATCGGTTCATAAAATTTATGAACCGATTTAAACGATTATTTTTTAGTTGGAAAGTAGGATAAGGATATCAGGATCTGATGATGGGATTCTTGAAAAATTAGATTGAAATTTCAAAGGCACGCGTAATGTTTTTGTATCTTTATTCAAAGCTGCACCAGTATTTGCGCCTGATTGTATTAATTATGTGGCTCTGCTAACGATGGAAGGTAATCTCCTCACCGGTAAGGAGTTAAAGGATAACTCTTCCAATACTGTACTCACAATTAGTTTATTAGTTATCATAAAACGAGAATTTATTTTATTTATTTTCTTTACCTGCCGTGTGATCCCCGGCGGAGTAGAATAGGCCACCCTCATTCTTACCGAGGTGTCGTAAAAGGCGACTAAGGTAAAGCTGCTGGCATGATCATCAGCACTCAGAGAAGGAAAACTCTGCATTTATATCAAAACCCAATGGTGGTTGGGTTTTGATATAAATGTTTATATGGTCAAACGCTTACCTATCTACAGTAAAAAAAAAAAAAAAAAAAAACCCTCGCCAACCCGTCTGCCAAGCGTGGTGAGTATGGCAATTGAGGGAGGCCCGTGCCCCAGCAGTGGGGACTTAAATGGGATGATGATGATGATGATGATTTTCTTTATTGTAAGGAAACATACAGTATTTAAAATAACACTATCTCACTCACAAAAACATAATCTAGAACTTCGTTCTCTGTCAGGATTGATCCAGCTGTGATCTGATGATGGCTCATCATCATCATCTTATAAAGGTTGGATGCTCTACACTGGAAGCTGTGGACGGGTACATCTACCTCGGAAAAAAAGTCTAGCTTCGTAAGTTCAACTTCCAGAAAGAGGTCGATCGACAAATCCAACTCTGCTGAACAGCGTTCGGGAAGCTACGCAGCATATTTTCGGCCCATTTACCGCAAAGTCTCAAGACGAAAGTCTTTAATGCGTGTGTGTTGCCAGTGATGACATACGGAACCAAAATGTTGCCGCATACAATGTGCCGATTAAGGAAGCTCCAAGTCACCTGGAGAGGGCTATGGTCGGAGTCTCCTTGCGTGATCGTATCAGAAATGATGAGGTTCGCAGGAGTTGCTAAGGTCACAGACATAACCCAAAGGATTGCATGCCTCAAGTGGCAATGGGCTACCCAGGGGCAAATTCAGCCGATCAGAAACGTATATCTAACCATGATTCAGTTCTGGTTCCCCTGTTAAAGGGTTGCGAAGGTCAGACGGCAGTCGCAGCAGTTGTAATTACCAGACTCCCCAAACCTCAAACATTACCAAAAGTGAATGGTTGGTAGAACACGTGATTAAAAGGAAGGATGGAAATGTTCACAGATACACCCTGTATGTATAGATAACTTAGAGTAGATTAATTATAAGATTCTCAAAATTGTAAAAACTATCTATTGTATTTTTGGTGCCAAATAAACTTTTTAAATTACATTCTATTCTATTCTATTCCGTTTCTTTCTTTTCCATTCCGTTCCGTTCCATTCCTTCCGTTCTGTTCTGTTCTGTTCTATTCAACACAGCTCTCGAAATGCCTGACGGAGAACGTTACCTTCAAAGTTCGTCTCTTTGTATGAAAATAGAGGGTTGCCTATTTATTTGGCCACCACTGTATCTTGTCTTCGCGTTCAACATTAGAATATCGACCTAGGCCCAGGGGACACGACATACTTACACAGCTTAATGAGACATAAAAAGTTTTCACCGTGGGAGAGCCACGTTTCAGCATGAATAGGGCATGTGCAGATGAACAGACATATCACCTGATGGTAAGCGATTTCCGCCGCCCATAGACACCCGCTACACCAGTGGAGTCACTAGTGCGCTGCCAACCTTTAAACCCCCTTTCCCTCGGATTTGGCCTCCGGTACCTACACTCACGCGGCGAAACACAGCACAAGTGCTGCTTCACGCTGGTTTTCTGTGTGGCCGTGGTATCACTCCGGTCGAGCCGGCCCATTCATGCCGAACCGTGGCTCTCCTACAGTCAAAGTATAATCAAAAGTAGATAGGATTTAATTATCTACTATATTTTTACAGCTGTGCGATTGAATGCAATAATAACATGTGATTAATAACTTTTAAGACTTGCTTACAAATGTACAGTGGCGGACAGGTCAAGTTATACAAAACTGTCAAATTTCCTCAATCGATTTCGAACTCAATGTGTAACATTATAAGGTTTATAATCGAATGAAGAAATTTGACAGTTTTATATAGCTTGATGTGTCGGCCACTGTGCACTGTGCACAAGCGACTTTTACAAGCCGTGGCGTGCTGGGCAAGTCTACTCAGTTTAACAACATATAACTCTTTACCCAACTACTAAAGGAGGAAGGTGACATTTACTCGACTACGACGAAGCAAAAAGGAGGGTTATGATTTTGACCTGAAGACCTGTTAGAACGTGTTTTTGGTCGGGTTTTAGTTTTAATTGCTATGTACAAGTCGCAAATGTTTTTTTGACTTTTGACTTGACTTGACATCCCTATAGTCCATTCAGTATATGAAGGTGAATAGGACAGCTCTATTTTGTCGATGAAAAAAAAAACGCTTCTTTTAAACCTAACCGATATTTTTTAGAATCGAGAATATTTTCTTCAGAAATCTTATCGACTTTTTATTTGTTTGATTTTTAAATTTAAGTAATCAACATTTTATCTACGAATTTGAACTATCATCGTCAGCCCATTTAAGTCCCCACTGCTGGGGCACGGGCCTCCCTCAATCACATGAGGGGTAATTGCCATACTCACCACGCTTGGCAGACGGGTTGGCGAGGGTTTTGATGTAAATGCAGAGTTTTCCTTCTCTGGGTGCTGATGATCATGCCAGCAGCTTTACCTTAGTCGCCTTTTACGCCACCTCGGTAAGAGTGAGGGTGGCCTATTCTACTCTGCCGGGGACCATACGGCACGGCAATTTGAACTATCTGGATTTAGAATAAAATATGTAAATGACCTACACACAGAGACACGTCAAACTTATAACACCCTGTCGTTTTTGCGTCGGGGGCTAATTACTTCTTTATAAAATAGACTACAGGCCCCCTCCCCCACTTCGTTATCAATAGATGGCGCTAGGTGTCGAATACATTGCGCAAGCGTTTCGTGTTTTCGGATTACCTATAAGCTTTGCCACTGTCTGTAGGATTTATCTCTTCATAAATAATAAAAATATAACCAAAGTTACATCTCTACTATTTATAAAATCCGTATGTTCGTTTTTGTACGCGAAAAATTGATTCACGCCAAACAAAAGTAGCCGCTTTTGGCGTGAATGAAATTTTCGCGTACGCTTGGGACCCAACATTTGTGCATGGTTATTTAATAAAAAGTATAAGTGTTTGCCGAGGGGTTGTAACCCCGAAGTTGTTTAAAATAGATCCGGTTTAGTAGCTAAAAATTAAAATAGATTGGCGTCGCTAGTGTGCCCTACCCGTCACCTTGAGGCGACGGGTGGCTCTAACTAGCGATGCCATTCGATTTAAATTGATAGCAATTAAACCGGATATCTTTTTAACGATTTCGAAGCTCGAGCCTCTCGGAAAGAATATATACTTTTTACTTAATACTTATAATTAACTTTTCGATCTGTTTTTGTACTCGAAATATGAATTACCGCCAAAAACAGCCACTTATGGCGTTAATCCAAATTCTGAGTGCAAAAACAGATCAAAAAGTTTATATGTATATAATGAATGGTATTTATTCTTTCCGAGATAACAACAATTTAAATCAATTGTCGTCCGTCGCTAGTGTGCCCTACCCGTCACCTTAAGACAATATTTCTATGATGTCATCTTGCAATATTTGTAGGAAGATGGCACAATGATCCGCAGTGAGATAAGTCTGAATTAGCACATAGAAAAAATCAGAATTAATTCATAAACCCAGGGGGAGCCACGCTTCGGCATGAATGGAACGGCACGACCCGAGTGATTACACTAGTGTTGTAAGAGACTCGAATCTTTGAGTCTCATTTAATAGAACTTGAGCTATTTTTGAAGACTCGAGTCTTATAAATAAAACTTAGAACTCAAGTCCCTCAGAATCAATGAAGGAATGAATGAATATACTTTTATTGCACTAAAAGTACAGTATGAAAACTTAAGACTAGGTATTACAGGATATGTACAACAAATGCGGCCTTATTAGTATGAGCAATATCTTCCAGGCAACCTTTAAAATATGGAGTCTTTCGTTAAAATAACTTTGAGTCATGCCAAAAATAACTCAAAGACTAAGTCTTTTAAAAGAACTCATGTCTGAGTCCTCTAAATCCATGGTTGTATTGTTTATTATTTTATTGAGACATTTTCACTCGCATTTTGATTAGCAAATCGTCAGTTTACAGGTGGATAGGTTTTTAAGTAAATAACACACTTAAACATTTCATCTCGTGTTCAGGCGGGACTCGATTGCTATAAAAAAGATCAACTATGGATAGGTTTTATTAGATTATTTTTGATACAATTGTTTATCGTGTGATTTAGTTTTAATCAGAAAATTAAATGTGGATGACGATATAAAATCACCCATTACCCATTTTTTGTACTTAAGGCGACGGGTAACCCTAACTAGCGACACCATTCGTTTTTAATTGTTAGCTACTAAACAGGATCTATTTTAAACCATTTCGGGGTTACTATCTCTCGGTAAACACTTATACTATTTATTAAATAACCATGCATAAATTTTGGTCGAAAAATTTATTACCGCCAAAAGCGGCCACTTTTAGCGTGAATCAATTTTTCGCGTACAAATGTTGGCTCCGCATTTATGCATGGTTATTTAATAAATAGTAGGTATAAGTGTTTGCCGAGAGGTTGTCCCGACATTGTTTAAAATAGATCCTGTTTAGTAGCTAACAATTAAAATCGATTGGCGTCGCTAAAGTTCCCTACCCGTACCCTACTCTGAAGACTCAAAAGACTCATGTCACTAACGCTTAGATTAAATCAAAATAGCGGATGATACTGCACGTCCCCCGCAGAGAGTGATCCCCGGCAGAGTAGAATAGGCCACCCTCACTCTTACCGAGGTGTCGCAAAAGGCGACTAAGGTAAAGCTGCTGGCATGATCATCAGCACCCAGAGAAGGAAAACTCTGCATTTATATCAAAACCCTCGCCAACCCGTCTGCCAAGCGTGGTGAGTATGGCAATTACCCCTCAAGTGATTGAGGGAAGCCCATGCCCCAGCAGTGGGGACTCAAATGGGCTGATGATGATGATGAAGGTCTAACGAGTCCTAGTCTTAAAATAATACAATCTTATTTCAAGACTCTCGATAAAATATTAAACAATTACAACCATGGATTTAGGGGACTCAGTCATGAATTCTTTTTGGCAGGACTCAAGTTTTTTTAACAAAAGACTTCATATTTTTTCCACATTTTTTAACATAAGACTGACCGGATGGCGCAATTGGTAGTGACCCTGCCTCTTACGCCAAAGGTCGTGGGTTCGATCCACACCCTGGACAAACATTCGTGCGATGAACAATTGTGTTTGTTCTGTGTCTGGTGTAATATATGTATTCAAGTATATATTTGTGTACCTCTGTTGTCTGATATCTGTAACACAAGTGCTTAAGCTACTTAGTACGGAATCAGGTCAACGTATGAGATGTTGTGAGAATTATTATTATTATTATATTCTGAAGGCCTTGAGTGCTAAATTTTATTTATAAGACTCGAGTCTTCAAAAATAGCTCAAGTTTTATTAAATCGCGAAATGGAGACTAAAAGACTTGAGTTTTTTACATACTAGATTACACAGCTACACCAACCAGTGTGAAGCAGCGCCTGCCATGTGCGAGGGTACTAATCTAGGGAGAAGGGGAGCGTATAGATCGGATCGGCATGAATGGGCCGGCTCGACCGGAGTGATACCACTGCCTCACAGAAGACCGGCGTGAAGCAGCGCCTGCGCTGTGTTTCGCCGTGTGAGTGAGGTTACCGGAGGCCCAATGGGGGGGGAAGGGGAAAAGGTTGGCAGCGCACTTGTGACTCCACTGGTGTTGCTGGTGTCCATGGGCGGCGGAATCGCTTACCATCAGGTGATCCGTCTGCTGGTCTGCCACCTCTCATATAAAAAAGTGCACTTTTTCTATGCGATATGTGGCCGACAAGCAGACGCATCACCTGATGGTAAGCAATTGCCGTCGCCCATGGACACCCGCGACTGCCAACCTTTAAACTCCCCTTTCCCCCGGATTAGGCCTCCGTTACGAGGGTACCGGAAGCAGCACTGTGCTGTGTTTCGCTGCGTGAGGACTCACGCAGCGAAACACAGCACAGTGCTGCTTCACGCCGGTTTTCTGTGAAGCCGTGGTATCACTCCGGCCGAGCCGGCCCATTTATGCCTAAGCGTGGTTCTCCCACGGTCAAAAGGCTTCATCGTCGTCATCCCATTTAAGTCCGCACTGCTGGGGCCCGGGCCTCCTCAAATCACATGAGGGGTAATTGCCATACTCACCACGCTTGGCAGACGGGTTAGCGAGGGTTTTGATATAAATCCAGAGTTTTCCTTCTCTGGGTGCTAATGATCATGCCAGCAGCTTTACCTTAGTCGCCTTTTACGACACCTCGGTAAGAGCAAAAGGCTTACCAAATTATTAAAAACATCTTCACTGCACATCGCTACACAGTGCGATGACGTGAACACGTGACAAGTACATTGTTCTTTACATTCTTTCACAATTTATTAGAGTCTGGGTGAAAAGTCAGACTGTCAATTGTAACTATAAAAATATTAATTACACGACTTAACACGGTTTAAACCTTGAACATAGGGTCGTCTTGAACACCAAGACCCAGGTATACCTGGACCATGATCTAGGATTTGAGAAGTACCTTTGCAATAGACACGACACCAGTGGAGCACAAGTGCGCTGCCAACCTTTAACCCTAGGTCTCGAGAAATCGAGCAGAACCAAAATAGTGCCCTTTCCAACATGCTGTTAGAACATCATGTAAAATTTCTATTTTATTTCATATATGCCATATTTTAGAGATCCGCACCTCAAAGTGAAAAATAACGGAACCATTGTAACACCACTTTATTGTCTTTAGGGTCACAGGCGTGTGACCCTTTATTTCGGGAACGCGTGTTGGTATCGACGTTGAATAATAAAAGAATACATAAAATATCTATATCTTATAATTTTTTACAAGGCATTTCATCATAATCGTCATCGTCATCGTCAGCCCATTTAAGTCCCCACTGCTGGGGCACGGGCCTCCCTCAATCACATGAGGGGTAATTACCATACTCACCACGCTTGGCAGACGGGTTGGCGAGGGTTTTAATGCAGAGTTTTCCTTCTCTGGGTGCTGATGATCATGCCAGCAACTTTACCTTAGTCGCCTTTTACGACACCTCGGTAAGAGTGAGGGTGGCCTATTCTACTCTGCCGGGGACCACACGGCCAAATTACGGGGACCACACGGCTAAATTTCATCATAATATAAATACTAAAATATTAAAAAAAAACTTTATAATACGTATCAAAATACTGCGCTGTTTGCTTTCGTTAACAATTTATCATGTTATTTAATATAATAGAATATTCATAAACAATACTTAATTGTACGTACGGAACCCTTGGTAGGCGAGCGCGGCATACACTTAGTCCCAATTTTAAGTTTAATTTTAATAACCAAACTATACATACAACTACTTAAAATTTACATAACTTAAATGGTATTAAATCAATACATGTTTACGTCTTTATTACAGCTAAGAATTTGTCTATTGTGAAATAAAGAGCATCAATCAATATGACCTAATTTTAAATCCAGCCTAAAACCACATATTTCGTTACTAAGTTTCGATTTAACAAACTTGAATTGAAAATGATTACGCATCAACATTTTCTCTCGTAAAGATTGTCTCCACATTTGGACCTATCCTCCGCAAGTCAATATCTCCTTAAACCGGTCTCCTATAATATTGGGTTCAACCTACAGAAAATGACGAAAGTTATCTCATAGACCTCTAAAACAGCGCATGTCTGTCACCCATTGAGGAAGATTAGAGAGGGACAGAGCTAGCCGACGGGAAGGAGAAAGGTGATGGGATTCCAAAAATCGGGGAAGACCGTCTCCAGGCAATAACGTATGCATAATCTTTACATTATGTCATTATGTCAATGGCATGTTACGAAGAAATTGTAAAAAATATTACAAAAAAAAAACACTCGACATTGATTTGAAAACGGAACACCGATTTCGTAATTCTCTCGCCATTTATTTCAAGTATTTTTTTGTCGACACTATTATTCGATTTTTCCGTATGCCGATTAGCACTCCGCCGACACACTTACTAACCGCATTAGATCTAAATTTTTAGGTCACACAAACCGTCTTAAACTAGTCTAGATGGATAAATTGATTACTGAGTACTTACGTGATAATTCCAGGAGAGTACGATGAACTTCAGACAAGGAGAGCACCCTTACTCATTTGTTAAACGATAGAGATAATTAATAAATTGCGAAAACTTATAGACGCTTTTTCAGTTGTTAACACTGCACAGGTTATAAATTAGAACGTGTATTTTTAAACTTTGTAAGCACGCAACGACGTGCTATTTTGGTTAAGAAAACTATTGTGGAATTTTGTTCGTTGAAAACGGACTGTGGCCGAGTGTGTTGGAAAAAAAATCAATTTGAAACGCGCTACTTCGCCGCCATTTTGTGTCTGGCCGGGATATCAGGGTCTGGGCTAGCACGCATGCGCGCCTGGTCGCCGCCCAAGCTGTCTAGGTCTCTATTAGAGATTTTTTTATTCCTCTTCCCAATGCGTTTTGTTTCACTAGGCACGCGAGAAACTGAAGTGAATCGAAATTTGAATTTGGAAAAAACAATTTTAAAGTTTTAGAATATTGTCCCCTATAAAATACCTTAATCGATTTTGAATTTTAAAACTTCGAATGTTATTGATCGTAAAACTGTGGATAAACGTTTCCTAGCCCTAAGAAACATTTTGAGAGTCACTTATAAAAATAATGTTTATAAATTAGTATGAAAAATCAATATGTATAACAAACTTTCTTAATTTACTGAAAATGAACAATAATGCGAGAACGCCACCTAGCGGAAAAGTCAAGAAACAAATTGTGTCGTACAAAAAGATAAATCCTAGGCCCCTTATTACAAATCGCAAACTAACAGTTCCATCGACATCATTTGGCTGGTTGGCAGTCTTCAACTTTGCGTTTCTCGAGAAACTTTCTGCCTCGTACGACAAAACTATGGAATGAATTATCGCCTGCGGTGTTTCCGGACAGATACGACCAGCAAACCTTCAAGAAAAGAGCGTATTCCTTTTTAAAAGGTCGGGAGCGTACTTTGGACTCATCTGGAGTTGCAGATGTTCATGGGCGGCGGTAATCGCTTACCATCAGGTGATCCGTCTGCTCGTCTGCCTCCATAAAAAAAACGAAGGATAGTCCCGAAATAAAATTCGTGCCAACCCCTTCTATTTGTGCAGTGAAGTGCCGCAAAGTGATCCTAATAACAAAAATCTTTGGATTGTATCGTTTTTAACACTGATATTGTATGTCGAGTGCGTTTTTTCGTGACAACTTGCTTGGACCCACAAACTATATAGGGATAACAGCAGGACAGAGTTATACGTGAGTCACACGTTAGAAAGAGACTAACGTGAAAAATGTATAGATTTTGACATCTGTCACCCATATGCTAAAGCGAAAGGAGTATAGATTCGGCGGGTAGGGCTAAAACAAGCCGCATGGGCTGATGCAATTCAAAGGTTTTAAATTAGATGTCTAGTGGTTTTTAGTGTACACATTTGGTGTTTATTTGTGCAAAGTGATCCTAATAACAAAAATCTTTGGATTGTATCGTTTTTAATACTGCTATTGTGTGTCGAGTGAGTTGTCTCGTGACGACTTGCTTGGACCTAATAGTTTTAAAACCCACGATTGCTTTTAGAGTGATATCCGCTGAATCCGTAGGTCGATAAAACGTAAAACACCGGCGTTTTATTGAGTGACTGTGACTTTGACTGACTTCGATTGTTGACTACTACTCTTTCTCAATAAGTTACTTGACATTGGCGAATTATCTTCGGGTAGAGCCATATTAAAAAAAAGACTATGAATAAAAAAATCGGCCCTATGCTAACTAGATACGGACACAATATTTTTTAATCGAAATCGAAAAGCGAAATACATTGGGTTCAATATCAATTAAAGAAATTTGACAGATTGTAGCAATCAATGTGTGGTTGTCAGTTCACGGCTGGACTAGTCCACCGGTTCAAAGTAGCTCAAAGAGCTATGGAAAGGGCTATGCTCGGAGTATCTGTGAAGGACCGCATCAGAAATGATGTAATCCGACAGAGAACCAGAGTCACCGATATAGCCCACCGAATTAGCAAACTGAAGTGGCAGTGGGCTGGTCATATTAGCCGCAGAACTGACAGCCGTTGGAGCCGTAAAGTCCTTGAGTGGAGACCGCGACTCGGTAAGCGTAGTGTAGGACGCCCTGCGACAAGATGGGATGATGACAATCGAAGGCTGGCTGGTGTGGGCTGGATGAGAGTGGCCGAAAATCGGGAGCAGTGGCGTGCATTAGGGGAGACCTATGTCCAGCAGTGGACGAGTGTGGGTTGCTGATGAGATGATGATGAGTTCAATCTGTCATCTGTCACTTCAATGTCTTTACATTCGGGGACATTCGAAGCGCGTATTTTAAATCGTAATAATTATGAGACTTTAACGTTTTCAAAACTATAAATTTATAATACTGGATCATTTTGAACATCGGATTACGATATTGGCTTCAATTCCGAAATTGAAATATCGGGAAAAATTTATCTGGAATTCCGGAATTACGCATTTTCAAGCCCTAGTGGCAGACGAACAGACGGATCACCTGATGGTAAGCGATCGCTGCCGCCTATGGACACCCGCGACACCAGTGGAGCCTCCAGTACACTGCCAACCTTTACACCCCCCTTCCCCCGGATTGGGCCTCCAATTCCCTCACTCACGCAGCGAAACAGCACAATGCTGCTTCACGCCGGTTTTTTTGGCGCGCGTAAATGGAGCGTTGTGATTGGTTAAGTTTTTCTTTAAAAAAATGGTGTACCTTATAAAATTGGCAAAACTGTACTATAAAACTATTTATAATTTACATGTAATAATGTTGATATACATAAAATATACTACAAAAACCGGCCAAGTGCGAGTCGGACTCGCGCACCGAGGGTTCCGTACAAACCTGCAAGGTTTACAAAGTTCGTTCATTACGACAATCGAGTCATAACTATGGTATTTTTATTGCAAAATGAAATTCATAACATTACAATGGGGATAGATGGAGGAGCATAAATTTAAGACAAAGATCTCTTTATCGTTTAAGTAATCCTTTATTTTATATTAACACATATCATTTCGATAAAAGAACGTCGAAATATAAAGAAGAAGGCTATTTCGTCTTCTTTAAATGTTGCCCTCCCCATACATAGTATAATAACTCGCGGTCATTGCTGTAACTACAATTATGTTTACAATCACAATTTTTTTGGTGGTATAACTACTTAAAATTTTAAGCTTTTCGGAATTTTTCTGTTACCTGTGCTGTAAGCTATTGCTTCTTACCAAATTTCGAGATTCTATGTCAACGGGAACTGGTCTTTAGGTTTTAATTCCCTTGCGTGTAGTTGCGAGTTTCAAAATATGCGGTATCAATGGTTGTACTTTTGCGTTGACTTAGAATTTTTTTTTTTCACGGGTTAAAGGCAATTAGATCTAAGTATTTGATATGAATTTCAACTTGATAGCTCTACGCGTTCATGAGGAAAAAAGTAATCAGTTTATATTTATTAAAAAATATATATTTTGTAATGTAACTAAAAATTTAAGGTTTTCGGAATTTTTCCTTTATGTGTGCTATAAAACGTTGCTTCATGCCAAATTTCAAGATTCTAGGTCGACTGGAAGTCCTTTAGGTTTTGATTCCCTTGCGAGTACTTGCGAGTTTCAAAATATGCAGCTTAAATTGCTGTTTCTTTTGATTGCGTTGACATAGAAGTTTGATTTTGTTACAGCTTAAAGGTATTATAGACCTGAGTATTTGGTATGAATTTCAATTTAATACCTCTACGCGTTTGTGAGGAAATGGGTAGTAAGTTTAAAATTATTAAAAAAAAATATATTATGTGATGTAACTAAAAATTTATGGTTTTCGTAATTTTTCCTTTATCTATGCTATAAGACGTTGCTTCGTACCAAATTTCAAGATTCTGAGTTCACGGGAAGCACCCTGTAGGTTTTGATTCCCTTGCAAGTGTCGAAAATTTGCGGCATAAACGGCTGTATCTTTTGATTGCGTTGGTTTAGAAGTTTGATTTTTTCACAGCTTCAAGGGACAGTAGACCTGAGTAATTGATATAAATTTCAGCTTCATACCTCCACGCGTTCCTGAGAAAAAGGGTCTTGACAGACGGACGGACGGACGGACAGACGGACAACAAAGTGATCCTATAAGGGTTCCGTTTTTTCCTTTTGAGGTACGGAAATAGCCTTCTTCTTTATATTTCGACGTTCTTTTATCGAAATGATATGTGTTAATATAAAATAAAGGATTACTTAAACGATAAAGAGGTCTTTGTCTTAAATTTATGCTCCTCCATCTTTCCCCATTGTAATGTTATGAATTTCATTTTGCAATAAAAATATCATAGTTATGACTCGATTGTCGTAATGAACGAACTTTGTAAACCTTGCAGGTTTGTACGGAACCCTCGGTGCGCGAGTCCGACTCGCACTTGGCCGGTTTTTTATGACATAGGTGGCACACGAGCAGAGGGATCACCTGATGGTAAGCGATTCCCGCCTCCCATGGACACCCGCAACACCAGTGGAGTCACAAATGAGCTGCCGACCTTTAAACTCCCCTTACCCCCTCGGATTGGGCCTGCGATACCCTCACTCACGCAGCAAAACACAGCACAGTGCTGCTTCACGCCAGTTTTCTGTGAGGCCGTGGTATCACTCCGGTCGAGCCGGCCCATTCATGCCGAAGCGTGGCTCTCCCACGGTAAACTCTTTTTAAGGTGACGGGTAGCGCACACTAGCGACGCCAATCGATTTTAATTTTTAGCTACTAAACCGGATCTATTTTAAACAACATCGGGGTAACAACCTCTCGGCAAACACGTATACTATTTATTTAATACTTATAGTTAACTGTTTGGTCTGCTTTTGCACTCAAATTTTGGATTACCGCCAAAAGTGGCCGCATTTGGCGTGAATCAATTTTTCACGTACAAAAACGGACCCAACATTTGAGCATGGTTATTTAATAAATGTTATAAGTGTTTGCCGAGAGGTTGTAACCCTGTTTAACTGTTTAAAATAGATCTGGTTTAGTAACTAAAAATTAAAATGGCGTCGCTAGTGTGCCCTACCCGTCACCTTAAACGACAAAAATTCATACAATGTTGTCATCATCATAACAAACATTACAGTTAAATTGTAACACAAAATTAAATAAAGGAAATAATAAAATATGTAGATATGAGGTAAACTGAAGCAGATAAATAAAAATGTCGGCCGGCCACTGTCATGGAAGGGCCTAATATGAATGATGTCATTTGATCTTCCATTCATCATTTCAGCCAATAGACGTCCACTGCTGGACATAGGCCTCCCCCAATGTTCTCCACACAGATCGGTCCTGTGCCGCCCGCATCCAATGGATTCCCGCGATCTTCAGCAGATCGTCGGTCCACCTCGTAGAGAGCCTGCTACGGCTGCGACTTCCTGTACGTGGGTGGCCTCCACTCGAGGACCTTTCCGCACCAACGGACGTCTTTTCTCCTCGCTATGTGCTTGGTGCGGAAAGGTCCTCGAGTGGAGGTGGAGGTGGTCCTCGAGTGTTCTCCTCGCTGTGTGCCCTTTTTTTTTTTGACGCTGGGTAATGCCTCCTTATGCATATCCTCCTGCCGGGGGGCAGGCGAGTTATGTCGGGCTCTCCTCTGGCAGGGGCTTCTCCTAGCGAGAAGCCGGCCAGAGGCATACCGTTTAAACCTCAGCGACGCTCCCTCATGGCCAGAGTGGGCAGAGGACATGAGTATGTACTATGTGAGTTTGGGCTATGTCTGTGACCTTATTTCTCCTGCGGATCTTATCATTTCTGATACGATCACGCTTGGAGACTCCGTGCATAGCCCTCTCCATTGCTCTTTGGGTGACTTTGAGCCTCCTTAATCGGCACTTTGATCTTCCATTAAAATATATTAATTAAGGAAAGGTCAGATGTTTACATTGTTTCAAATTTATAAGATCAGAGATCAAAATAATCATTATTTATGTATCTTTAATTACTAATTAGCCATTGACCTGCCTTGACTTTGCAAGGTTTAGTAATGACTTCATTGTAAACCGCAATTTTTTTATCGTATACATCCCGAAAACCTCATAATAGGTATATGTTAGATCAAAAAAATGAAGCAAAAGGAAAATAAGCTGTTCCAAACAAAATGGCACCCGGCAATAAATAAATAATAAATATTTGACAACATCACACACATTGATCTGACTCCGAGATCGGTACCTCAACCACCTGTGTTACGGATATCAGAATCAACAGGGACAATAATGTAGCTTTTTTATGACATAGGTGGCAGACGAGCAGACGGATCACCTGATGGTAAGCGATTGCCGCTGCGTCACAAGTGCGCTGCCAACCTTTAAACACCATTTACCCTGCCGGATTGAGCTTCCGGTAGACTCACGCAGCAAAACACAACACAGTTCTGCTCCACGCTGGTTTTCTGTGAGGAGGTATCACACCGGTCGAGCCAGCCCATTTGGCCTATAAATCAACAGCGAATGTATTAGTTAGTGGGTAAACCTCTGGGAGTCCCACACACCCCGTCAGATCCCCCGACCTGACATTTTCCCTTCGTTCCCAAAAAAAAAAAGAAAAAAGGATGCTACAGTAACCAGCAAAAAAAATCTAGAAAATTCCGGCCGGTGATAGCTTGACATCAGGTGATCCGTTTGCTCGTCTGCCACCTATCATAAAACGATGATACATCACCGCTAAAATATTCCCAAATACCTAATTAAGGAAATAATCAATGTGTAATATTAATAATCGTGTTGTTAGAATGTCTATACTTAATTTATCCTCCTATTGTTATAATTGGATGACTGTTCAATTATTGACACCACGCTTTTGGAAATAATTCAGGACTAAATCTAAGGACTAATGATCCGTATCCATATCCGAGTTAATTTTATGCGGATCTTTACTTACGGATCTATTTGCTTTATTTAGGTATTTTAAATGATATTCTTGTACCTCGTATAATTCAATATAAAATTAAATTGATAATTTATAAAACTCCCGACGGCGGCCATCTTGGACGTGAAATTTGTCAAATAAATATATTGAGTAGCACACTTAAGCCCTTTTATATGATACCCATATTGTGGGAGTTAGTGTTAAAACATACAATCCTTATCTTTGTGACGGGCGGCCATTTTGGATCGATTTTTACCCAACATAGCTAAGAACACACCCCCTTATTCATCTTAAAAAAAAAACAAAATCAAAATCAGTTTATTTGTTCGGGGGCTACGATGCCATAGACAGACACACAAACACACACAGACACGTCAAACTTATATATAACTTATATATTATATATAACTCCCCGTTGTTTTTGTATCGGGGTTTAAAAACACACTTATTTTCACTTATTGACATCATTATATTCCAACCACTACTGTTTGTAATAATCAGAGATGGGCCGAATGTGGTTTGAACCGAATATGAGCTTCGGTGGAACATTCGGTAAATGCCGAATAAAACTTCGGTTCAATTTTCATAATAAACGCTTTTTCATAATCGTGACTTGTATACACAGCCCGACTTTCGCTCGCTGCAAATGTCCCCGCCGCACTCCGCGCTGTTAAGGTGACGGGTAGGGCACAATAGCGACGCCAATCGATTTTAAATGTTAGCTACTAAACCGGATCTATTTTAAGCAAATACGCGAAAAATTTATTCACGATAAAAGTGGCCGCTTTTGGCGGTAATCATTTTTCGCGTACAAAAACTTACCCAACATTTGTGCACGGTTAATTAATAAATTGTATAAGTGTTTGCCGAGAGGTTCTACCGAAATTGTTTAAATTAGATCTGGTTTAGCAGCTAACAATTAAAAACGAAAGGTGTCGCTAGTTAGGTACCCGTCGCGTTAATTTTGTGATTGTTTGAGTTTTCAAAACATTTGATGACTACTTTTCCTTTTTTTATTCCAATAAATGACTATGCGTATATCAAACTACTTTTATTTCATTGATATTATCACAAATTATTTTTTTATTTAAATGCAAGTATGTATAATGAAAAATCTGTTGTTTTGCACCGAATATTCTGCATATGAGCCGAAATTCGGCCGAATGACGAAGTTCGGTTTAAGCTGCCGAAGTTCGGTCAAACCGAATGTGAAACGAATTTCGGCCCATCCCTAATAATAATAGACAATAAAGAAGTAAGAGTCAAAAGTAAAGAATAAAAAACATAGATAATACCAAAAGGGATTATTGTGGCCGTCGCCAACAAGCGCTTAGACGGTTCATTGAAAATTTACAATTAATATTATTATTATAGGTAATCCGAAAACATGAACACGCTTGCGTGGTGTAAACGACACCTAGCGCCATCTATTATTAAAAAGTTGAACTAATGTCCAGAAAGGAAGTAAGGGCGGGCCACTAGTGTTTAGTATTTATATTTTTTTTGCAGTAGCAAGCTAGATCTCATGGCATGCTAGAAGCTAAGAGCACCTAACACGCGATATTGCAAAGCATGTTAGGGGAACAGGGGGGAATGGGAGCCAGTGGGGAATGGGAAACAGCCTGATTTGGCCATTATTATACAAGATAGAACGCATCTTGTAGCTCCGCCGTGTAGTCCCCGGCAGAGTAGAATAGACCACCCTCACTCTTACCGAGGTGTCGTAAAAGGCGACTAAGGTAAAGCTGCTGGCATGATCATCAGCACCCAGAGAAGGAAAACTCTGCATTGATATCTAAACCCTCGCCAACCCGTCTGCCAAGCGTGGTGAGTATGGCAATTACCCCTCATGTGATTGAGGGAGGCCCGTGCCCCAGCAGTGGGGACTTAAATGGGCTGATGATGATGATGATGATGATCTTGTAGCTGCGAACGGTGAAGGGGTGCTAGAGGAGTATGCATGGCACCCCCGCATCGGTCTCAGTTCTCTCCGCACCTTTTTTTTTCTTTTTTTGATGACCCAGTGAAAATGCACCTTATGCACACAGAGAGGGGCTCTCCTCCGGGTTAGGTCTCTGCTAATCAGAGACCGTCCGGAGGCATACAAAATAAAAACACTGGGGCGTTTCCTTCCCCCGCCCAGGAAACACTCAGACCGGGGTGAGGACTGCCACGGAGGCTTCATCCGTCGCCCGGTCAGGACGAAGAGGCTCACCAGCTCGGCCTCTCTCCCACTCAACCTCCCGGGTAGCACCCAAACTGCTGGCTGCAGTGCAAGCACTACCGAGAGGAGGACTGCGGGCACCCCACCCCGCACATACACTGCTGGCTGCAACGCAGTGCGAGTCAGGGATAAACCCGCAGGCTTCCAACATAACAACGCGTCGCAGAAACCGACTCCGCTGACTGCGGAGCCGGGAAAATCCGCGACGCAGAGACACTCCGACCTGCCACTGCAATCCGCTGGCTGCGAACTTGCAGCGCAGGTCCCAAAACGTGGGCCTTGCGGCCACTATGCCCGAAGGCGTTCCACTCTAGGGGGGATGCCGACGCCAAAGTGCTCCGCCGAAAAACCGCCGCGCAGGCGGAGCTGAACACAGCATCCCCAGGTCCGAAGACAAAAATGGCGCCTGCAACCCCGCTGTGTGATGGTTTAACCCGCTTTCACGGGCCCTAGTGCACCGTCAGGGAACGACGCGAAGACGCCGGTCCTCAGACCCTCGGCGCGACAATATAGGCCCTGTAGCGAAGTGAACTTCGGCGCGGTCGCACGCCAGGGCCGGTCCGTCGGGTGTGCATCCTTTGGCTAATAGGTAGCAATCCACGAATAAATTACTACCCGTCATTGCCCAGGAAAAACCGTGCCCCGTGGTAACCGTTTCTGCCTAATACCAACCGAAGTTGGAATCAGGACAGAACTGATTACCAGCAAGGCCACTCGAGGAGGTAGATGCGCCTGAGTCAACAGTTCACTCCGCACCAAATTGGTCGCAAGTCGCTTTTTGGCGGGTTATAATTTTACCAATCTTCGAGGACGAAATTTAAGTACTTGTGCCATTGATTTTTTTAGTTCTGTGCTCTGTAGTGTTGAAAGTGATTTGGGAATGAAGATCCCATCAGTGAAACGCTCTTGCTTTGGGATAAAAGCTTTTATTCTTATCTTGTTTCACAGAGATCATTAGAGATTGTGATACAGAAATATTCAACGGTGTTTTCATAATGTTATTGCAATTCGAAAAATATCATTTGGGGTAATGGGAACCGACTGGCTCCCATTAACCTGCTTATAGTATTTTTATTACGTTTGACAGATGACATGGGGCTTATTTGTCTTGGTATTGTTACGTTTTGAAGTTTATGTTTCAGTTCAGTTTTGGTGTTATGGTTACCATTGCCTCATTGGTTTTCATTACCCCATACACTGTTTCATGTTACCCCACCCTCGGACAATGTTGGCCAAACCTATTTTTTTTTAAATGATGATTACGTCCAAAGTCGTAATGTGATTGTAATTTTGATGATAAGGACTTAAGACTGATTAGTAGTAGTATACAAAATACCAAATAAAATAATATATTACTTAATATAACAAAAGTTATTTCGCCGTTAGTCGTTTTCCTTAAGTAGTGCCAATTTCCCCCACTTCCCCTAAATAATCGTAGCATTTAAAGTTAGATCTCGTAGCAAATTATAGCACGTAGCACGTTAGGTAGCGTAGCAAAGCAAGCTAGATCTCGTAGCTTGCTATACTTGTAGCAAGATAGATCTGTACCCTTACCACGAGTTTGGAAAACAGTTCTCGCTACCGAAAACTATCGCTCTGTCCCTTTCATTGTGGTGCATGTGAAAGAGATAGAGCAATAGTTTTGGATAGCGAGGATAGTTATTTAAACTTATGGTAAGATCTCTCGTAGCAAATTGTTCCACGTAGCACGTTAGGTAGCGTAGCAAAGCAAGCTAGATCTCGTAGCAAATTATACCATGTCGCACGTTAGGTAGCGTAGCAAAGCAAGCTAGATCTCGTAGCACGCCATACTTGTATGTTGACCCAGTTCTAATTATGAAGTCCTTTTTGACATTTTGAAGAACGTAACTCTATACATTTCATATAAATCCAATTGAATATTTCTTTTTGTATTTGGCAGTAAATCAACGTTTGAAAAATATACAATGGACAACATTTCAAATTTTTAACATGTCCATATTGTTTTTTTATATGAAAGTAGACATAAAATGAAAAGACCCATATTTTTTCTTTTTTCAAACTTTGTCCATTTTCATGCATAAAATAATTATTGAAATTCTTTTTATTCTAAATAGACGTAAGCGCCAAATGACGTCATCGGACGGCTGAATACAGCGATATTCCTTTGCTTATCATTGTTTTAATAAAAAAAGGTACTACTGTACTATTATTACTACAGGTAAATAATACTAGTGTCAACATTGTCAACGTCATTCATACATTCAACGTTGACAAGTTGTCTTTTTTTTGACAGTTACATGTCATGAGTTTGGCATTACGTAAATTTAAAACTATAATGTGCTAAGCAAAGAAATATTTTACATTCTGCCGTCCGATGACGTCATCTTACGTTTTTTAGTTTTTAATTTTTTTCTCAGTAAATAAGCAATATAAAAAATGAATAAATATATATTCGAGCAGCGGAAAAGTAAACAAAGAATTGGTATTTTTTGTTTCAGAGCTTAGCAATTTTGAAATGTTGTCCATTATACAAAAACACCCTACAATTAATTCACACGCAAAATTAACATATTGTTTTTAAATATAATGCTCAAAATAATTTAAACGTCAAAATAAAATAGTAAAATTGTACTATGGTTTATGTTTTACTTTTAAACATAGTGACGTGCCTCAATTAGTATTCAGTTACTTAAACCGATCATTCATTCAAATGAAAATTAATCTAGCGGCAGTGGGGCTGCTTCTAGCCGAAATAACGTTGATGCATTTTACAATAAAACGTAATAAAAAGTACAGTCATTTGCAGGTAATATTTAAACTGTTTAAATAACAACATTAATTAACTTGATCTGAACATTGAACGTGATGAATGTCTTAAAAGGGCATGTTCCAGAGATATAAAATTCTATGTTCGTCAATTTTAAAAATTATGTTCATCAATCATCATCTGCCATTGGTTGTTGTTTGCCAGTGTTCTTTCGACAATTTCTATTAACCTTAGATGTTGAAAGTTATTTCGATTAAAATTGGTTAGAAATCGAGAATCGATGCCGCCGAGTATCGATTTCTTAGGGTACTTCCCTAGTACTGAACTATTAACATCTGTCAAAAAGAACTTCATAATTGGAATATACTATAAGTAAGGTGTACGGCGTAGCAACTTGCGTAGCACGCCCGACGAGATATGCCCAGGCGGAAACACACGCGAGGCCGCAACCGGGCGCGGGATAACACCATAAAAAAAAGAGATATGCCCATAGTAAGTGGCGTACTATAGCCGCATTAAAATAGTACGTTATAAATTACCTTTGCGTTATATTATCCACCTCTAGTTTGACCTTAGTGTAACCATGAATAATTTTAGTCCAGCCTAACCTTTTTTTTCCCAGGGGAAACCATCATGGCCGTCACTTTGCTACATGTAGGGAACAAGGTGGTGTGTGGGACTCAAACCCTAACTAAAACCCCTGGAGTGTTGATCTCCGCGCAATCGCGGTCGGAAACCACACAGCCGGGACTAGACCGTACCGCTAATCGCGCTCGCCGGATGAGGCCTCTGCGGTACTCTCACTCATGCAGCGAAAGACAGCACAGTGCTGCTTCACGCCGGTTTTCTGTGAGGCCGTGGTATCACTCCGGTCGAGCCGGCCCATTCATGCCAAAGCACGGTAATACACGGTTCACGGTCATTCAGTAATCATTGCAGGGATGAGTCCTGTCTAAAACTAAACTTACAGACACCTTACCCTCCTTTGTTAATTTCCTTACATTTCAGTCAGTATTAGTGTACGTGTCAACATGTTACTAAAAGTGTCATACTTATTAATCGGATACTTACTTACTGGGATCATCTTCACTTCAGAAGCAAGTAGGTATTTAACTTCATCATTTCAGCCAATAAACGTTCACTGCTGAATATAGGCCTCTCCCAATAATCTCCACACAGATCGGTCCTATGGCGCCCGCATCCAATGGAATTCCCGCGGCCTTCACCAGATCGTCGGTCCACCATGTGGGGGGCGCCACGGCTGCGATTTCCTGTACGTGGCCTCCACTCGAGGACCTTTCCGCCTAAAGGCCGTCTGTTCTCCTCGCTATATGCCCTACCCATTGCCACTTGAGGCATGCTAATCCTTTGGGCTATGTCTGTGACCTTAGTCCTCGTGTGGATGTCATAATTTCTGATACGATCACGCAAGGAGACTCCAAGCATACGTATTTAACTTAGTTATATAATAATTTTGACTTCGAAAACGAGTACGTATTTTGCTTAGTAATTGTTAATATTCGAGACTATACCTTCCTCAAAGCCGGCGCGCCAGCGCTTTATCAATAACTTAGGAGTAGGCTACTCCTGGCAAATTAAGCCTTGTTCCGCGTTAACTCTTAAAAAAACACATTTTTTTGAGGAAGGGAGGCAATAGTTGGTATTTTTTATAGCAATCTTTTCAATCATCAATTTATTCTTTCTTAAGTAAATAACACACTTTAAAATTTCATCTCGTGTTCAGGCGTGAGTAATTGGGTCACTTAATGGTAAGTGATCACCGCCGCCCATGGACATCAGCCACACCAGAGGTAGTGGAGATGCGTTGCCGGCCTCTTAGGAAGGTATAGGCTCTTTTCTTGAAGCTCGCAATGTCGTACCGGTTCGGAAATACCGCTGCGGGAAGTTGATTCCACAATGAGAAGGTGCGTGGCAAAAACTGACATGTAAAGCGCACGGTGGTGGACCTCCACCCATCCAGAGGGTACGGGTGGAATCTCAGTTTACGGCGTATAGTACGGTGGTGAAATTCAGCAGCGGGTATTAACTTAAAACAACTCAAACACTGGTACAGCCGTGTTCTAAGGAAACCGTATAAGCAAGTGCTTATACGTGTCTTGACTGCCTCGTTGGCGTAGTGGGTAGTGTTTCGCACTTTGAAGCGATGGCTGCGCAAGAGGTCCCAGGTTTAATCCCCGGGTCGGGCCAAAATGTGTACCTGAGTTTTTCTGTTAAGGAATTCTCAGTGTCAGCCCGGAAGTATGGAAGTTGGCAGTCTTGTACCCCCGTGCCTCGGAATGAACGTTAAGCCGTTATCATCAGATTATGAGCGTAAGGGAATAGAGATTGCACTTGTGTTAGCGCACACACTTGAGCACTATAATATATCCTGCGTAAGTGGCTGAGCGTTGAGATTAGCCGCCTTTGCCGAAATCGGTTAGAGGATATTATTATGTTTGGAATATATAAATATATTCTCCCATTTTGGGGTACGCTAACAAAATTGCGGGCTTTTGGCCAAGCAAAGTTGTAGAGGAATATTATTATTATTATAATTATTATAAGCACTTACTTGTAAGTCGGGACACACCACTGCCGCTGTGTCCTGGTAGAAGGGGTGGACTCAAAAAGGCTTTGCATGACGTCAAGAGATCACATAGCTATAGCATCACCGCTATGGATGCCAAAGTATGCGCTAAGTGGATGGAATATAGCAGGAACACAGACCCCGGGCACAAAATCAGCTTGGGACTAATTTAGAATGAGTCAAGAAATTCAGAATTAAAAATAGTTACTTCTAGGCAAACGCGTATCATCCTAGAACTCACCGTCACTTTCTATCAGATGCGATTGTGGTAAAGCGTTAAAGTCAAGACACGACAACGCATCTTTGACGAACTAAAGGAGTTTCCATGCCATGCCATCAGGGTTACCATAGCCTATGTACCCTATGACGCAAGCGACAGTGGCGCTATCATTTATTTTTACGACTTTATTGACAAATCATATCTGGACGATGATTTATTTTTCAGATTCGAGTACATCAGCCGAATTACCGCCTACCGCCTATTCATCTAAAAATGGTATGTGTGTGCAAACATTTAATTTAGCTGCCATCGGTGGTGTTCCCGAACAGGACACGACCAGTTGACCTTCAAGAAGAGGGCTTATTCCTTCCTTAAGAGCCGGCAACGCGTGTTCGTGTGTCCGTTAAAATTAAAAAAACCTTAGTTTATAGTTTTCCGCATTACACGCTATGGTAAACGTATGAAACATCCTCTCTGATATCCGTAACACGCGGAAGAAAATTCCACCCGACCGATGTGCATTGGACTGACGTCGGCCTCGTTAGATGGCGCAGCCTTTTGCACAATCGGCCGCTGGGAGAAGGCCGGGTAACGCATGGAACTACATTTTATGTAGGCGAGATTTTACTATGCGCATATTTGGTGTGGACCCCGGCAGAGTAGAATAGGCCACCCTCACTCTTACCGAGGTGTCGTAAAAAGCGACTAAGGTAAAGCTGCTGGCATTATCATCAGCACCCAGAGAAGGAAAACTCTGCATTTATATCAAAACCCTTGCCAACCCGTCTGCTAAGCGTAGTATGGCAATTACCCCTCATGTGATTGAGGGAGGCCCGTGCCCCACCAGTGGGGAATAAAATGGGATGATGATGATGATATTTACAATGATTTATACAATGTCCATAAAACTATTTTCAAAGTCACGGCCAAAAGCTTTTTTTTTATGATATAGGAAGCAGACGAGGCGACGGATCAGCTGATGGTAAGCGATTACCGCCGCCCATGGACACCTGCAACAGCAGTGGTGTTACTAATGCGCTGCTCACCTTTTTACCCCCCTTCCTGGATTGGGCCTCCGGTAACCTCACTCACGCAGCGAAACACAGAGCATGCACTGCTTAACGCCGGTTTTCTAATTCATGCCGACGCGTAGCTCTCCCACTGATAATCCGGAACAGGTTTTTTTACTAACATTATCTCAACTTTCAGCTATAAACCTGAGACTAGATCACCCAGAACTGGGCAATTGCGAAGTTACACAAGGACTAGAACTAACAAGAGAAATAACAGTATATGAAAATGACTTAGTCATGGTTACTTTCCATTCCCTCCTAGAAATCGTCAATGTAACGTAAGTAACATCTTATAGTATAGAACAGTTACATAGGTCGCGTGGCACGTTGACAACGCGGGTGCACGCGCACTCGGGCACTCTGGCGGCCGCAGCACAGTAGATATATATACGCAAGCAGTATAGACACTACGAACAAACGCTCGATTACGCACGCACACAGACGCACACTTTACACGGATTCTAAGGTCCCATCTCGGAGTACAATCGTAGGAACTAAATTCAGGGTTGTCGGTTTTACCTGAGTGCCGCTTACTTTATTTTGGTAGAGAAAATAAGTAGGTACATTATTATGTATGTTATCAAAAAATGGTTGGGGTAAGGTAATTGGTGTATCTAAGGAGCGTTCTTTCTATTTTAGTCGAAATTTACTATTGTCTGCTGTCGCAATTACATTTTGGGGGGTCGGAGATGGAGATGGATATGACGGGGATGATGGGACCTCACTGTGTCTGTAACGTGGTTTCCAAATAACGAAACAAAACGTTATGAAAAGTATGTCTAATTTTATGTATCTTTGCGTAGCTTTTTGCAACTTTAGGAATCATTTTGTGGACCTTTGTGCACGAATATTGTATGCTAGTATTATGCGTATTTCTTAAAAATATCATTAGTTCTAATTCAACACGCGCCAGATGATCCTTGTTGCATCTAGGACCCCGCAATCACGGCCCGGTACTTAAACCAGTAGTCCCAAGGTAAGAATGATATTTTACAAAAATAAGAGGACAACCCTATACGGTAGGTAACTTTCTGTCCAAAATGGCGGAGTGTCAATACTGCTTTAGCGTATTTATCTACTGTGCCCGCAGTATGCGACGCGTGGCGCGGTGTTATAGGCCACATGTAGAACAGTACAGTAATAGCCTACACAGGTCGCTTGGCGCACGCACACATTGACAGCGCGGGTGCACGCGCACTCGGGCACTCTGGCGCCCGCAGTATGCGACGCGGCGCGGTGTTATAGATCACATGTAGAACAGTACAGTAACAGCCTACATAGCTAGGTCGCTTGGCGCATGCACACATTGACAGCGCGGGTGCACGCGCACTCGGGCACTCTGGCGCCCGCAGTATGCGACGCGGCGCGGTGTTATAGATCACATGTAGAACAGTACAGTAACAGCTTACATAGCTAGGTCGCTTGGCGCATGCACACATTGACAGTGCGGGTGCACGCGCACTCGGTCTTGTTTATCATCATAGTCTTTTAAATATTTCAGATGTCTCAATCACAAATTTGATCGCGAACCTAAACTTAGCCGGAACCAAAATGACAATTTATATCAAAATACATTGGTGAGTGAATTTTATGATTTTTGACGCTCTTGTTCTATTGGATCAGCTGTTTTCATCTTCAGTTGTAATACAGATCGCTGGCTGCCATACATCGCGTGTGTAGGGTGAATGATTGAATGAATGAATATATTTTATTGCACTCAAAATTAGTATGAAAACTTGAATATCACTATGAGACGAGCGATCCTTTCCAGACAACCTTTGGGTAATGGAATAAGGATACTTGATGAAGTTGTAGCATGGTGAAATCATAATATATAAAATACTGTCATAGTCTTAACACCAGAAATAAACATAGACTAGCCGTCCCAGTCATCAAACTTCATTAAATTGGTAATTCATTTGTTAGCTTAAGCATTATAAGATATTTAATAAGCTACCACAAAATGTCATTAACCTATCACTGGATAAGTTTTAATCTCATATTAAAACCTGCCTAATAAAGAAAGGTTACTATAGTGTACAAGACTATTTAAATGATAAGGATTCTTGGTCATAATTGATTAAATTAGTATTTTGAGTTGTTATTCATAGTAGTTAGTTAACTTTGATAGTTGTATTTTTTTTCTCTTGACAATTAATGAAACTCTGTAACATATTCTATATTTGAAAAGAGTAACTACTGAGTTCCTTGCCGTCTTCTCAGTAGAAATCGTAATTCCGAACCAGCGGTAGATGATAAAATAAAGTTTAAAAACTAAAACCAGACTGCCAAAAAACACGATCTAAAAAGTACAAAACAAGAAAATTGTCTCTGCTGAAATGATTATGCCGTATCGCCGTGGTCGTATGTCACATTGATTTTTTTTTATTATTTTAATAAATCTGTTTTACTAGAGCAGGTGGCATACGACCACGGCGATACGGCATAATCATTTCAGCAGAGATAATGTTCTTGTTTTGTACTTTTTAGATCGTGTTTTTTGGTAGTCGGGTTTTAGTTTTTAAACGTTAATTTTTATTTTAAATATACCGTCAATTTTTTTTAGTTCCTTACTCTAAGTCCCCTAGAAGGCGCTGTAAAAAAAATAACGTAACCTCTTGTTGCCTATAACCAGAAGATAACTAAGACGCTTCTAACGACACCTCATTTGTTTAAATATGATTACTAGTTTAGAAGTTACGTGGAAACAGATGAACATACATACATACATACATACATAGCCTGTCAAAATCATAACCCTCCTTTGGCTTTGCTGTAGTCGGGTAAAATGTAATACTTATTTTGACATTTATAAGGGTTATGTATGGACCTAAATTGAATAAAGATTTTTTTTATCTATAAAGTTTATAGTAATTACACAGAAAGTTTAAATATTTATACAAAAATGAAATATTCAATACACTATCACACCTACATAAAATAACATAAGCTACAACCTGTGCGGATAAAGAATGGGATCTATTTGCGTCTATACTCGCACTCCGAGTGCGAGTATAGACGCAAATAGTGTGCGAGCGAGAAGTGAATAGATGCGCCGCCATTTCTGATCCTATTCTTTATCCGCACGGGTAGTACATACATATTTAAAATTAAATACGGGGTGAATCTGGGAAGACCATACCAACCATTACGAACAATATTTATTCTATGACTTTTGGAAATTCATCGAAAATTTGTTCAACTCTCCATACAGAAGTTTAAAATTTTTTATTTTATTTTACATATTTTTAGTTATGTAAATAAAATTGCATATTTGAAATGTGCTAAAAAAGCTCTTTCATTTGATACCCCACACGGTACCGGCAAGCAATTTTTTTTTTAAGTTCCATACTGTAAGTCCCCTAGAGGCCGCTGTATTGCAATTTAACGTGACGTCATGTAGCCCATAACCAGAAGACAATCAAGACGCTTCTAACGGCACCTCATTTGTTCAAATATGATAACTAGTTTAGAGGTTATGAGGCAACAGATGAACAACCATACATACATACATGTACAGTGGCGGACAGGTCAAGCTATTCAAAACTGTCAAATTTCCTCAATCGATTTCGAACGCAATGTGTAACAAAATAAGGTTTATAATCGAATGAAGAAATTTGACAGTTTTGTATAGATTGATGTGTCCGCCACTGTACATGCATACATACAGGTCAAAATCATAACCCTCCTTTTTGCTTCGCCGTAGTTGGGTAAAAATAGAATATTGCCGGGTCTATATTATATTTTTATTATTATTTGATAGAAATGGGGTGAGCCCTGCGTCTCATAGCCACTGCGACCAGTAGATGATCTATTGTGGCAGCCCCGTAACCTATTACAGCACCTCATGCAGCTCCAGTTCCAGGATAAACCCGAGAATGGAGCTGATGGGTGAGCTCTTGATCTCGTCAGCCGAGATCATGTGTGCTCCCAGGTGCCGGCTTCTGCAGCGGTGCAGCGCCATGCACTCGCCGAGGACGTGGATAATCGTTTCCTCGTCCTCGCGACAGAACCTGCAGATTTTGGTATCTGTAAGGCCCATGTTGTGCAGGTGCTTGTTTAATTTGCAGTGCCCTGTGAGGGTCCGAGTGAGTGCCCTAACATGTCCTCTACTCAGTTTTGTTATCTCTACAGCTCGTCTCTGATCGAACGCCTGTATCAACGCCTTAGACTGTTCTAGTCGAGGTAGTCTTTTCTAGAATTCAGTGCTTTGTTTTTTCTCCCAATCTTTTAACTCGAACCTGACCATGCAGGCTGGAACGCCACATATTGGTTCCGGTCCGAGTAGTGGGCTCTCTGCCCCGGCCTTTGCTAGCACGTCAGCGACTTCGTTGCCTCTGATATTGCTGTGTCCTGGTACCCAAATCAGATTTACGATGTTGGCATTGCCAAGCTGGTTTAAGATTATATTATATTTAGTATGTATTTGTTTTTTCGCTTATTTTGTTGACCTAACATGTAAAATGGACTTCATTCACGATACCTTTTATGGGGTTTAGGGATGTAAACGATAAAAAAAGAAAGGTGTAAACTTTATGTCGATTCACGATTTCAGATCGTCGACCGGGAGATGACGGGGTTGTGGGATTGTAAAGTGGATACAAAATATATACGCAAATTCAAAACGCAAAATGAGGACCAGCTGAAAGAAGAAACCATCTATCGTACAACATTTTGTTCATTCTTCTTGAAAGTGACAGGTACCTATATAATTATATATATGTAATCCTCCAACCGATTACGGCTACGGCGGCCAATCTCAACGATCAGCCACGTACGCAGGATATATTATAGTGCTCAAGTGTGTGCGCAAACACAAGTGCACTCTCTATTCCCTTACCCTCATATTCCGATGGGACACTACTGTGACACGACCAGAGAGGGATTGGGCGCAGACCAACGGCTTAACGTGCTTTTCCGAGGCACGGGGGTACAAGACCGCCAATTACCAGACTCCGGGCTGCCACTAAGAATTTCTTACTGAAAACTTAGGTACAAATTTTTGGCCCGACCCGGGGATCTAACCCGGGACCTCTTGCGCAGCCGTCGCTTCAAAGTGCGACCCACTAACTACTGCGCCACCCGAGGCAGTCAAATATAATAATATATATGTACTAAGTGGGTGAAGGACCGCATCAGAAATGATGTAATCCGACAGAGAACCAGAGTCACCGACATAGCCCACCTAATTAGCAAACTGAAGTGGCAGTGGGCTGGTCATATTAGCCGCAGAACTGACAGCCGTTGGAGCCGTAAAGTCCTTGAGTGGGAGACCGCGACTCGGTAAGCGTAGTGTTGGACGCCCTGCGACAAGATGGGATGATGACATTTGAAGGCTGACTGGTGGGCTAGATGAGAGTGGCCGAAAATCGAGAGCAGTGGCGTGGATTAGGGGAGACCTATGTCCAGCGGTGGACGAGTGTGTGTTGCTGATGATAAAGTGGGTGGAAGAACAGAGGACGGCCGAAAAAGAGTGGATGGATTGTGTGAAGAATGACATGATGGGAAAAGGGGTAGATGATTCGATGACGAATGACAGGGACGTATGGAAAAGGAAGAGTATATCTTCCTTTCATACGTCGCCGACCCCAAGATAACCTGGGAAAAGGGCAAGAAGATGATGAAGTAACTATAACTTACCATCAGGTGATCCGTCTGCTCGTCTGCCACCTATCACATAAAGAAATAAATTAAAAAATAATAACCGTAACTGTAATCATAACTAGTGTTGCTTATCGATAGTCCACTATCGATAGTCTATCGATAGTAAAATTTGATCAATACTATTGATAACACTAATACTATCGATACTATCGATTATTTAATACGTTTAATCAGGCAGCAATGCTATCGAAACATGCTGACTATCGATAGTACAAAACTATCAATAGTACAACCTGTGCGGATAAAGAATGGGAACAGAAATGGCGGCGCATCTATTCACTTCTCGCTCGCACACTATTTGCGTCTATACTCGCACTCGTGGGGTGACGCAAATAGTGTGCGAGCGAGAAGTGAATAGATGCGCCGCCATTTCTGATCCCATTCTTTATCCGCACAGGTTGTATAGATAGTTAATTGGGAAATCTTAAAATAAATTATTACTGTACTTTTACTTAGGTACTTATCTCAGTTCTGTGGAACGGTTTGGCAGCAGGAGTATTCCCCGACGGCTACGACTTAGGAACCATCAGAGAAGAGCGTACTCCTTTTTAAAAAGGCCGGCAACACATTAACAATCTCTCTGATTTCACAGATTTGCTTTTATGTGATAGGTGGCAGACGAGCAGACCGATCACATGATAAGCTGTTGCCGCCGCCCATGGACACCCCCGACAGCTTGCGCAGAGTCACAAGTGCGCTGCCAACCTTTAAACCCCCCTTCCCCCCGGATTGGGCTTCCGGTACCCTCACTCACACAGCGGAACACACCACAGTACTGCTTCACGCCGGTTTTCTGTTAGGCCGTGGTATCACTCCGGTCGAGCTGGCCCATTTATGCCGAAGCGAGGCTCTCCCACGGTACATGTTCGTGGTTGGCGTTGATTACTTGCCATCAGGTGACCCGCTTGCTCGTTTGTCACCTCTCGCATTAAAGGTGTTTTGTAAAACTTTAGCCACATTTTCTTGCAATGTTTTGTTATAAAATATAGCCTTTTATTTTATTTCAGATCCGGTCAGCCCTGCCCCCCCTCCCGCCTCTCCCCCCTCTCCTTGGAATGATAGTAAGTACAAGGGCAGATTTGAAGATTTGCCTCCCTTTTTTAGTCACGCAAGGAAAATGAATAGGGCATGGGAAGATAAATGAAATAAGGTGCCTAATAAACAATGGACAACATTTCATATTTTTAACATGTCATATTGTTTTTTTATATGAAAATAGACATAAAATGAACAGATCCATATTTTTTATTTTTTCAAAATTTGGCCATTTTCATGCATAAAATAATTATTGAAATTCTTCATATTCTAAATAGACGTAAGCGCCAAATGACGTCATCGGACGGCTGAATACAGCGATATTCCTTTGCTTATCATTGTTTTAGTAAAAAAAAGGTACTACTGTCAAAGGTACTAGTAAATACTACTAGTGTCAACATTGTCAACGTTATTCATACATTCAACGTTGACAAGTTGTCTTTTTTTTTGACAGTTACATGTCGTGGGTTTGGCATTTCGTAAATTTAAAACTATAATGCGCTAAGCAAAGAAATATTTTACATTCTGCCGTCCGATGACGTCATCTTACGTTTATTAGTTTTTAATTTTTTTCTCAGTAAATAAGCAATATAAAAAATGAATAAATATATATTCGAGCAGCGGAAAAGTAAACAAAGAATTGGTATTTTTTGTTTCAGAGCTTAGCAATTTTGAAATGTTGTCCATTATCTTATCTTATCTAAATAGGTTCTTATCCGAAAACCGTTTCGGGACATTTGTATTTAATAACATATTTTCATATTTTTAAAATTTAAAACCACTTGATCAAGGATATTTTCAATAAAATAGCGTTGACCTTCATTTGACCCTAGATACGCTAGCTATTCAGACAGGTTGTATTCAGAAGGAATTACATTTAAGTGACAACAATGTTTCTGTGACTTATTCACCTGGACCAAGTAACAGATGGCGCTAGTTGTAATACGAAGCTGTAGCATTCAAACTTGAAGAACTAACGCCATCTGTAGACATGCACCTACAAGTATACAGACAGTTGACGTTTATTTGCAGGGTGACACCAAAACCACAGATATTATAACTAAAACTAAGACAGTGGTCTGTCTTTATTTTGTTTTACCGTAATGTTACCAGATAGTGATTTAAAATTCCCCGATCAGAAGTAATTTTTAGAAGTATTTTTTTAAGTGACAGACGGATCACCTGATGGTAAGCGATTGCCGCCGCCCATGGACACCTGCGACACCAGAGAAGTCACAAGTGCGCTGCCAACCTTTAAACCCACCTTACCCCCGGATTGGGCCTCCAGTACCCTCACTCACGCTGCGAAACACAGCATAGTGCTGCTGTTTGTTATTTTTTCTTACGATATATTTCCCTGAAATTGGGGAAAATGACATATGGGACCCTAAGCGTATTTATGACGTCATAAATACGCTTCGAATGGGGGTTTTCGCGTGTGGTAAATCCGCTAGATGGAGTACTGTAGGCGCGAGGTCCAAATACAATGTGACTGATTATTTTTAAACGTGATCTGTCAAAATGTCAATTTGACAAACTAAACGACTAATGCGGTTGATGTTGGACCTCAGTCCAATAGTACGCCATCTAGCGGGGTTTTCACACGCAAATACCCTCATTTAAAAATAACTACCTGCTATTTTACAAAAATATTCAAATTATTTACTTAAAATAGTAAAAGGTATTGGAAAAAAATATTAAAATCAAACCTAAAATTTGTCGGGAGACCTCTCGACGTGTGAGAGACTAGACGGATGACCCAGAGGTATACTCAAGTGCCCTGTGGCTAGGGGCGTTTTGAATACTGCCAAGATATTCCTGGCCTGGTCTATCGGCTTGGCCGTGTGGTCCCCGGCAGAGTAGAATAGGCCACCCTCACTCTTACCGAGGTGTCGTAAAAGGCGACTAAGGTAAAGCTGCTGGCATGATCATCAGCACCCAGAGAAGGAAAACTCTGCATTTATATCAAAACCCTCGCCAACCCGTCTGCCAAGCGTGGTGAGTATGGCAATTACCCCTCATGTGATTGAGGGAGGCCCGTGCCCCAGCAGTGGGGACTTAAATGGGCTGATGATGATGATGATTCCCGGCCTGTCGTAAGAGGCGACTAATAAGGCCTTCGGAGTACGCGAGCATAACCACTATTGGGGTATGGCTTGCTCAGCATACGACTCCGCGGGGGACGACGTTACTGGGTGTTCTGGTACGTCATACATCAAAGAAGGGCTAGAGCGGCGAGCGCGATTAGCGGTACGGTCCAGATTGAGACCGTTAGGGTTAGAGTCCCACACACCATCTTGTTCCCTACATGTGACTAGGTGAAGGCCATGATGGTTTTCCCTGGGAAAAAAAGAGGTATACTCACCCAAAAATCATACCATTGTTGACTTAAGTGAGGCGTTGGTCACTCATCAGTCCGTTTGACCCGCTTGTGGCCAGCGCGTAGCGTTCACCCAAGCAGAATCCGCACGGTCTTGTGCTTCCCGACAAATCTATAGATGCATTTGTTGTGTGCCTGGTTTAACATAAACAACTACGTGCGCGCTAGCCGATGCCGGTTTTTTTTTCACTTGGCCGTAATGATTACTACTTATCATAAACATACCTACCATTTTATTTCGTTAATTATAAGGCTGACGTCCGTGGAACTCACTCAGCTGGCCCTACTGAAAATCAGGGTCATGACATTGGCTGAGTGGGGGCCATTTGGAGGTCGGAGGTTGGAGGTCACAACACACAATATATATTATGTACTGCCTGGTTATTTGTGCCCTTATTATTTTGTTTTTCCTTTGCTTTGTTTTTTTTTCTGTATCTATTTTTTTTTGTTTGTTTGTTCTTTTGTAGCTGATGTTATACTCGTATGTAGTGTTGTGATGTCCAAAATAATATTTTTTTCTTTCTTTCTTTCTTCCCAGTACAGTACAGTAATAGTGGTCAGTTTATTAGCATGCATGCATAGAATTGACGCAAGTACACAGATTATATAAAATATACTTTACTCTATCTTTTTTTTATGGCTCTACCCGAAGATAATTCGCCAATGTCAAGTAACTTATTGAGAAAAAGTAGTAGTCAACAGTCGAAGTCAGTCAAAGTCACAGTCACTCAATAAAACGCCGGTGTTTTACGTTTTATCGACGGCGGCAGCGGATATCACGTTATTAGGATCACTTTGCGGCACTTCACTGCACAAATAAACACCAAATTTGTACACTAAAAACCACTGGACACTAATTTAAAACCTTTTTAATTGCATCAGCCAATGCGGCCCATTTTAAGCCCTACCCGCTGAATCTATACTCCTTTCGCTTTAGCATATGGGTGACAGATGTCAAAATCTATACATTTTTCACGTTAGTCTCTTTCTAACGTGTGACTCACGTATAACTCTGTCCTGCTGTCACCGATATCATGGTAAAGCGAAAGAAGTATAGGTACTTATACTTACTAAGAGGAAGTATAATATTCGTTTGTTTTTTTTTTTTTCAGAATGGGTTTTCATAGGCGTCGGTATTATTGTAATGGCCATAATAGCTACCCAGACTGGAATCATTTTATATTTTAAAGCAAAAGGTACGTATTTATTTTAAGTTTATATTTAAGACAACTGTACAAATTCGTAGGTGAGCCTCTATACAATAGGCTAGTTGCCACTATTTTTATTATTTGATACCGATCGACCGATGGACGTCGACTACGCGGCAGGCCCAAAAAAAGATGGTGTGACGATTTCAATACTTATGTCCAAGAATGGCAAGTAAAGGTATTGGATAGGGGGGAGTGGAGAGAATTGGGGGAGGTCTTTGCCCACCAGTGGGACTCTGAACGGTTCATGACGATTATATTGACGACCCGATTGGAACAGTGGTAGTGAACGCTGCCTCTGATACAAGGGTTGCGGGTTCGATCCCCGCACAGTACAAACATTTGTGTGCATGAACATGTTTGTTTGTATTGGTCTGCACCGGCGTTTTATTGAGTAAATCAGACAAAAAAATAACTATACGTATAAAATAAATAGTATAAGTGTTTGCCGAGAGGTTGTAACCCCGGAATTGTTTAAAATAGATCCGGTTTAGTAGCCAAAAATTAAAATCAATTGGCGTCGCTAGTGTGCCCTACCCGTCACCTTAATAACTAAGAGCGACCGAGTAATTGTGCATAAGTGCTCGAGTTGTGGACAGTCCCCACCATCGGCGATGGCCTTCAGGACACTGTTGCGGCTTCCGCGCACTCGCTTTAAAAATGGACCGGCTTTCTTACGCAACATGGCCGGGAAACTGAGGACCCCTGCGTGCGCGAACATGCTAGAGGCGCTGCAGTAGCGCGGCAGCCCCAGCAATGCCCTGAAAGCATTATTTTATTGAATACGCAGGGCATTATAGGACTTTTGAGTATAGTTGACCCACAGGCTGCTCGTGTAGAATGAACTGCAGTAAGCTTTAAAAGAGCCGTGTGGTCCCTCACTCTTACCGAGGTGTCGTAAAAGGCGACTAAGGTAAAGCTGCTGATATGATCATCAGCACCCAGAGAAGGAAAACTCTGCATTTATATCAAAACCCTCGCCAACCCGTCTGCCAAGCGTGGTGAGTATGGCAATTACCCCTCATGTGATTGAGGGAGGCCCGTGCCCCAGCAGTGGGGACTTAAATGGGCTGACGATGATGATGATGATGAAGCTTTAAAAAGCTGCGAGCTAGCATATTCGCACATATCGATAACGCCCTGCGCTCTCGCTCAATGTCAGCATCGTCCTTTAAGTCTTGAGGTAGTTTGTTGCCAGCCTTAAAGACTAGGTACTCACTCTTCTTGTTATTCTACACCAACCCATGCTTCTCAAGAAAAGAGTGGCGAAAAGTGGTGAGTGTTTCCACTGGAGCGGAGCGGAGAGGGCTCTGGATATACTGTGACTATTCAAAATATTCTGTGCCGCACCACGCCGTTCAGCTCTGCTCCGCTCCGCTCGTCCTGTTTCTATTGAAGCGGAGCGGATATTTCGAGCGTAGTGATTGGTCAATTCATGCACCGCTCCGCTGCGCTTTGCCCCGCTCCGCTTCAGTGGAAACGCAGCCTAGTCTCCCCGGCAAATCCGTCTCACTTCCGTTGAGCATCCGCGGCACTCGGTTTTGAAAACGTTCGCAAACCGCCATTGTTTTTTATATGTTTTAGCAAGAAAAATGGCTAGAATCCGAAGAATATCGCAGAGAGCCACTGATGGAGATGCTGATAAAAGTAAGTGGTTGTAAAAATAACAATTTATAGAAGAGTAGAACATTTTTTTCCCAGGGGAAACCAACATGGCCGCCACCTTGTCACATGTAGGGAACAATTAAGATGGTTTGTGGGACTCTAACCCTAACCAAAACTCTGGGGTGTCCATCTCAGCGAAATCACGATCAGAAATCCCACAGCCGGGACTGAACCGTACCGCCAATCACGCTCATTTTATAATTGTGCACCGCAGGAGAACTAAGGTCACAGACATAGCCCAAAGGATTGCATGTCTCAAGTGGCAATGGGCAAGACACACAGCGAGAAGAACAGACGGCCGTTGGCGCGAAAAGGTCCTTGAGTGGAGGCCGCGTACAGGAAGTCGCAGCTTTGGCGCCCCCCACAATGTGGACCGACGATCTATGAAGGCCGCGTACAGGAAGTCGCAGCTGTGGCGCCCCCCACAAGATGGACCGACGACCTGGTGAAGATTGCGGGAACCCCTTGGATGCGGGCGGCACAAACCGATCTATGTGGAGATCAATTGGGTAGTCCAGACGTCGGTTTTTATTGATATGTACTCGGAGTGAGGTTACAGGAAACCCAATGGGGGGAAGGGGAAAAGGTTGGCAGCGCACTTGTGACTCCACTGGTGTTGCGGGTGTCCATGGGCGGCGGAATTGCTTGCCATCAGGTGATCCGTCTGCTCGTCTGCCACCTGTCATATAAAAAAAAAGAATCAAAGTTTCTAGTACAAAAACAGTCCAAAAATTTGTGTATAATTATAAAATTATTTATAGGTACATACATGATTGCTTGGTGATTAAGCCTAATCCCATCATAGTAGCGATGACTTGATTTCTATGATGGAGGCCTTCGCCCTGCAGTGGGACAGTATATAGGCTGATATTCTACTATTTTTTTACATGTTTGCAGTCCGCAATCGTTAAAAATACATCTAGTTTAGTAATGGACCACATTTCATATTTTTAACATGTCTATACTGTTTTTTTATATGAAAATAGACATAAAATGAACAGAACCATATTTTTTCTTTTTTCAAAATTTTGTCATTTTCATACATAAAATATTTATTGAAATTATTTATATTCTAAATAGACGTAAGCGCCAAATGACGTCATCGGACGGCTGAATACAGCGAAATTCCTTTGGTTATCATTGCTTTAATAAAAAATGTACTACTGTCAAAGATAAAAAATACCTATTAGTGGCAACATTGTCAACGTCATTCATTCATTCAACGTTGACAAGTTGTCTTTTTTTGACAGCTGCATGTCATGGGTTTGGCATTTCGTAAATTTAAAACTATAATGTGCTAAGCAAAGAAATATTTTACATTCTGCCGCCCGATGACGTCATCTTACGTTTTTTTAGTTTTTAATTTTTTTCTCAGTATATAAGCTATATAAAATATAAATAAATATATATTCGAGAAGCGGAAAAGTAAATAAAGAATTGGTATTTTTTGTTTCATATCTCAGCAATTTTGAAATGTTGTCCATTGGCGTCGCTAGTGTGTGGTACCACTTCGCCTTAAAGAGATGTAAATAGTCACAAATAGGTTTCACCCAGTATTGATTTTCCATATTTTGAACTCAGAAAGGTATGTCGATGGAAGGTCGACAGGGCAGAAGGGGCGAAAATTGACAGCGTGGTTGAATAAGAAGAATACAAATAAAGATGACAACAATACATACGAGACTCTAGAAGAGTTGAGAGGTAAAAATACTTTTTTTTATATTTGCATTATATGACAATGCTTCATGCCAAATTTCAAGATTCCGAGTTTACGGGAAGTACCCTGTAAATTTTGATTCCTTTGCGAGTGTCTATGAGGGTTCCATTTATTCCTTTTGAGGTACGGAACCCTAATAGTATAGGATCCCGCTATACAACGACCTTCACCGAGATGCTTATTTGATGAGACGTATTTTTTATGTTATTAAATATGCCAATAAATATATCCTATATGGGTTGCCTAACAAATTTCAGTCCAGAGTATTTTTAATTAATAATTAAAAAAATTTTTTTTTTAAACATTGCACCGGTGTGATTATTTAATAAATTTGATACCAATCGATAGTTTGAAGCCCCATAGAATATGCAAACGTTAGGTTGCCTATTTTTATCCGGTCACAACCACGGGTTGCCAGGTGTAAACAGGTAAATCCATACAAGCATTTTGCAACGTTCTGATTATTGAATCAATTTTAGATAAAATGAAAGATTATTTCATAAGGAACACGGTGGTATAGGGTTGCCTGCGAAAAATCAGTCCCGAATTACGGTTGTCGAATTTTAAATAATAAAATATCGCTGCAAGTGAATGTGTGTGAGAGAGAGGTCCCAGACCAACCATCCCATGCGGTAGAAAAGGACGCAGCGTAGCAGCTGTTTAAAGCCGCCCATTTAAAGAAGGAGAGTGCGCATGCTATTTGTGCTTGGAAATGAAAAGGATAGCGATAGACTCGTATATGCTATACATTATTTTGGAGTAGTTTGTCGCTATAGATACAAGTGAAAAAACGTGCTGCTATTTATTGTTGGAAAAAATGGCCAAAAAGTGTTTTTTATGTGATTCGGATGACGGAATAATTGATTTTGATGATGAAACTTTTGAAAACTGTGCATTAAAGTTAGCTTTTCGTAAGAAAAAAAATTTTAAATACAGTTTTATTGAGCTACCCAGTGCGTCACTCCAATTTGTAGGTTATCATACCAAGTGCTACAAAAAGTGACTGTTTTGAATAAAAAATATAACGAAGAATTTCTTAAATTTATCGCTGAATATACAGTAAGTACATAATAATTGAATCTTAAAAATTATCTAAGCTAATACATTTTCTATATTTTTGTCATGTTGAAGTAATTGGTAGTAAAACTCACTTATGGTTTTTACCCGACTACGGCAAAGCAAAAGGAGGGTTTGATTTTGACAGGCTATGTATGTATGTATGTATGTATGTATGTATGTATGTTCATCTGTTTCCACGTAACTTCTTAACTACTTATCAGAATTCGACAAATGACATATCATTATAAGCGTCTTGATCGTCCGCTGGTTATAGGCTATATGAAGTTTCACAAAATCTAATGTGGCGCCCTCTAGCGGACAAAACATACAGAGTAAAAAAAAAAGTTATGATAAATATGCCGTGTTTGGTATCATTTGAAAGCGCTTGACTTGTACATTTTGAATATATATATATATATTACTAGCACTTGGACACCAAAATAGTACAAATAAAATAAAAGTAAAAAAACTAAAACCCAACTACGACAAAAAACGTCGCTGAAAAAGTATAAAACAAGCCTTCGTTGTCAATTTATGCAATATTCACTATGTAGAGATAAAATTTCATGTTTGGAAAGGCGTAGTCACACGTTAAATATACTACCCTTTGACAACGTGTGACTGCGGATTTCCAAACATGAAATTTTATCTCTACATAGTGAATATTGCATAAATTGACAACGAAGGCTTGTTTTATACTTTTTCAGCGAAAAGTATTCTTTCAGTATTCTTTTAATTGTTGTTTTTTATTTCGGCTCCTAATAATAAAGATAAAATTTGCCAGATTAGTAATATATATGTATTACTCTGTCTTTTTTACTAAAGATGTGTATATACTTTAGTGTCACATAAACAATAAACATAGATAAATAATTAATTGATAAAAAATAAAAAATTAAATAACTATTTCTCTATATTAATAATTAAATACTCCAAAATAATGTATAGCATATACGAGTCTATCGCTATCCTTTTCATTTCCAAGCACAAATAGCATGCGCACTCTCCTTCTTTAAATGGGCGGACTTTAAACAGCTGCTACGCTGCGTCCTTTTCTACCGCATGGGATGGTTGGTCTGGGACCTCTCTCTCACACACATTCACTCGCAGCGATATTTTATTATTTAAAATTCGACAACCGTAATTCGGGACTGATTTTTCGCAGGCAACCCTATACCACCGTGTTCCTTATGAATAATCTTTCATTTTATCTAAAATTGATTCAATAATCAGAACGTTGCAAAATGCTAGTATGGATTTACCTGTTTACACCTGGCAACCCGTGGTTGTGACCGGATAAAAATAGGCAACCTAACGTTTGCATATTCTATGGGCTTCAAACTTTCGATTGGTATCAAATTTATTAAATAATCACACCGGTGCAATGTTTAAAAAAAAAAAATTTTTTAATTATTAATTAAAAATACTCTGGACTGAAATTTGTTAGGCAACCCATATAGGATATATTTATTGGCATATTTAATAACATAAAAAATACGTCTCATCAAATAAGCATCTCGGTGAAGGTCGTTGTATAGCGGGATCTTAGACTATAAAAAAAGAATAAAAAGTTAGATACTCTTTATTGCACAACATATAAAACTTAAAAGCTATGTATACAGAGATACAATGTACAATTTAGGCGGTCTTATCGCTGGGAGCGACCTCTACCAAACAACCTTCAGATAAAGGGCATTCGATAGAAGAGGGGAGGGTGGTACAATACTTCTGATATTCAACATATTGATTAAAGAAATCTATATTATCACACGTATCTTTTATGTGATTGGTGGCTGACGAGCAGACGGCTCGCCTAATGGTAAGCGATTGCCGCCGCCCATAGACACCCGCGACACTAAAGGAATTGTTGAAGTTTAGTCGTTTTTGATCCATCTGCCAGCGTGAAGCAGCATTGTGCTGTTTCGCTACGTGAGTGAGGGTACCTGAGGCTCAATCCGGGGGAAAGGGGGGTTTAAAGGTAAAAGTAAAAGGCAGCACACTTTGACTCCACTGGTGTCGCGGGTGTCCATGGACGGTGGCAATCGCTTACCATCAGGCGAATTGTCTGCTCGTCTGCCACTAACCACATAAAAAAAACCCTGAGATTTTATATTTTAGACTGTTTTTTATTTTCAGGGGATATGACGCCACCACGTGCACCGCCAATTGAAACTATTCCTTCATTAAGTGAGTAAAACCTCAATCCAAAAAAATGTTTGTAAGTAAGTACCACAATTAAGTATGTAACATCCCGTGCGAGAGCCACGCTTCGGCATGAATGGGCCGGTGCGACCAGAGTGACCGCGTCCTCACAGAAAACCGGCGTAAAGCAGCACTATGCTGTATTTACCGGTGAGGGTACCGGAGGCCCAATCCGGGAGATCATCATCATCATCAGCCTATCACAGTCCACTGCTGGACGTAGGCCTCTCTAATTATTCGCCAGCGTGATCTATCCATGGTTTCTCGCATCCAGCTCTTGCCAGCCATCCTGCGCAGATCGTCCCTCCACCTAGCCAGGGGGCGCCCTACATTAAGTTTGCCAAGACGCGGTCTCCACTCTAGATCTCGTTTACTGCATCGGTTGTCGGTTCTGCGGCTAATATGGCCCGTTCACCGGGAGATAGGGGGTTTTAAAGGTACTCCACTGGTTTCGCGGGTCTCCATGGGCGGCGGTTTGCTATCAGGTGATCCGTCAGCTCGTCTGCCACTTATTGCAACAAAAAAAAACAGCCACACATAAAAGTGAACTAAACAGTCAAATTTATTCAATCGGATTTCACCTTAATGTCAAACACGTTTGGTTCATTATGAATTGAGGAAATTTGACAGCTTGATGTAATTGAAACATCTGGCATTAGGGTTGCCAGAACTCATGTCGAATCAAATCAAATAATTCTTTAATTGCATAGGCTTGCACAAATCATTATACATTTGAATGATTTAAGACTATTTATAAGTACTTATGTAATCATTTACGTGTTAATATATAGGTGTTGGCCTTGGCAGACAAGACGGATCACGGGGGTGTAAGGGGTCCCGCCCAATATCTAACGGGGCCTAAGTCAACCTCACCTACACGTGGCGCACCCTGCTGCACAACAGACGAGGCTCTGGCGTTCCCCACCAACCCGCACTGGGCCAGCGTGGTGGGTGTAGGCTCAAACCCCCCCCTATGATTTTTAAAATCAACAAAAGGCCCCAAGTGCCCGGCGGTACCGGAGACCGAGCCGGCGATGACGGAAGCGGGCGAGGCGCCGGGACCAGGGGTGCCAAGAATCCCCGGGTGGCAAATGAGGCCACGCACAGGAAGTCGCAGCCGTGGCAGGCCCCCCACAAGGTGGACCGACGATCTGGTGAAGATCGCGGGAATCCATTGGATGCGGGCGGCACGGACCGATCTGTGTGGAGAACATTGGGGGAGGCCTATGTCCAGCAGTGGACGTCTATTGGCTGAAATGATGAATGATAATGATATAGGTGTTGATATATAAAATATACAAAAAAAAGTAAATAAACATAATGCGATTCTACCACCGTGCACCGGCTCGAAAAGTTGTTTCTGGTCGAGAAGATCCGGCAAGAAGCTCGCCAGTTACTCTTTTTAATCGCCAACTTTTTATACAATGATTTATTATCCTCATACCAAGTCATACAGTCTAATGCAACACAAAATAGAATGAAGCAAATTAAAAGCTAAATATGAGGTAAACCGAAGCGGAGCAGTTCCCAAAGGTGGCACCTGTTCATAAGTATGACGTTGTCAGCCATCATTTCACTCAACTCGTGTAGGAAGTGTGTGGCATTCGTGCGTGAATCCCGGGGACTACCACGTCCAAACAGCCGAGGTCGGACGGTTGGCTTCACGCCTAGTGCGCTGGGGTGGACCCTGCCCCTTGTTATCCTCCTCGACGTGCCGTCTCTGGCTGGTGGAGGACCTCAACACTCTCCACGGAAGAGGTTTGTGCCACAATTGCTCACGCTCTTAAGGTGGCACAGGACTAGTGGCAGCTGGGGGGATGTTGGACGACTGAGTCATCATCATCGTCATCGTCAGCCCATTTAAGTCCCCACTGCTGGGGCACGGGCCTCCCTCAATCACATGAGGGGTAATTGCCATACTTACCACGCTTGGCAGACGGGTTTTGATATAAATGCAGAGTTTTCCTTCTCTGAGTCCTGCCATGATCATGCCAGCAGCTTTTCCTTAGTCGTCTTTTACGACACCTCGGTAAGAGTGAGGGTGGCTGAGTGCGCCTCTTCAATCTGGCCACGCTATGTCCTGTGCCACCCCTTCCGTGTAAAGAGCTCTCGGGCTCAGACGCCTTAGGGCCTGGTTTTCGAGATTCTGCGTCGAGTTTTTCTCGGTCAGAGTGGCTCGGTGACAGTACGGTGTTGCCACTTTTCCCCGCGGAGTTTGTTTTTGTGGCAGCTTCGTTTGAAGCCTGCAGGGTTTTTTTCCCCAACCCACTCTGCACTACAGCCAGCAGTACATGGGTGGTGAAGGGTACCTGCAGGCCTACCCCCGGTGGTGTTTGCACTGCAGCCAGCAGTGTGAACGCCACTTTGGTGGGCCTTGGGAGGGGCCCAAGGTCCGACGGACTGGAGGATGGATGAAGAGGCCGTATTGGCGATAACTCTACAAGGATCATTGCCTTATAGCCCGTGTTCCCGCTGTGAGAGTTTCTCCGAGAGATATGGAAAAGTGGGTACGCCTCTGGGAGCATCCCTGGGGAGAGCCCCATGCTACCCGGCCAACTTCTAGCGGCCGGGTGTGCATAGGGCCAGTGAAAAAAATGGCTGGCCACTCTGTTAAGGGGTAAGTTTAAGGCCCTACAAATTAAATAAAAAATATTGTTGTCTCGCTATCGAGGTAGTATAATGTTTAACGTGAGTTTATGACCAAAACTAGCAAAGAATAACCAATTTTAAAACGCAGAGCAAGATACTGACGCACAAAATGGGTTTCGTACAAAATTCTGAAAACTCAGGGACCTCCAAATCAAGAGAAGAGCGTACTCTTTTTTAAAAAGCAACACATTAGCGTTCTCTCTAATTTCGCGGATGTTCATGGGCGGCGTTAATTACTTTCCATCAGGTGACTCGCTTGCTCGTTTGTCGCATCTAGCATAAAAATACAAACGTATGAAACGCTACAAACGTCCCGGTTTTTTGGTCCCGGAGCTCGGCCTTCGGCCTCGCGAGACGCAGCTGGACTTGCGGCCCCGTAAACATACATGTGGCTAAGCACCGTTTGTGGTGGCTGCCCTTTTTCTTTTTCTACGCCCAAGGAGCAAGGAGAAATCAAATGTGTGACCTTGGGCAGGGTTGGATGAAGTTTGAGCTTAGACTTTTATATCGCAAATTGATTTCGTGATTAGTAGAATGGGGCCGCCCCGGGCTTCGCCCTACGCACCGCTCTGCTTGGTTTTACCACAGATTTGTGATAAAATGGCCGCTCCGAGCTTCACCCTACGCGGCGCTCTGCTTAGTTTTGGTACTGTGACTTTTGATGAAATGGCCGCTCCGGGTTCCGCCCTTCGCGGCGCTCCGCTTGGTTATGGTGTTATTTCTTGATGAAATGAACGCTCACGGCTTCGCTCTACGCGGCGCTGCGCTTTGATTTGGTAATGTGACTTTTGATGAAATGGCCGCTCCGGGTTCCACCCTACGCGCCGCTCTGCTTGGTTTTACCACTGATTTGTGATAAAATGGCCGCTCCGAGCTTCACCCTACGCGGCGCTCAGCTTGGTTTTGGTAATGTGACTTTTGATGAAATGGCCGCTCCGGTTTCCGCCCTACGCGGCGCTCCGCTTGGTTTTGGTGTTATTACTTAATGAATTGGACGCTCCCGGCTTCGCTCTACGCGGCGCTCCGCTTAGTTTTGTTACTGTGACTTTTGATGAAATAGCCGCTCCGGGTTCCGCCCTACGCGGCGCTCCGCTTGGTTTTGGTGTTATTACTTAATGAATTGGACGCTCCCGGCTTCGCTCTACGCGGCGCTCCGCTTAGTTTTGTTACTGTGACTTTTGATGAAATAGCCGCTCCGGGTTCCGCCCTACGCGGCGCTCCGCTTGGTTTTGGTGTTATTACTTAATGAAATGGACGCTCCCGGCTTCGCTCTACGCGGCGCACCGCTTAGTTTTGTTACTGTGACTTTTGATGAAATGGCCGCTCCGGGTTCCGCCCTTCGCGGCGCTCCGCTTGGTTATGGTGTTATTTCTTGATGAAATGAACGCTCCCGGCTTCGCTCTACGCGGCGCTGCGCTTTGATTTGGTAATGTGACTTTTGATGAAATGGCCGCTCCGGTTTCCGCCCTACGCGGCGCTCCGCTTGGTTTTGGTGTTATTACTTAATGAATTGGACGCTCCCGGCTTCGCCCTACGCGGCGCTCTGCTTAGTTTTGGTACTGTGACTTTTGATGAAATGGCCGCTCCGGTTTCCGCCCTACGCGGCACTCCGCTTGGTTATGGTGTTATTTCTTGATGAAATGAACGCTCCCGGCTTCGCTCTACGCGGCGCACCGCTTAGTTTTGTTACTGTGACTTTTGATGAAATGGCCGCTCCGGGTTCCGCCCTTCGCGGCGCTCCGCTTGGTTATGGTGTTATTTCTTGATGAAATGAACGCTCCCGGCTTCGCTCTACGCGGCGCTGCGCTTTGATTTGGTAATGTGACTTTTGATGAAATGGCCGCTCCGGTTTCCGCCCTACGCGGCGCTCCGCTTGGTTTTGGTGTTATTACTTAATGAATTGGACGCTCCCGGCTTCGCTCTACGCGGCGCACCGCTTAGTTTTGTTACTGTGACTTTTGATGAAATGGCCGCTCCGGTTTTGGTGTAATTACTTAATGAATTGGACGCTCCCGGCTTCGCTCTACGCGGCGCACCGCTTAGTTTTGTTATTGTGACTTTTGATGAAATGGCCGCTCCGGTTTTGGTGTTATTACTTAATGAATTGGACGCTCCCGGCTTCGCTCTACGCGGCGCACCGCTTAGTTTTGTTACTGTGACTTTTGACGAAATGGCCGCTCCGGTTTCCGCCCTACGCGGCGCTCCGCTTGGTTTTGGTGTTATTACTTAATGAATTGGACGCTCCCGGCTTCGCTCTACGCGGCGCACCGCTTAGTTTTGTTACTGTGACTTTTGATGAAATGGCCGCTCCGGTTTCCGCCCTACGCGGCGCTCCGCTTGGTTTTGGTGTTATTACTTAATGAATTGGACGCTCCTGGCTTCGCTCTACGCGGCGCTCCGCTTAGTTTTGTTACTGTGACTTTTGATGAAATGGCCGCTCCGGTTTTGGTGTTATTACTTAATGAAATGGACGCTCCCGGCTTCGCTCTACGCGGCACTCCGCTTAGTTTTGGTACTGTGACTTTTGATGAAATGGCCGCTCCGGTTTTGGTGTTATTACTTAATGAATTGGACGCTCCCGGCTTCGCTCTACGCGGCGCACCGCTTAGTTTTGTTACTGTGACTTTTGACGAAATGGCCGCTCCGGTTTCCGCCCTACGCGGCGCTCCGCTTGGTTTTGGTGTTATTACTTAATGAATTGGACGCTCCCGGCTTCGCTCTACGCGGCGCACCGCTTAGTTTTGTTACTGCGACTTTTGACGAAATGGCCGCTCCGGTTTCCGCCCTACGCGGCGCTCCGCTTGGTTTTGGTGTTATTACTTAATGAATTGGACGCTCCCGGCTTCGCCCTACGCGGCGCTCTGCTTAGTTTTGTTACTGTGACTTTTGACGAAATGGCCGCTCCGGTTTCCGCCCTACGCGGTGCTCCGCTTGGTTTTGGTGTTATTACTTAATGAATTGGACGCTCCCGGCTTCGCCCTACGCGGCGCTCTGCTTAGTTTTGGTACTGTGACTTTTGATAAAATGGCCGCTCCGGTTTCCGCCCTACGCGGCGCTCCGCTTGGTTTTGGTGTTATTACTTAATGAAATGGACGCTCCCGGCTTCGCTCTACGCGGCGCACCGCTTAGTTTTGGTACTGTGACTTTTGATGAAATGGCCGCTCCGGGTTCCGCCCTACGCGGCGCTCCGCTTGGTTATGGTGTTATTTCTTGATGAAATGGACGCTCCCGGCTTCGCTCTACGCGGCGCTGCGCTTTGATTTGGTAATGTGACTTTTGATGAAATGGCCGCTCCGGATCCACCCTACGCGCCGCTCTGCTTGGTTTTACCACTGATTTGTGATAAAATGGCCGCTCCGAGCTTCACCCTACGCGGCGCTCAGCTTGGTTTTGGTAATGTGACTTTTGATGAAATGGCAGCTCCGGGTTCCGCCCTACGCGCCGCTCTGCTTGGTTTTACCTCAGATTTGTGATAAAATGGCCGCTCCGAGCTTCACCCTACGCGGCGCTCTGCTTAGTTTTGGTACTGTGACTTTTGATGAAATGGCCGCTCCGGGCTTAGCCCCACGCAGCGGTCCGCTTTGAACTCGTAATTAAGTACTATTCAAGAAAATGGCTCGCTCTACGCGGCGCTCCGGTAGGTCTTTTCAAAAGACCGCTTCCCCCGGCCTTGGGTTGAATATCTTGGTTTGCCTGATTTTTTTGTCTGCTGGTCTTCCCCCTATATCATGAGAAAACGCCATTCACAATAGTTGGTACAAATAGTGGTTAATGAGATGGAACTTACTGAAATACCCTGTCATTCATCTGTCCAGGGACGCCTCTACCAGCCAGGGCAGATCCAGGGGAAGTGCCCACTCTGGAGAGGTGCAAGCATGTTCCTGAAGCTGCCTCATTGCAGAGGCGAAGAGTTCCCACTCCAGACACATCGCCTTTGAAGAGACCTCATGGTAAAAATAAGAATAGGAATATGAATGAATGAATGATAACTTTATTTAGCACAAAACATGGAACAAACGTAACCTAGACGTAAATAATAAACGAAAAGTAGGACAACATTATCCCTTTATGTGCCAAACAGGCGGCCGCTCAGCAATAGTCGGTGCTGATCCAAGAGACCAACCCCGACGCTGGTTTTCAGCGACTACTTACCATAACATTATTGCGCATCTGTTTCATATCTATAATTGAGATTGAGACAAATGCGCAACCAGAGGACAGGCAGATTATACAAAACAAAAAAAGAAACTGTCAATTTCAAAATTATTATCTTACCCTAGTAAAATCATTCATTCAACGCCAAATATTTTAATCACAGTCGGATTGCAATAATCCGCCCTATCACAACAACAACAAATATTTCTCAACATCACATAGGCATAGAATTATAACAAGACTAAAAATCTAGCCTGCGCCCACAACTTGAATCAACTCAAATGGAGCCGTACGGTTCCAAACGTCCGGTCCGCTCCGCAGTCGTCAAGCAACTATTACATCATTAAAACAGTTAAAATTTCAAGTAATTTTCATATGAATACTTGAGATTAAACATTAGTGTTCAATCTTAAGTAATACTGTGACTTTTGATGAAATAGCCGCTCCGGGTTCCGCCCTACGCGGCGCTCTGCTTGGTTTTGTTACTGTGACTTTTGATGAAATGGCCGCTCCGGTTTTGGTGTCATTACTTAATGAAATGGACGCTCCCGGCTTCGCTCTACGCGGCGCACCGCTTAGTTTTGTTACTGTGACTTTTGATGAAATGGCCGCTCCGGTTTCCGCCCTACGCGGCGCTCCGCTTGGTTTTGGTGTTATTACTTGATGAAATGGACGCTCCCGGCTTCGCTCTACGCGGCGCTCCGCTTAGTTTTGGTAATGTGACTTTTGATGAAATGGCCGCTCCGGGTTCCACCCTACGCGCCGCTCTGCTTGGTTTTACCACTGATTTGTGATAAAATGGCCGCTCCGAGCTTCACCCTACGCGGCGCTCAGCTTGGTTTTGGTAATGTGACTTTTGATGAAATGGCCGCTCCGGTTTCCGCCCTACGCGGCGCTCCGCTTGGTTTTGGTGTTATTACTTAATGAATTGGACGCTCCCGACTTCGCTCTACGCGGCGCTCCGATTAGTTTTGGTAATGTGACTTTTGATGAAATGGCCGCTCCGGGCTTAGCCTCACGCAGCGCTCCAATTTTAACTCGTAATTACTAGCGCTCCGCTAGGTTTTTCTAAAAGACCGCATTCGCCTTGATAAAGATAAAGATATATTTATTTGCAATTTCATGAATTAGTCTGGATTTGTTGTTGATGTTGTTTGATAAAAATTTGTACCTGAACTATTTTCTAATTTTAGCTTCTACTTTATGTTGTACCTTTTGGTTGTGCATAATACAGTGTGTCTCGTGCGCATCGCAGTGGTCTCTCGAGGTGTTCACGGAAGAGCATCGCGGCGTCAGTAGACGACACGATATTATGCTGAGTGAACGCCTTTTTCACTGACACTATGTATAAGTACTTCTTTATATAAATATTTCTATGTTTTTGTCAGGAAATAAATTATTTTCTATTCTATTCTATTTGTTCAAACATGTGTACAAAAGGTTGTTGCATACATAAAAGGTTTCAACATGTTGTACCTTTGCGGCATACAAATTAAATTATTTTACTTAATGTTACGTAACATAGGATTTTCTTTAAATTTAAATCATACATCGAATCATATTACTGCATATTGGGTTGAATATCTTAGTTTGCCTGATTTTTTCGTCTGCTTGTCTGCCCCCTATATCATAAAAAACGCCATTCATAATAGTTGGTACAAATAGTGGTTAATGGGATGAAACTTACTCAAATACCCTGTCATGCATCTGTCCAGGGACGCCTCTACCAGCCAGGGCAGATCCAGGGGAGGTGCCCACTCTGGAGAGGCGCAAGCATGTTCCTGAAGCTGCCTCATTGCAGAGGCGAAGGATTCCCACTCCAGACATATCGACTTTAAAGAGACCTCATGGTAAAAATAACAATAGGAATAGGAATGAATGAATGATAACTTTATTTGGCACAATACAAAACAAGGAAGAAACGTAACCTAGACGTAAATAATAAACGAAAAGTAGGACAACATTATCCCTGTATGCGCCAAACAGGCGGCCGCTCAGCAATAGTCGGTGCTTTTCCAAGAGACCAACCCCGACGCTGGTTTTCAGCGACTACCATAACATTATTGCGCATCTGTTCCATATCTATGCAACAGTCGCATGTATAAAAATGAGATTGATACAGCAAAAAAGCAATAAATAATTGAACTAATGCGCAAGAAGAGGACTGGCAGATTATACAAAACAAAAAAAAGAAAGTGTCAATTACAAAATTATTATCTTACCCTAGTAAAATCATTTATTCAACGCCAAACATTTAAATCGCAGTCGGATTGCAATAATCCGCCCTATCACAACAACAAAAAATATATCTCAACATCACATAGGCATAGAATTATAACAAGACTGGAAACCTAGTCTGCGCCCACAATTTGAAGCAACTCAAAAAAAATCTCTTAAAAAGTTTAACTTATACTCATAAGTTAAACTTTTAAGAGATTTTTTTTAAAGTAAATAGCACACTTAAAAATTTCAATTCGTGTTCAGGCGGGACGCGAACCCACACCTTCCACAATCCGGGTGAATATTCTACCAATTAGACCACTGAACGCGTTACTAAGTCGACGAAATTTGTAAGAGCTTGATTCGACATGAGATGGCGATGTCCCGCCTGAATACGAAATGAAAAAAAATTCAAGTGTGTAATTTACTTAAGAATAAATTGCAAAAGATTACTTTAAAAATATCAACTATTTTTTTTATTTTAGCTGGAAGAGAAGAAACAGCTTTTGAGGATTTGATTAGTAAAAGGCCGCCTCTTCCTTTACCGGTTGAAGCTGAGCAGCCAATGCAAGGTAGTATATTATGATTATTATATAATAATTAATCATTAAAAACCCTAAGTAAATAATCTTAAGGTGACCGGTAGTGCAGACTAGCGACGCCAATTGATTTAAATTGTTTGCAACTAAACCGTATATCTTTTTAACGATTTCGAAGCTGCAGCCTCTCGGGCGACACTTATACTATTTATTTAATACTTACATCATCATCATCATCATCATCAGCCCATTTGAGTCCCCACTGCTGGGGCACGGGCCTCCCTCAATCACATGAGGGGTAATTGCCATACTCACCACGCTTGGCAGACGGGTTGGCGAGGGTTTTGATATAAATGCAGAGTTTTCCTTCTCTGGGTGCTGATGATCATGCAAGCAGCTTTACCTTAGTCGCCTTTTACGACACCTCGGTAAGAGTGAGGGTGGCCTATTCTACTCTGCCGGGGACCACACGGCGTCATACTTACACTTAACCCCAAATTTTAATTAGGTAACATTCTTGTTTCATAGACAAACATATTAGAATTAATGTTTAATAACAAAATTTTAACAAAAAGTTTAAGGTTTTTTCATAAAATCAAGTCTTAGAAAATTTCGTCATTATTTTTTTTTCCTTCTTTTTGACAACCCTGAATCAAAAAATAAACTTGACAAGAATGATACTAGTATCATTTGATAGGTAATTAAATAAGGATCAATTGTTTCTGTGACATCTTTTACCTAACTTTTACCGTTTCTGAGTAAAATAGAAAAAACTGAAAATCGAGACCTATATTAAATAAATAAATATTTCACAACATCACAGACATTGATCTGACTCTGAGATAAGTAGCTCAAGCACCGGTGGTACCGATATCAGAATCAACAGTGGGATTACAAATATATACATATACTACTTTTCTTTTGTAAATACATACTTATAATACATAGGAAACACCCAGACCAATACAAACAGACACGTTCATGCACACAAATGTTTGTACTGTGCGGGGATCGAACCCGCAACCCTTGGACCAAAGGCAGCGTTCACTACCACTGTTCCAATGGGTCCAAATTATTAAAAAGATATCCGGTTTAGAAGTTCCGGATAGTTTTAAGTTAGGAGTCCTCAACATACTCGATGTTCTCATCTTCCACTGATATGGTGCAATAGTGGTTTCGTTCTTGTTGGTCATAATTGTAGTTTTGTTTTTATTTAGGAATAAATAGGCTGGCTCGACCGGAGTTTTAAACGGCCTCACAGAAAAAAAAAAGTGAGTGAGGGTACCGGAGCCCCAATCCTGGGGTTTAAAGATTGGCAGCACACTTATGACTCCACTGGTGTCATGGGTGTCCATGGGCGGCGGCAATCGCTTACCATTCATTAGGTGATCCGTCTGCTCGTCTGCTACCTATCACATAAAAAAATATATACCTATTGTTAGTCCAACTTCCCTGCTTTCAGTTTTACCAATTTTATAGGTACACTGCGCGGTATTCTTATTTTCGAAAACTGCGGCAAAATCTCAACCAATCACAACGCTCCATTTACGCGCGCCAAAAATTACAATTTCTTATTGGTTGATGCGTCGGCGCCATGTTCGGTGCGAGTGCGGTTAAGAGAGAGATAGCATTCCTCTTGATTTATTATATTTAATCTTAACGTAACGCAATAAAGTCTGTTTCAACTGCTTTCGCAATCGTAATCAATTGGATTTAACTTACTCTCTTTCTTTTCTTCTGCGTAGACGAATTTTGCCGATGTAACTTATATACGTGGTGCAGCTGTACTTGGGTTATAGATCCGCAATTACTACTATGTCGTCTGCAAACCTTAAGTGGCTAAATCTTTGCCGACTATGCTCGAAGAGTATCCTTTGTCAAATATCGGTTTTTGAGGAACACTAACTACTTATGTTTGATTTTACTTTTAGACAAACCACCGCCAAAGATTCACACTCAAAGGGTGGTGCCCATATATCCCCCACCGGCTAAGGACCGGGCTGGTCCTCCAGGAGGGAGTGCAAACCACGGTGAGTATACACGTCATCATTGTCATCATCATTTCAGCCAATAGACGTCCACTACTGGACATAGGCCTCCCCCAATGATCCGTCCTTCGCCGCCCGCATCCAATGGATTCCCGCGACCTTCACCAGATCGTCGGTCCACCTTGTAGGGGGCGCGACGGCTGCGACTTCCTGTACGTGGCCTCCACTCGAGGAACTTTCCGCCCCAACGACCGTCTGTTCTCCTCGCTGTGTGCCCTGCCCATTGCCACTTGAGGCATACAATCCTTTGGGCTATGTCTGTGACCTTAGTTCTCCAGCGGATCTCATCATTTCTGATACGATCACGCAAGGAGACTCCGAGCATGGATTTTCCAAAATGGAAAAAAGACGATCTAAACAGGAACAGAAGACGATCGTAATAGAAAATAATATATCCAATGATTACACTAGCTGCATTACCCTTTTTCCGAAATAAAGAAGCGCTTACACAATTTTATTCCACGGCGATATCTCTGGCAAAGCGATGGTACCCACCAAGACGGCCCAATAGAGAAACATACCAGCTGATATAGCCAATCCTCTTTCAGAAAAGGTCCCGTTGTCTGTTGTGAACGAACTGGACAGCAAATTGAAGATGAGGAAGGGTGAGTGCGCGTGCGCGTAATATATTGTTTAAACTACACTAATTATCCACTCAGATTCGTTGATTAACTTAGTTGGCTACTTAAGAAAAAAAATTAACCTTATTTTGATACACATAAAGACTACCTACCGATACTGAAGTTAATGAACATTTAAAATTTTTTAAGTGTGTTATTTACTTAAGAATAAATCGCATAAGATTGCTATAAAATATCAACTATTAATAAACATTACCTTAAATGACGTCTCTGAGTCCGGCCCTAAGACTACACTACATAAAAAACCCGACTACAAAAAAAACACGCTCTAAAAAGTTTAAATTATTATGTCGTATCGCCGTGGTCGTATGCCACATTGATTTTATTTTATTATTATAATGAATCTGTTTTGCTACAGTAGGTGGCATACGACCACGACAATACGGCATAATAATTTCAACAGAGACAATTTCCTTGATTCGTACTTTTTAGAGCGTGTTTTGTTGGTAGTCGGGTTTTTGTTTTTAAACTTTATTCTTTTACAGGTCCAATCGGTAATGCCTAGTTTAAGTTTCTTTCTAGTTAGATAGTTGAAAGGGATGTTGAAAAAAGACAGCGTCTTTGAAGTTCTAACACCACTGACTGAGACTTACGTGATATTTCCACTAGTATTCAATTGTTGACTTCCGTTCTGTTACCTTTTCAACTTTCAAAAGATTTTTGATGGCCGCAACTGAATTCAGATTGAAAAAAGTCTGTAACGAATGGCATGAAAACGTCACAAACGCCACCAATAAATTAATAAAAAAGTTAAAAATAAATTGGGACTTATTACGTGGTCATATCTCAAAGCGTAGGTAATTTCCCGTGCTGTTACTTTTTCGTAATTTTAAAGGTTTTTGGTCGTATCTTGATTCTGATTCCGCGAAATGACCGTCTATCGATTCTCTAGCGAATGGCATCAAAAAGTCAAAACCGCCAAAAAATTACTTACGCGGTGTTGTGGTGTTAGGACTTATAAATAGATACTTTGAGATAAACCAAATACGGTATTTGACAATTTTTTATCGTAGGCATCGTAACTGGTATCGAAGCTTCTGGCATAGATGGCAGTGGTGATGCTCCTGATATAACTGGTAAAGGAGCAGCTGAAAGTATTAAGGTTTAGATTTCGTACTTTGAAATACTTCAAGGTGTATCTGTGAACATTTACATCCAACTATTCTGAACAACTGATCATTTTAATGGACAAAATTTCATATTTTTAACATGTCCATATTGTCTATATGAAAATAGACATAAAATGAACAGACCCATATTTTTTCTTTTTTCAAAATTTGGCCATTTTCATGCATAAAATAATTATTGAAATTCTTTATATTCTAAATAGACGTAAGCGCCAAATGACGTCATCGGACGGCTGAATACAGCGATATTCCTTTGCTTATCATTGTTTTAATAAAAAAAAGGTACTACTGTCAAAGGTAAATAATACTAGTGTCAACATTGTCAACGTCATTCATAAATTCAACGTTGACAAGTTGTCTTTTTTTTGACAGTTACATGTCATGGGTTTAGCATTTCGTAAATTTAAAACTATAATGTGCTAAGCAAAGAAATATTTTACATTCTGCCGTCCGATGACGTCATCTTACGTTTTTTAGTTTTTAATTTTTTTCTCAGTAAATAAGCAATATAAAAAATGAATAAATATATATTCGAGCAGCGGAAAAGTAAACAAAGAATTGGTATTTTTTGTTTCAGAGCTTAGCAATTTTGAAATGTTGTCCATTTGGATGTCGTTACGGCAAGAGCGAACAGGCATCTTCTAGGTAAACGTACCAGTAGGTACCTCAGTTCTGTGGAACGGTTTGGCTGCAGGAGTATTCCCCGACGGCCACGACTTAGGAACCTTCAAGAGAAGACCGAACTCCTTTCTAAAAGACCGGCAACACATTAGCGATCTCTCTGATTTTGCAGGTGTTCATGGGTGGCGATGGTTACTTACCATCAGGTGACCCGTTATCTCGTTTGTCGCCTCTACCATAAAAAAGAAAAAGAACGCATACAATCATAGACCTCTTCGTTGCTTTCATCAGGTGGAAGTGTGATGGATTTTTTTTTTATCTTTGCAGTTTCGATGCGACACCAGAAATTCCAGCTGCCAGAACTTCCTAACCCTATTCCAACAGGAAAATCAGGTATTTTATAACAATTTTTGAATTCATAATCCAAAAAATTTGGATTCCTTCAAACTAAGATTGAAGAAGCATCTCGCGGGCCAGTATGGCAGTGCCAAACGGAAGTGATGCCTTGACATCGCGTCCCTTGTAACTGTAACGTGGCGACTCCTTTTTCTTACCATCAGGCTAAAGTGAGAATCAGGCTGATCATTGGAGTCCACTGACACTAGTAAAGTAAAGTAAAGTATCAGCCTATAAACTGTCCCACTGCGGGGCAAAGGCCTCCATCATAGAAATCAAGTCATCGCTACTATGATGGGATTAGGCTTAATCACCACGCTTGCCAAACGCGGATTGGTGATCACAAACCCGAGCTATGTTCGAAAAATTCGAAGCATACTTTTCGCTCGACCCGGGAATCGAACCCAGGACCCCGAGATCACGGCCCGGTACTTAAACCACTAGACCAACAGGGCGTCAAACATTTTGAAACACTGACACCAACAAACGGATTTTATCTTCTCGATTCCAGTGTATTAGCATATTGAAAAATCCCGAATCATGGTCTAAGCGTTCCCCGGGCTCCAGAGCGATAGTTTAGGCCGCAACCGGGAATCACACGGTAAAATGAGGAGTGGGATGAGCACATACGGGGGAAAATAATATCATCATCATCATCATCATCAGCCCATTTAAGTCCCCACTGCTGGGGCACGGGCCTCCCTCAATCACATGAGGGGTAATTGCCATACTCACCACGCTTGCAGACGGGTTGGCGAGGGTTTTGATGTAAATGCAGAGTTTTCCTTCTCTGGGTGCTGATGATCATGCACGCAGCTTTACCTTAGTCGCCTTTTACGACACCTCGGTAAGAGTGAGGGTGGCCTATTCTACTCTGCCGGGGACCACGCGGCCGAAAATAATATATTACTAGATAAAGTTTAGTGAAATAGCTTCGTAATAGAAATCTACCATTTATCTATCTAATATATAAAATTCTCGTGTCACAGTTTTCGTTGCCATACTCCTCCGAAACGGCTTGACCGATTTTGATGAAATTTTTTGAGCTTATCCGGTATCTATGAGAATCGGCCAACATCTATTTTTCATCCCCCTAAATGTTAGGGGTAGTCCACCCCTAAATTTTTATTTTTATTTTTTAGACAAAATTTTTAATTTCTCTTTTTTTATGATACAACATACAAAAATACATACAATCCTCAATTTTCACCCTTCTACGATCAACCCTTTTATTTATATGGCAAAACAACGTTTGCCGGGTCAGCTAGTAATTAAATAAAACAAAGTTTTATCTATTTTATATTTATTAATTTATTATTTTTTATAATTGAAACGATCATATTTTTTGGATTTATACATTAACAATACAATTAAAACTAATCAAACATTAGTCATATTATTCTAAATAATCTAAAGTTACTACCGTACTAAATGTCATGTCATCTCGTTCCAGCAAGCAATGTTAAAAGGGGCTCGCACGAATTTTGTTCCGGATGCTTAGTTAGTAATTAAGGGGGTAAAAATCTTTTAAATCCACAATTTTGAGTTATTATTTGACGACACTATTGGAACAGTGGTAGTGAACGCTACCTCTCATACAAGGGTTGCGAGTTCGATCCCCGCACAGTACAAACATTTGTGTGCATGAACATGTTTGTTTGTATTGGTCTGGGTGTTTACTATGTATTATAAGTATGTATTTACAAAAGAAAAGTATTATATGTATATATTTGTAATCCCACTGTTGATTCTGATATCCGTAACACAGGTGCTTGAGCTACCTATCTCGGAGTCAGATCAATGTATGTGATGTTGTGAAATATTTATTTATTTATTTATTTTTATTTATTATTTCATATAACTAAGTTGAGATCTAGTTTTCTTTAAAGTATTTTTTATTTTTTGTTCAGATAAGAATTATATATTTGTAATTCCAGTGTTGTTTCTGATACCTATAACACAAGTTTTTAAGCTACCTATCTCGGAGTCAGATCAATGTATGTGATGTTGTGAAATATTATCTCTCTCTCTTCTTGTTCAGCAGCATGTGTTTGTCCACTGCAGAGCATATGCCTCTCCACTTTCTTCTGTCGTCGGTTTTCCTGGACCACGCTACACCAGCTTGAACCTTGATGTCATCGGACCATCCGGCAGTTTTTCCGCCAACACTCTTCTTTCCGTCTCTTGGTCTCCATTCAAGGACATCCTTGCTCCACCTTTCATCACTCCTTCTGCACACATGACCGGCCCACGCCTATTTTAGTTTTGCGGCTCGGTACCCTACGTCTATCACTTTTGTGCGTTCTCTGATGATGGTTTTGCGCACTCTGTCTCGTAAATATTATATTATATGATGATGGCATAACGGAGTTAGCTATATTACTTCATTATTGTTCAGCTGCTGTATTGGGGCTGACGCCGCCTCCAAATAAACCGAAGAAATCAGTGCATCATCAGAGCTTCGGGCCCTCGGTGATGCTGAAGTGTCCAGCGAAGGTGCCCAAGCCAGCACTGCCCATTCCTGCCAAGAAACCTCGTGAGTCATAAAACGTTTTTATGTGATAAGTGGCAGACAAGCAGGTGGATAACCTCGTGGCTTAATTTAAAGCTGTCCCGTACCGAACGAGAATATAACTGTCGCATCCAAAGAAAGGAGACACAGCGCGTGTGAAAGAGATAAATTAGGCCCTCTGGTTTTTTTTTTACTGTAGATAGGTAAGCGTTTGACCATATTTCACCTGATGGTAAGTGATAATATGGTCTAAGATGTAGCACGATTACCTAGAAGATACCTATTCACTCGCGCTTTGAAAACCCCCAAATTGTAGCCACTAGGGAACACCTCTTCAGGCAACTGATTCCACTGTTTCGCAGTACGAATAAGAAAACATGATTCAAACCTCTTTGTGCGACTTTTGGTATTTCTACCATGTACCGGTGTCGATTGAGGGTCTGCCTGGTGGAGTAGTGGAAGAACGGAGATGCTCCAATGGCATTGTACAGTTCCGTGGCGCAGTCTCCAAAATGTATCCGATAGAAGACCGATAAGCTTGCTACCTTGCGTCGGTGTTCAAGGCTTTGTAGCCTCTTACCCACAAGCTCGTCGTCGCCAATTAGCCACTTGGCCCTTGGTGGTAGGTGATTGCCGAGCGATTGCAACACCATTGGAGTCACATGCTGCAAATGTGTCTTTTGGTGAGTGAGTGAGGGTACCGCATATGAGCGAAGGTAGATCAGTGGTTCAGAAAGCGCCTTCCATACGGGGGTCAAGGTTCGAAACTATGCATTTTATACCGTGGGAGAGCCACGCTTCGGCATGAATGGGGCGGCTCGACCGGAGTGATACCACGGCCTCACAGAAAACCGGCGTGAGGCAGCATCGTGCTGTGTTTCGCTGCGTGAGTGAGGGTACCAGAAGCCCAATTCAGGGGGAAAGGGAGGTTCGAAGTTTAGCAGCGCATGAATTACAAAAAGTCTTTGAACAAGTGTTGTACAGAATGGTTGGCAGAACACGTGGTTAAATGGATGTAAATGTCCACAGATACACCTTGAAGTATTTCAAAGTACTAAATCTAAACCTTAATACTTTCAGCTGCTCCTTTACCAGTTATATCAGCAGCATCACCACTGCCATCTATGCCAGAAGCTTCGATACCAGTTACGATACCTACAATGTCACCAGCTCCCATGCCAACGATGTCACCAGCTCATATGTCGACTATGTCTCCAGCATTTAAGTCAAGTAGGTCTCCAGCTCCTATGTCAACTGTGTCTGCAGCTTCTAAGTCAACTATGTCACCAGCTTCACTGCCAACAAATTCACCAGTTTCGACGTCACCCGCTCCCATGCCAACGATGTCACAAGCTTATATGTCAACTATGTCTCCAGCCTTTAAGTCAACTATGTTTAAAGCTCCTATGTCAACTGTGTTTGCAGCTTCTAAGTCAACTATGTCATCAGCTTCACTGCCAACAAATTCACCAGTTTCGATGCCAACAATGTCACCAGCTCCTATGAGAACTGTGGCATTGACCCCACAGCCATCTATATCAAAGCTGCCACCTCTGCCACCACCTAATCAAATAATAGAAGGTACGCAAATTATTTGGATCTCTTCCTGAAATCGCAAATTTTTCCGAAGCCTGATTTTTTTCACAGGGGTTCCTTTTTTATGTGATAGGTGGCAGACGAGCAGACGGATCGCCTGATGGTAAGCGATTGCCGCCGCCCATGGACACCCGCGACACCAGTGGAGTCACAAGAGCGCTGCTAACCTTTAAAAACCCCCCTATCTCCTGGATATCCCGTATCTCTCGGATATAATAAAAACTAAGACAAGATCCAAAAGTAGTGCACATTATTAAATAAGTAGTATGAATGTTTGCTTAGAGACTCATACTCCGAAATTGTTTAAAATAGATCCGGTTTAGTAGCTAACAAATTAAATCGATTGGTGTCGCTAGTTAGGCTACCCGTCGCCTTAAATAATTGGCCATAGTGTTAATACTGCCAGCAACGAAGGAGTTCGCCATCGTTACAATATTTTGCATGGTTATTTAATAAATAGTATAAGTGTTTGTAACCCCGAAATTGTTTTAAAAACCCCGGCTTAGTACCTAAATATTAAAATTGATTGGCGTCGCTAGTGTGCCGGCCGACATCTTAAGTGTTCCGTTGATGAACCGTTCTGTTTGCGAATCGTTCATGGGACAAACATTCTGTGTTAGAAAGGTCCATGGGCAAAACATTATGTTGGACAAACGATTGTTGGCGAACCGTTACAGGATATATAATTAATTAAGACAGGTATTAAAGAGATAAAGTAAAAAAAGTAAAGTATCAGCCATATACTATCCCACTGCAGGGCAAAGGCCTCCATGATAGAAATCAAGTTATCGCTACTATGATGGGATTAGGCTTAATCACCACGCTTGCCAAATGCGGATTGGTGATCACAAACCCGAGCTATGTTTGAAAAACTTGAAACACACTTTTTTCGCTCGACCCGGGAATCGAACCCAGGACCCCGAGATCACGGCCCGGTACTTAAACCACTAGACCAACAGGGCGTTCTGATTAAAGATATGTTTGTTATTAAATACAGAATCTTTTTAGAGCGGCCATTATGACAACCCAAAGTCAAAGTCAAATAATTATTTATTTGCATAGGCTTGTACACTGCTGGCTGGGGTCGGCGCAGTATGTTTTCCTTTTCCATACGTCCCTGTCATTTCGTCATCGAATCATCCACCCCTTTTTCCATCATGTCATTCTTCACACAATCCATCCATCTCTTTTTCGGCCGTCCTCTGTTCCTCCACCCACTTACATTTAAACTCATCACTTTTTTGGTAACATGTTATTCTCCTCTTCTCCTTACATGGCCATACCAGGTAAGACGGTTTGCCTTCAATTTATCAATGATGGGGCCACTTTCATACTTCCTCTAATATACTCATTCCTTAACTTGTCCATTCAGATGAGAATGTTAAGATGGATGTGTGGAGTGACGGACTCCACACATCCATCTTAACATTCTCATCTCTGTCGCATGCAATCGTCTAAAAATAAAGGAAATAATAATAAAATAAATATTGTGAGGTAAACCGAAGCAGATCAGTCCCCAAAGGTAGTACCTGTTCACAAGTATGACGTATGTGTCAGCCATCATTTGTCCCGTTTTTTAAGCCAAAAAAGAAATGGTCAGTTGATCTTTAAATACTAAAAATAAGTATTTAAAGATCACGCAAAAACGACGGGGTGTTATAAGTTTGACGTGTCTGTGTGTGTGTGTGTGTGTGTGTGTGTGTCTGTGTGTCTGTCTATGGCATCGTAGCTCCCGAACAAATGAACCGATTCTGATTTTGCTTTTTTTGTTTGAAAGATGAATGAGTGAGTGTTCTTAGCTATGTTGGATAAAAATCGATCCAAGATGGCCGCCGTCACAAAGATTTGTATTTTATGTTTTAACACAACTCCCACAATATGGGTATCATATAAAAGGGCTTGAATAGCAGAATATATTAATTGTGAAAAATTTCAAATCCAAGATGGCCGCCGTCAGAAAATGACGAATAACCTATTTGTTGTTCCAACTGCCTCAATATAGGTATCAAATGAAAGAGCTTTAGTTGTGTCGGGGGTTTTTAAAATTTTCAATTTTATATTCCAGAGCCAGTTTATGAAGAGAACAGTGAATACGAAGAGGAGCAGGACCAGGAGCAAACGTACAACTCTGATGAGGAATGGACCTACGAGGCATTGGCTCAATACAATATTTACTCCAGTTAAAAAGGCTATTTATTTGACGAAAGATGAAAAACGTAATAAAAGAAATACATTAAGGTGATGACGGGTAGGGCACACTAGTGACGTCAATCGATTTTAATTTTTAGCTACTAAACCGGATCCATTTTAAACAATGGACAACATTTCAAAATTGCTAAGCTATAAAACAAAAAATACCAATTCTCTATTTACTTTTCCACTGCTCGAATATATATTTATTTATTTTTTATATTGCTTATTTTCTGAGAAAAAAATTAAAAACTAAAAAACGTAAGATGACGTCATCGGACGGCAGAATGTAAAATATTACTTTGCTTAGCACATTATAGTTTTAAATTTACGAAATGCCAAACTTATGACATGCAACTGTAAAAAAAAACAACTTGTCAACGTTGAATGAATGAGTGACGTTGACAATGTTGACACTAGTATTATTTACCTTTGACAGTAGTACCTTTTTTTATTAAAACAATGATATGCAAAGGAATATCGCTGTCTTCAGCCGTCCGATGACGTCATTTGGCGCTTAAGTCTATTTAGAATATAAAGAATTTCAATAATTATTTTATGTATGAAAATGGCCAAATTTTGAAAAAAGAAAAAATAAGGGTCTGTTCATTTTATGACTTTTTTCATATAAAAAAACAATATGTACATGTTAAAAATATGAAATGTTGTCCATTTCGGGATTACAACCCTGCCAAACTGGTAGCCTCAGGCGCTATGTTACGCTACTTTGATAAATAATTAATTTTATGTTATATTGACCAACCTGCGTGATCGTACAGAAATGATGAGATCCGCAGGAGAACTAAGAGCACAGACATAGCCCAAAGGATTGCATGCCTCAAGTGGCAATGGGCAGGGCACATAGCGAGGAGAACAGACGGCCGGTGGGGTGGAAAGGTCCTCGAGTGGAGGCCACGTACAGGAAGTCGCAGCCGTGGCAGGCCTCCTACAAGGTGGACCGACGATCTGGTGAAGATCGCGGGAATCCATTGGATGCGGGAGGCACAGGACCGATCTGTGTGGGGAACATTGGGGGAGGCCTATGTCCAGCAGTGGACGTCCATTGGCTGAAATGATGATGATGATGATGATGATATTGACCAACTATGATTTATGTATTTATTAATTTTAAGTTTGACATTATACTATGTAACCTTAGCTCTGTATACTTTTGACTCCCAAAATGACTGAATACTGAATACCTACTTGTATTAAATTAGAATTAGTGCGAGGTGACAGGTGACTCACGCTCTGGGTCGTTCCTGGTGCAGAGGCTGGAGGCTATTCAGCGTGCTAATGCGGCGAGCTTGCCGTGTGGTCCCCGGCAGAGTAGAATAGGCCACCCTCACTCTTACCGAGGTGTCGTAAAAGGCGACTAAAGTAAAGCTGCTGGCATGATCATCAGCACCCAGAGAAGGAAAACTCTGCATTTATATCAAAACCCTCGCCAACCCGTCTGCCAAGCGTGGTGAGTATGGCAATTACCCCTCATGTGATTGAGGGAGGCCCGTGCCCCAGCAGTGGGGACTTAAATGGGCTGATGATGAATGCGGCGAGTGTGATGGGCACCTTTGCGTCGGAGGCGGGCGGAGGTGGGTTGCCTGTTTTTGGCCGTTAGTCAGTGGATGTGTAATTTTGTTGGTTGTTTTATTTCACATAATTTTAATTTATTTTAGATGTATTGGACTTTGTTTTTTTAATTTTATTTTATAAAAAAAAATTAATTATTTTTTCAATTTGGTATTAATTATGATTGCAAATGTAAAAAATATTGTATTTAATGATTTTAATAATTAATGTGACTTCTTAATGTTAATTTATCGTATGACGACAAAATGTTTGCTTATCGTAAAATCGGTGAAACATATATGATACTAATACTATGTATAACAACTAAAAATGTACCATGTTTTATGCAAATAAAGAAATATCATATCTTATCTTATCTCGGAAAACACTTATACTATTTATTAAATAACCATGCAAAAATGTTGGGTCCAACGCGTACGCGAAATATTGATTCACGCCAAAGGCGGCCACTTTGGCGTGAATCAATTTTTCTCCTACAAAAACGGACCCAACATTTGTGCATGGTTATTTAATAAATAGTATAAGTGTTTGCCGAGAGGTTGTAACCCCGAAATTGTTCAAAATAGATCCGGTTTAGTAGCTAAAAATTTAATTCGATTGGCGTCGCTAGTATGCCCTACCCGTCACCTTAACTGAAACTTTGCGTCGAACTAAATATTTAGTTGTTACCATGTAACAATATCTATTTGATCCTAACCCTTGGACAAATATAACGTCAGATTTGTATACAATGACACTACTATCTATACCTGAGATTCAGTATCGGATTAAGATTGACTGATGAATTTTAAGCAATTTCGGGATTACAATCTCTCGACAAACACTTATACTATTTATTAAATAACCATGCACAAATGATGGGTCCGTTTTGGTACGCGAAAAATTGATTCACGCGGTAATCAATTTGTCGTGTATAAAAACATACCGGATCATCCGGATCCGGTTTAGTAGCTAAAAATTAAAATCGATTGGCGTCGCTAGTGTGCCCTACCCGTCACATTAAAAACTTTTTATTTTTATTTTTTTATTTTTATTTAGTTAAAAAAAGGTTTATTGAACTATTTATGAATAAATGAAAATGAAAAAATTAAAATGAAAATGTTTATTGCTTCCAAAAAGTATGCATAACAATTTCCGTGTTTGGAATCTCCTTTTAAGTGTATAAACACTTGTGCCAGGGGAATCCGCTCTCCTATAACATTAGGTGGTACAAATAAGCAACTAAGACATGTTATAAAAAAAAATAAAAGAAAACATTTAAATTTGAATTTAACCTGGTATTTATATGTGTGTGTGTGTGTGTGTCCTTGAATAAATAAAGTCCTTAAAGTTTAATAAAAAGTAAAAAATCGAGTATTTTTTTTATTTACACCCTTAGTGGAAGAGACCGAATAGGGTACCTATAATAAGAAAATAAAAAAAATATACTTATATTATTTGACCGGCGTGAAGCAGCACTGTGCTGTTTTTCGCTGCGTGAGTGAGGGTACTGGAGGCCCAATCCGGAGAAGGGGAGGGTTTAAAGGTTGGCAGCGCAGTTGTGACTCCACTGGTGTCGCGGGTGTCGTAGGGCCTCCGCCCATGGACTCCCACAGCAGCACTGTGCTGTGTTTCGCTGCTTGAGTGAGTAGGTACAATCGCTTAACATCAGGTGACTCGTCTTTTCATCTGCCACCTATGAGATAAAAAACGCCTTTTAAAAGAATCATCTCTAATGTTCGCGGCGAATGTATCATTCGACTCAAATGGATCTCGAGTTCGAGTGAACCGAATGATCCGAATGAGCTGAATGATCCGATGAGCCGAATGATCCGAATGAGCTGAATGATCCGAGTGAGCCGAATGATCCGAATGATCCGAGTGAGCCGAATGAGCTGAATGATCCGATGAGCCGAGTGATCCGAATGAGCCGAATGATCCGAATGAGCGGAATGATCCGATGAGCCGAATGATCCGAATGATCCGAGTGAGCCGAATGAGCTGAATGATCCGATGAGCCGAGTGATCCGAATGAGCCGAATGATCCAAATGAGCGGAATGATCCGATGAGCCGAATGATCCGAATGATCCGAGTGAGCCGAATGAGCGGAATGATCCGATGAGCCGAATGATCCGAATGATCCGAGTGAGCCGAATGAGCTGAATGATCCGATGAGCCGAGTGATCCGAATGAGCCGAATGATCCGAATGAGCGGAATGATCCGATGAGCCGAAAGATCCGAATGAGCTGAATGATCCGAAGGAGCGGAATGAGCTGAATGATGCGAGCGAGCCAAATTTATTTCTTTCGACTAATAAAAATCAGTTAAAGTTACAAGTGACCATTTATGTTAAAGACAAACAAAATCAGAAAATCATGTTTTTTTCATGTAATTGTTGGCAGATGATCACCAGAACACCCGCAACAACAATGAGAGTGCGCTTCGAACCGTTAAACCTCCCTTTCCTGCAGATTTATTAAAGAAATATATTAGAAAAAAAATATGTTTTAGATAATGTGTTTAAAATAAATAAATAAAAATTAATAAAAAATATATATATCAGAAGGATTGCATCAACCCCTGCACTAGATAGAAGTAGGTATCTAATGTCCTTTACCCAAAGGCTGTCTGGTAGATATCGCTCGCTCCTAGCGATGAGCTCCTACCGTAAAAGGTTTAAAATAAATCAGGTTTAGTAGCTAACAATTAAAATAAATTGGAGTCTCTTTACCTTAACATGCTTTCCGAGGCACGGGGGTACAAGACCGTCAACTTCCAGACTCCGGGCTGAAACTAAGAATATCTTACCGAAAACTTAGGTACAATTTTTTAGTTCGACCTGGGGATCAAGCCTGGGACTCACTAACCAATGCACACCGAGGCAGTCAAATGTTATTATTATTATATTATACTAGCTGACCCGGCAAACGTTGTTTTGCCATATAAATAAAAGGGTTGATCGTAGAAGGGTGAAAATTGAGGATTGTATGTATTTTTGTATGTTGTATCATAAAAAAAGAGAAATTAAAAATTTTGTCTAAAAAATAAAAATAAAAATTTAGGGGTGGACTACCCCTAACATTTAGGGGGATGAAAAATAGATGTTGGCCGATTCTCATAGATACCGGATAAGCACAAAAAATTTCATCAAAATCGGTCAAGCCGTTTCGGAGGAGTATGGCAACGAAAACTGTGACACGAGAATTTTATATATTAGATTTAACTAGTACATGTTACCCACATTCATCATCATCATCATCATTTCAGCCAATAGACGTCCACAGCTGGACATAGGCCTCCCCCAATGTTCTCCACACAGATCGGTCCTGTGCCGCCCGCATCCAATGGATTCCCGCGATCTTCACCAGATCGTCGGTCCACCTTGTGGGAGGCCTGCCACGGCTGCGACTTCCTGTATGTGGCCTCCACTCGAGGACCTTTCCGCCCCAACGGCCGTCTGTTCTCCTCGCTATGTGCCCTGCCCATTGCCACTTGAGGCATGCAATCCTTTGGGCTATGTCTGTCACCTTAGTTCTCCTGCGGATCTCATCATTTCTGATATGATCACGCAGGGAGACTCCGAGCATAGCTCTCTCCATTGCTCTCTGAGTGACTTTGAGCCTCCTTAATCGGCACATTGTAAGCGGCCACGTTTCGGTTCCGTATGTCATCACTGGCAACACACACGCATTGAAGACTTTCGTCTTGAATGTGTCTTTTACCCACATTACCTACACTATTATTATGATTATTTTATAGAAATGGGGTGAGCCCTGCGTCTCATAGCCACTGCGACCAGTAGATGATCTATTGTGGCAGCCCCGTAACCTATTACAGCACCTCATGTAGCTCCAGTTCCAGGATAAACCCGAGAATGGAGCTAATAGGGGAGCTTTTGATCTCGTCTGTCGAGATCATGTGTGCTCCCAGGTGCCGGCTTCTGCAGCGGTGCAGCGCTATGCACTCGCCGAGGACGTGGATAATCGCTTCCTCGTCCTCGCGACAGAACCTGCAGATTTTGGTGTCTGAAAGGCCCATGTTGTGCAGGTGCTTGTTTAATTTGCAGAGCCCCGAGTCCGAGTGAGTGCCCTAACATGTCCTCTACTCAGAAACTAAATAAATCAAATCTTAAGCGTCCCAACATCACAAAACAATAAACATTAGGTACCTACCAAGACTCACATATCGGGATAATTAATGTTCTAATTATCCTTATTCGTTTCATGCGTGATCGAATGCTACTGACACCATTATTTAGCGCAATGATGTATTCAACATATTTATTTTTAATTATATAACAATTTAATTTGTAAAATCTTAAGTCAAATCAATCAGCCTATCGCAGTCCACTGCTGAACGTAGGCCTCCCCCAAAGAGCACCAACCAGCCCGGTCCTGAGCGGTCCGCATCCAGCTCACACCAGCCATCTTTCTCAAATCGTCAGTCCATCGCGCCGCAGGGCGTCCAACACTGCGTTTCCCCACGTGGCGACCACTCCACTCCAGTACGTGTCGACTCCATCTTTCATCAGTACCTCTAGAGACATGACCGGCCCATCTCCACTTCAGCGTGCTGATCCTGCGTACAATCTATATGACTTTAGTTCTCTCACGAATAACTTCGTTACGAATTATATCCGCCAGAAAATCATATCTTAAGTTAGTGACATAAAATAGATAGATAAACACGGAACACTGCCCACATCACCATCACATCACCCGTGGGATAGCCACGCTTTGGACGTGAATGGGCCGGCTCGACCGGGATGATACCACGGCCTCACAGAAACCGGTGTGAAGCAGCACTGTGCTGTGTTTCGCTGCGAGAGAGAGGGTATCGGCCCAATCCTTTGGGGTGGAGTTTAAAGGTTGTCAGCGCACTTATGACTCCACTGATGTTGCGGGTGTCCATGGGCGGCGGCAATCGCTTACCATCAGGTGATCCATCTGCTCGTCTGCCACCTATGACATAAAATAAAACCCGGTTGGGTCCCAAGCTGTCTCATCGGAGCTCGGGGTCCGCTTTCCTACTTCGACTCCCAAACTTCGCGCGGTCTTGTGCATCCCTATTGGTTAGTTACAAATTACTATTACGGACCTTTTTTTTTGGCCAATAGGCTAACGCTTGATCACAGTATCGATAAGCCAACTATCGATAGTTGACCTCGAAAACATTCAGACTATCGATAGTAGACATTTCTATTTGTCAAAAGTATCGATAGTATCTGTAGTAAAATTTGATCAAAACTGACCAATAGGTACTATCAATTGTTTAATGCCCGGTACTATTTTTACGGATACGGATTACTTTACCAAAGAGCGCCTACTAGCCCAGTCCTGCGCATCAGGTCATCCGTCTGCTCATCTGCCACCATCACAATTAAAAAGGATGAGTGGCTAATCGTAACTAACTACCTAACAGCTACCAAAGATCGTATTTCGGAACATATACGACCTGGTGATCTTCAAGAAAAGAGCTTATTCCTCCCTTAAGAGCCGGCAACGCATCTGTGATGCCCCATGTCCATGGGCAGCGGTAATCACTGACCATCAGGTGAGCCGTCCGCTCGTTTATCTTCCATAATGTAAAGAAAATGTCCAACTACCTAAACTCAAGCCTATTAATTAATAACATATTATTGTGACTATCAATTGTGGTGTATGCCTTATTATAAGTAAATATATCTATATAGTAATAAATATATAACTAAATAATCAGTGTCACTAACCGTAAGAATATGTCCCGTTTCAAAACTAAATGTAGACACCCGAATCCTTGGTCCATATGCATCCCTCTTACAGTTTCACTCAGTAAGTAGTGGACGTGCCACAATGTTACTTAAAGTGTTACTCTCACTTGGATATTTTCTTACTGGGTTCATCGTGTCTTCAACACCACGTAGGTACCCACTCACTTGATAAGATACGGAATTTCAGCTTAGATGTTCATCACAAGAAGCATCGGCTCCAATATTGAGCCCTGTGGTACACCCGTCAGTTAAGAAGTATCAACAGAATCATAAAACTTCTGAATTCGATCTGTGATGATGACTGATGAAACATGACATAACAGAACGCCATGATGGTCTAGAGGATTAAGTACCGGGCCGTGATCTAGGGGTCCTGGGTTCGATTCCCGGGTCGAGCGATAAGTATGTTTCGAATTTTTCGAACATAGCACAAACCCGAGTTTGTGATCGCCATTCCGCATTAGGCAAGCGGAGAGATTAAGCCAAATCCCATCATAGTAGCGATAACTCGATTTCTATGATGGAGGCCTTTGCCCTGCAGTGAGACAGTTTATAGGCTGATACTTTACTAAGCTAATTATTACAGACACCGTAATGCTACAGCATGCGATGCATGAAGTTACAACTTCATGCATCGCCTCATGGTGGACGCAATCGAAAGCTTAAAAGAAATCTAATATTCTCTCACGCATCGAAGACTGATAATATGATGTTGTTCTACAAATGGTTGATTAAAAAATATGAACTTGCTAGGCCAAAGCCCCTAACTAATTAGGCTATTCACTATATAAACAATCTTCACTTCGTTTCGGGACTTAATTTTTTAAAACCAGATATTTCCTTTTTAGCAGGAGTTCAAAAAAAGTACATTAATATTCATTATATGCCGTGTGGTCCCCGGCAGAGTAGAATAGGCCACCCTCACTCTTACCGAGGTGTCGTAAAAGGCGACTAAGGTAAAGCTGCTGGCATGATCATCAGCACCCAGAGAAGGAAAACTCTGCATTTATATCAAAACCCTCGCCAACCCATCTGCCAAGCGTGGTGAGTATGGCAGCTACCCCTCAGGTGATTGAGGGAGGCCCGTGCCCCAGCAGTGGGGACTTAAATGGGCTGATGATGATGATGATGATGAATATTCATTAATTGAAAGTCAATAAAAACATATTTTTAAATATTTATTAAAAACCCCCAAACAGCAATTTATTGGATTTGAATTTGTTGAATTAAATAAATCATTGTTATTAGATATTACTTAACAAAAGCAAGTCGTATTTATAGATCGGGAAAACATGGATGATTCATTTCAATGAACTGGAATCTCAATAATTGTATTTATCGAATCCATTTTTAGTCTGGACGCAATACCTAATCTAATTTAACTTATTTGTGTGTCTGAAGCTTCTTACTTTGGAATCAGATCGATGTTGGGGTAGTATTTGTCAGAAGCTTGTAATGTGTGTATATTACTGTTAGCTCTTAGCGGTGAGGGAAAACAACGCTGATGAAACCTGCACGTTTCGGATACTTTCTGAACGTGTAACCATGATTCAGTTGGTCTGGTTCCCCTGTCTAAGGGTTGCGAAGGTCAGACAGCGCTTCATTGTAATTACTAGACTCTCCAAATCCTGAATCATTATCTAAGAGTACCCCGGTCTCCAAAGCGACAGCTTTGAACGTAACCGGGAATTTTCGTGGGAGAGCAACGCTTCGGCATGTATGGGCCGGCTAGACCGGAGTGATTCCACGGCCTCACAGAACACCGGCGTGAAGCAGCTCTGTGCTGTGTTTTGCTGCGTGAGTGAGGGTACCGGAGGCCCAAATCGAGGGGGAAAGGGGAGTTTAAAGGTTGGCAGCGTACTTGTGACTCCACTGGTGCCCATGGGCGGTGGTAATCGCTTACCATCAGGTGATCCGTCTGCCCGTCTGCCACCTATGTCATAAAAATTACACGCTAAGATGAGGTAGGGAGCGTTCTGCGTCTACCTATCTATAAGACAAATATGTTTATCGTTGCGCTAAAGATTGGCGTCAATAGTATTCCACGATAAAATGAAGAGAGAGAATCACCATGTTTCATCGTGTGCCCTTTTAAGTCCCCACCGCTGGGGCACGGGCCTCCCTCAATCACATGAGGGGTAATTGCCACACTCACCACGCTTGGCAGATGGGTTGGCGAGGGTTTTGATATAAATGCAGAATTTTCCTTCTCTGGGTGCTGATGATCATGCCAGCAGCTTTACCTTAGTCGCCTTTTACGACTCCTCGGTAAGAGTGAGGGTGGCCTATTCTACTCTGCCGGGGACCACACGGCACCATGTTTCGTTACAATGAATTTTTGTTTTTCTTGCTTAATTTCAGAATCAGGCCTGCCAATCACCGCACCGAAATCCAAAGCTGGTAACTATTTATATATTAAGTGTGCTTGACCAGTCGAAATAGTTCATTTAAGAAAGATCTCATTAATACTATTCCGGCACTACTGCAATACTATTAACAGCAATTATTAATGTAATTCTATCAGTGTCATTAATACTTTTAATGCTACAATAATTAGTCATAACAAAGATATCCATTAATAAATTAAATTGAAAATTTAAAAAACCCCCGACACAACTGAAGCTCTTAAGCCCTTTTATATGATACCCATATTGTGGGAGTTGTGTTAAAAAATAAAATCCAAATCTTTGTGACGGCGGCCATCTTGGATCGATTTTTATCCAACATACCTAAGAACACTCCCTCTTTATTCGTCTTTCAAACAAAAAAAAACAAAATCAAAATCGGTTTATTTGTTCGGGAGCTCGATGCCATAGACAGACACACAGACACGTCAAACATATAACACCCCGTCGTTTTTGCGTCGGGGGATAAAAATAAATAATTACAAGTTATTAATTTAAAGAAATATTGTTGTTTACCTTTTGAGTAATTTTTGAGCCTTTGCACATAATGTTAATTTAAGCATGTTCCTATGGATGAAGCGCAATAAAATAAGTTAGTAAAAATCTGTATGCGATTCGGTCTTTACTGAAAATGAGCGCTATGGCTCAGGCCGTAGCTAAATGCTGAGTAGGGACCGTTTCGGCGCTTAGCTTTTAAGATATTTCGTCTGTAAATGTCCATGTTAAGTGTCGAATAAATGATTTCCTATCTTATCTTACACATGCTCATTTGTAGCATGCATTTTAAGCATGCCAAATATGAGCATGCTTAATGAACTGTCTACATTTGCTATCAATAAATAAGCAAACCTGTCTACACGTGCTAAAGTAGGTACTCCGCCACACTCCCCCTTCCACACGCACTGCAGGACCCCAATTCTCGTGCCCGTGATATTTTGAAAACATGGCGGATATCACCTGAAAACCTGGAGCCCAATTCTCGTGCTTGTGATATTTTGAAAACATGGCGGATGTGATATCCGCCTGAAAACCATACAAAAAAAACTATGTTTTAGTGATATATGTCGTATGACAATAAATGTTACGAGCACGAGAATTAGGCTCCAGATAGCATGCTTAAAAATCAACCGGCGTGCGATTTTTTCTTATGTGATAGGTGGCAGACGAGAAAACGGATCACCTGATGGTAAGCGATTGCCGCCGCCAATGGACATCCGCGTTATCAATGGAAACACAAGTGCGCTGCCGACCTTTAAGCCCCCCTTTCCCCAGGATTGGACCTCCGGTACCGCACACTCACGAGTCACGCAGCGAAACACAGCACAGTGCTGCTTCACGCCTCTTGTCTGTGAGGCCGTGGTATGACTCCAGTCGTCCCGGCCCATTTATGCCAAACCGAGGCTCTCCCACGGTGAAAAATACACATGTTACTTAGAAGCACTTGTTCAAAAGTAGCATGCTTTAAGGTGACGGGTAGGGCACACTAGCGACGCCAATCGATTTTATATTTTTAGCTACTAAACCTATGGATCTATTTTAAACAATTTCGGGGTTACAACCTCTTGGCAAACACTTATATTTATTAAATAGCCATGCACAAATGTTGGGTCCGTTTTTGTACGAGAAAAATTGATTCACGCCAAAAGCGGCTACTTTTCATGCCGGGCACTTATTTCAATCCGCCCAAAATTACGAAGTAAAAGTCCATTAACTAATTGTGGAAATTTTGTTTTTTTTTATTTCAGTTCTCGAGTTTCAATTGGGAAAACAATCCAGTGGACTGTGTACAGTCAAAGTAGCAGACAGAATACAAAATCAAATTGACGTTCTAGAAGGAGAGACGATATTGCTGAGGTTCCATGCTCCATATTTTATGAATACAGTGAGGTAAGTACTCCTTTTCTGCAAGGAAATTCTTTTTTATGCTAGAGGCGACAAACGAGCAAGCGAGTCACCTGATGGAAAGCAATCATCGCCGCCCATTAACATCCGCAAAATCAGAGGTCTTTTTAAAAAGGAGTACGCTCTTCTCTTGAAGGTCCCCTAAATCGTAGCCGACGGGAAATACTTCCGCAGCCAAACCGTTCCACAGAACTGAGGTACGTGGTAGAAAGTTCCGCGAAAAACGCACAGTATTAGACCGCCATCCATCGAGATGATGGGGATGGAATGACAATCGCTTGCGTGTGGTTCGATGTAAGAATTCAGCTGCAGGGAGTAGATCAAACAGTTCCTCAGAGCATCCCCATGATAGATGCGGTATAGAATGCTGAGGGAGACTATAATATCCCGCCGCAGTGCTAGTCCAAATAAAGGTTTTTTCTTTCTTTCTTTTTTTTAAATAAATCGGCCGTGCGAGTTTAAAGTGCGAGTTGGACTCGCCCATAAAGGGTTCCGTAGCAGCAAGTAAGATATATGGAAGGTAAATTGCAGTTTACGGTTTAAAACGTATTAAAAATAACTACTTACTATAATCTAGTTCAAACCAATTTTCGTTGTTAGTTTTCATGATTATGTACATCATATATTTTTTTTAGTTTTATAATTCATTTATTATAGAAGTTAGGGGGGGGGGACAATTTACGACTTTGGGAGCGTCTCTTGCGCAAAGTATTGTGCTTAGAAAAAAATGATGCTAAAAACCTCAACATCATTTTTAAAGACCTATCAATAGATCATCATTTCAGCCAATAGGCGTCCACTGCTGGACATAGGCCTCCCCCAATGTTCTCCACACAGATCAGTCCTGTGCCGCCCGCATCCAATGGATTCCCGCGATCTTCACCAGATCGTCGGTCCACCTTGTGGTAAAATCAAAAAGTTGTGTAAATCGTAATGCGGTCAAGAAAATACATCTATTTACCAAGTTTCAATAGTATAGTTATTATAGTTTCGGAAAAAAGTGGCTGTGACATACGGACGGACGGATAGACGGACATACAGGCAGACATTACGAATATATAAGGGTTCCGTTTTTTGCCATTTGGCTATGGAACCCTAAAAATATGTGTATGTATTGTTTCAGTTGTAACCACGTTTACAGAACTACGGCAGATCAAATCAAACCAATGAATCCATTTAAAAGTGGTAGCCAAGTATTTGTAAGGTCACCACAACTAAATGAGTACGTAAATTCGATGGAAATGGTGAGTATTGTCACATACCTAATACGGTATTTGACTATTGTTTTCATTTTTGTAATCAAAAGACCTCTCAATGATAGAAACAACGTTGAAAGAATTTTTATTGAACAAAAACACAAGAAAATTAAGATAATAACTAAGAAATAAAATTAAAGTAAATAAATGAAAGTTAAAATAAAGTAGGTCCCCGTGGCAGTGTCCCCAAAATGCTGGCAGCATTACCCCGCTGGATCGCGATGGAAATTCGCTGGGCGAGGTAGCTGCCAGCTTTTGGCTCTCCCGTGACTTCGACTAGACGCTTAGCTAAGTCACGGAAGAAAGAGAGAGCGTCGGAATCCCACGGGCCCAGTGTTTCAACACCGAAAGCTACAAAGTGGTAGGCACCAGATAGATGCCTATACTTTGCAGCTTTCAGTCTCTCTGAAAGAATTACTTGATTCTCATTAAAACTACTTGAGATACCACAACTTTAAAATGACATTATTTTGGGCAAACCCAAAACGCTCCATGGCTACTTAGATGTGACGTCACACGCAAGTATTTTGTATACATTTCATTTGAATTTTTACCCGACTACGGCTAAGTAAGTATGGTTGTTCATCTGTTCCCTCATAATTTCTAAACTAGTTATTATATTTGAACAAATGAGGTGTCCAAAAGCGTCTTGATTGTCTTCTGGTTAAAGGTGACATGACGTCACGTTAAATTGACTACAGCGCCCTCTAGGGGACTTACCTTACCGTTTAGGGTATCACAGGAAAGAGCTTTTTTAGCACATTTCAAATATGTAATTTTATTTCTATAACTAAAAATATGTTAAATAAAAATAAAGTTTTAAAAACTAAAACCCGACTATAATGTATCAAGACGGGAATTAACATGATATTTATTATGTGAAAAAACATTGTGTACTCACATATTTGGCTCGACGTTTCGGCTACGTTACAGCAGCCGTGGGCACGAGCGGTCTGGCGAAGCATGGCGTCGTCTGCTGGGGCCGGGCTGTGAATCGTCGGACACCCTCACATTTTTTGATATTAATTCGCCACTAGATGAATTGTCAGTGAAGCCACTCCGACACACTACACTAACAGTATCGGTGTTTCTCAAATCTAAAAAACTATTAAACCCGACCACCAAAAACACGCTCTGAAAAGTATTAAACAAAAAAATCGTCTCTGCTGAAATTATTATGCCGTATCCCCGTGGTCGTATTGATTTTATTATTATAATGAATTTGTTTTGATAAAGAAGGTGGCATGTGACCACGGCGATACGGCATTATAATTTCAGCAGAGACAATTTTCTTGTTTCGTACTTTTAAGAGCGTGTTTTTTTTGGTAGTCGGGTTTTAGTTTCAATCAATCAATCTATAATTGTTCCGGTTTTTGCCATTTGGCTACGAAACCCTAAAAAGCATGGTTTTTAACTTACCTACCCCCCTTTTTTCAGGTAGCTGAACAAAATACGAATGGTTGCTGGGTGTGTGATGTGCTGACGAACCAAATTGACTGGGAAATATCACAACTTTACAGTGTTAACAGTAACACATACGTTAAAACCATTTGCAATTTCAGTGTGAGATTCATTGGTAAGTTAACATCACCATAATCATCATCATCATCGTTAGGCCTGTTGTTCCTTCATATACATAGGTACAACAATATATCAAATACACCTTTCTAAAAAATACCATCACACGCACACGCACACGCACACGCAAACACACACGCACGCGGACACGCACGCGCACGCGCTCGCACACGCACACGCATGCACTCTCACTCACTCACACACACATACATACACACATATACATACACACACACACACATACACACACATACATACACACACACACACACACACACACACACACACACACACACACACACACACACACACACACACACACACACACACACACACACACACACTCACACACACACACACACACACACACACACACACACACACACACACACACACACACACACACACACACACACACACACACACTCACACACACACACACACACACACACACACACACACACTGAGACACAGAGACGCACACGTACGACTCTCACTCATCCAAACACTAATACACACACACGCACACATACATAGTGTTGTAAAAGAACTAATTCTTTTAGTCCTAATATAGAGACTCGAGTCTTTTTTTTTAAACTCTAGTAAAAAAGAATAAGTAAGTAAGTAAAAACTCAAGCCTATCTGAGCTTCTGGTCTTCTTAAAATATGTTTTATTTTACGTGTAATTTTAGGTAGGTATGTATTTACAAAAGAAAAATATTAAATGTATATATTTGTGACTAGATCAGCAAAGTTCGGACCCGTATCACCGTGGTCGTAGGCCACCTACTGTAGCAAAACAGATTCATAATAATAATAAAATAAAATCAATGTGGCATACGACCACGGCGATACGGCATAATAATTTCAGCAGAGACAATGGACAACATTTCAAAATTGCTGATCTATGAAACAAAAAATACCAATTCTTCATTTACTTTTCCGCTTCTCGAATATATATTTATTTATATTTTATATTGCTTATTTACTGAGAAAAAAATTAAGAACTAAAAAACGTAAGATGACGTCATCGGACGGCAGAATATAAAATATTTCTTTATTATTATATTAAATTATTTAAATTTGCGAAATGTCAAACCCATGACATGCAACTGTCAAAAAAAGAAGACAACTTGTCAACTTTAAATGAATGAATGACGTTGACAGTTTGACAGTAGTACCTTTTTTTATTAAAGCAATGATAAGCAAAGGAATATCGCTGTATTCAGCCGTCCGATGACGTCATTTGGCGCTTACGTCTATTTAGAATATAAAGAATTTCAATAATTATTTTATGTATGAAAATGGCAAAAGTTTGAAAAAAGAAAAAATAAAGGTCTGTTCATTTTATGTCTATTTTCATATAAAAAAACAATATGGACATGTTAAAAATATGAAATGTTATCCATTTTCTTATTTTTAGAGCGTGTTTTTTTGGTAGTCGGGTTTTAGTTTTTAAACTTTATTTTTTTTCTTAATAATACGAGCGAAGCCGCTGGCAAATAATAATAATATATTTCTTTATTTAAGTAACAAGGACTCACAAAATAAAATCATAAAATCTAATTTAGCACATTTAAATCATCAATCAATCACATTTTTTTTTTAATTAAGACTATAAAGAAACAAAAAAAGCAAAAGCTAGTAACAAATAATTTTGTTCAGTTCCAGAAATTGCCACTTCCACAAAACTAGAGCTTTCCTCTACCTCCACGACGAGTACGACAGAACCCCCCCATCGTTACACCGACGCTAAAGAAACAATTCACAGGTCTACATCTGAGAAGAGTTAAGTATTACTAATTAATAATATCCTCCAACCGATTACGGCTATGGCGGCCAAACTCAACGATCAGCCACTTACGCAAGATATACAATACTGCTCAATTGTGAGCGCAAACACAGTGCTTTCTCTATTCCCTTACTTATTTATTTATTTATTTAGTACAGCCACATGATACATATTATTACAATCACAAGCCACATATTAATCATAATCATAATCATAATCTTTATTGTGGAACACAGGTGAAGGAGATGTTACATAGATTATTCTTAAAGAGCTACTGTGACCTGCCTCTTAAGGCGTACAAAATATTTTGACTTAAACTCTATCATAAATTCAAACTCATCAGTAATAAAATTAACATAGGTACATAACCAAACAATTAAATTAAATCATGCAATATTAAATTGAATAAAATTTTAATGTCATACTTATTATATTATATTTTTGTCAAAAAAGAAGTCTTTAACAGAATAATAACATTTTTTAATTAGGTAGTCAGATAGTCGTTTTTTAAATATATAAATGTCATTTACATCCCTAATGACCTTTGGAATGTGGTTGAAGGTGCAGGGAGCCATGCAAAATAAAGATTTACCAAATAAGGTGGTCTTACTGAAAACAGAGCATAGCTTGCCCTTTTGCCTTAATAAGGTCACAGTTCTGATATGCATCAAAATAACGGCGTACATAGCGCTTATGAGAAAAACATTTGTTTCGATGCCTTATGTATCTTAATTAAATTAAATTAGATTAGTAAAAAAACTTAGTGCTAGGCGTGACAGTAGTGACAGAGCTAATAGCATCCATCAGGCAAGTGGCCTGTTAGATACTCTGTCACCAACGATTTGAATTTAGAAAACACATCGTCGAATATGTCTAAATCAGGAACAGTTTTACATATGCTATTATATCTGGAACAAACACGTGCCAAAGGGGACTGACTACCTAGATTGGTTCTGGCAAAAGGAATGGCGAATAACTTGGCAATGCGCTGTCTAGGATATTTGTGCGGGACTGATAGGGATAATCGTGTTAAAAGATCAGCGGAGTATAGATGTCCATTTAAAACCTTGAAGATAAAACACATGTCCATAACCTGTCGTCTGTTGTAGAGGCTGATCATATTGAACTTACTTACACGTTCATAATAGGGTTGGCGATGAGAAAAACCGCTACAAAGGAAGGCCAAGTGGCGAGTAAAAGCTCGCTGTATGCTCTCAATTCTTTGTGAGTGAATACTATAAAAGGGACTCCAATCACATGATGCAAAGTCGAGATGGCTGCGCACCAACGCATTGTACAAGAAGATCCTCGTGCTCACGTTCTTAAAGGATTTTGTGTTACGTGAAAAGATATTCGGCATGGCGTGCATTTGGTGCTTCATGATTCGAACTCAAAAACATTTGCCGTGCTATTATTCGTGGTTTTGATATTTCGTTGTCGCGTTTATCGCTGCTGGAAACATTCGGCGTCATATTATTCGAATTTTTGAATTTCGGTACCTTGTAGCACACTCCCACCGAGGCAGTCAAATGTTATTACATATTATTATTATTATATTTAACTAGTACATGTTACCCACATTACCTAAACTAACTAAATAAATAAGATCTTTTGCGTTCCAACATCACAAAACGAATTTATCTCTGTCGAGGACACACGCCGAGACTCCAGCATGAAACCTCTGTGCTCATTTTATGGCGCGAAGGAGCGTGCGTTCCATATTCAAAAGACGCTCGTCTTTTGTTATTTCTGTGAAAATTTAACCTCTTCTCCTGTCACTTATACCTCGCTTGTTTTCTTGTATATTTTTATGGATTAAATTAGTTTATTTTTATTTACAAATATCTGCCTTATTATTAAAACGCCACACATACGTTTTAAAGTAAAAATATATTTCAGGTTATACACCGAATTATCACACTTTAATAAATCGAAACAATATAACAACTTCTACAGAGCATACGGAAAAAATAATAGATCAAAAAAATATTACAAGCACCACAGAACGCACGGAAAAACCAACCCTTCGAAAAAATAGTAAAAGTGAGTATAATCACGGACTAATAAATAGGCTTTTTGACTTGTTTTGAAAAACCTTCTCATATTATTTATTGGTGTGTAGGAACCCTAAAAATAATATTTATTTATTTATTTTCTTTATTGAGGAAACAAACAGCTTAAATACTAATACATTTAGACTTATTAAATTTAAGTAACTCACTAGCCTAATTAGTTTCCACTACTAGCTCATACAATTAATGTTAATGAGAAACTTGCACTCCAGGAATAAAAAGTTAAGCAAAAACACAAATTCTTGATATCAGTTTTGCAAAAAAGTAAAAAAAAAAGAAAACTTTATACTTTATTTTTATTTATTATGAATATTTCGTTTAGAAAATCATTATAAAATATAAGGATTATTTAATCCGTCAAAAATGCTTCATTCAGCAATATGGCGTCGAATCATTCGAGTGACGTCAACCTTTTGTAAACGAGTAGGAAATTCGATAGCACACGATAAATTTGATAGATGATTAGCATCCCGCAAAGATAGAACACAATGGCGTCGAGTCTGTCATTTGTTTTGCTTACAAAAGGCTGACGTCACAGTAAAGAAAGCGAATCAAACCGTTTATGGCCACGTGGTTCCAAGCACAAAACAAATTATTTTTATTTTGGTGACAATATTCAATATTTTTACTGTGATACATTGTTAATTCCTTTTTAAAGCTATAAACTATGCAAATGACTATAAATAAATCTTTATTTTTCATACTTTCAAATAGCCTATTACATAATTAGTCCATGGTACAATAGATAAAACCGGGACTAAATGCGATTGTGTTTAAAATGAGCACTTAATTAAATTATACTCACAGTGTGACGTTGTAACCGAATTTCAATTCTATACTTACATATTTATAAAGAGATAAATCCTACAGACAGTGGCAACCCATATACCCATATTGACGACCCGTTTGGAACAGTGGTAGTGAACACTGCCTTTGGTCCAAGAGTTGCGGGTTCGATTCCCGCACAGTACAAATATTTGTGTGCATGAACATGTTTATTTGTATTGGTCTGGGTGTTTCTATGTATTATAAGTATGTATTTAAAAAAGAAAAATATTATATGTATATATTTGTAATTCTGCTGTTGGTTCTGATATCCGTAACACAGTTGCTTGAGCTAACTATCTCGGAGTCAGATCAATGTATGTGTTGTTGTGAAATATTTATTTATTTATTATTTATTATTATATAGATAATCCGAAAACATGAAACGCTTGCGAAGTAATCGACACTGAGCGCCATCTATTGGTATATCTATTGATGTTTGTTAATGGGCGGAGATGATTGCTTTCCATAAGGTGACTCGCTTGCTCGTTTGTCGCCCCTAGCATAAAAAAGTGGAAATGAAGTGAGGGCGGGCCACCAGGTGAGCAGTCTGCTCGTTTGTCCACCAAAAAAATTGAAATATCTTTTACATTCCTACTGCTTTATTTCAGAATGGATCTATATCGCTATTGCTGGGCTCGTTGCTGTCATACTAGCTTTGAAAATTGGACTATTTTTTTACTGTAGAACAAAAGGTAACATTTATAGTTAAAGATAACTTACCCAAATCTGCAAAAAATATCATAACATCTTTAAGTGAATAACACACTTAAAAAATAAATGATAATTAAAAATTAAATTGAAAATTTCAAAAACCCCCGACACAACTAAAGCTCTTTCATTTGATACCTATATTGAGGCAGTTGGAACAACAATTAGGTTATTCGTCATTTTCTGACGGCGGCCATCTTGGATTTGAATTTTTTTACAATTAAATATATTCTGCTGCTCAAGCCCTTTTATATGATACCCATATTGTGGGAGTTGTGTTAAAACATAAAATCCAAATCTTTGTGACGGCGGCCATCTTGAATCGATTTTTATCCAACATAGCTAAGAACACTCCCTCCTTAGTCATCTTTCAAACAAAAAAAAACAAAATCGGTTCATTAGTTTGGGAGCTACGATGCCATAGACAGACACACAGACACACAGAGACACGTCAAACTTATAACACCCCGTCGTTTTTGCGTCGGAGGTTAAAAACGAAATGAAATGAAAATTTTAAGTGTGTTATTTACTTAAGAATAAAATGCAAAAGATTTTTATAAAAAATATCATAACATTTTTGTGTAATAGGCTGGAGCATTTTATGCATCGTTATTTTTTTATAGTTTCCATCCCGAAAACCTCATAATGATTAATAGATATCGTGAATGAAGTCCATTTAGCATACAAAATAGAATATCTACCGGGTAATAATTTATGGAACAGCAGAGTTTTTTTTCGCTTATTTTGTTGATTTAAGGTGACGGCTAGGGCACACTAGCGACGCCAATCGATTTTAATTTTTATCTACTAAACCGGATCTATTTTAAACAATTTCGGGGTTACAACCTCTTGACAAACACTTAAACTGTTTATTAAATAACCATGCACAAATTTTGGGTCCGTGCACAAACGCGAAAAATTGATTCACGCGAAAACTGGCCGTTTCCCCATTTTCTTTTGTCCAGCGTTGGGCAGTTTTGGCGTGAATCAATTTTTCGCGTACAAAAATGGACCCAACATTTGTGCATTATGCCTTACCCGTCACCTTAACATGCTAAATGGACTTCAGTCACGATATCTATTATGAGGTTTTCGGGATGTAAACGATAAAAAAATAACTTAGATTACCATAATCTGCCAAAGAGGGACTTTCATATATTTTTGGTCCAAATATGAAAAAGCCCGCCAAAAAAAATTGCTGCATTATGTTTTTATTACTTCATCCCCTGATACTCAAAAACAAACATAAATGTCAAGATTACCATCATATTTATGTACATATTTAATTTCATTTATTTTTAGCACGCAAGACGAGAGTTCGTATTATTCGGAGAACATCCTACGACAATTACGACGACGATAAAAGTAAGACATTATATTTTTACCAAATTAGATCACACTGGCACTAGATGTCGCCGGCACATGCCGTAGCCGACGCCATCACTACGATCAATATGACTGTGGCATGTGCCGACGCCGTCTAAGATTGTGGCATGTGCCGATGCCGTCTTCGTCATCGACTATTCACAATGTGATATACGAGTAGGTACAGTATACATGATTATGAGGTTATTTAATTGAGCTTTTAATTTTTTATATTTTACAGAAACGTTAATAGACGTCATTAACCTTTTCCATAATTTATTTAATTTTAATATATATAAGCGAAGTCGCAGCCTATATCCCAAAATAAAAGAACCCACACATCACACCAACCATAGTAGCACCTTGATTGACATCATTTGCACTGATGTGAGTACGTGCAGTGTAACGGTGAAGCATACTCCTGACCTGGGAGGGCATGCAATGTTGGCGGTGGAGCTTAGGGTGGGGAAGTGGAGAGCAGATCCTGTTTGGGTTACATTCAGGCCCCTCAATGACATTTTAATGGATCTACTTAATCTGGATCTCGGTGCTATCAATTGGTTAAATTTCTATGAGATGGAGGGAGTGAATGAGATGGTTGGATCTCTAACTGAGTGTGTCAGGGGTCTAATGGACCTTCATGCTCCGATGAAGACGAGAAAATTCAAACATCCTCCCCACCCCTGGATAACAAACACCATCAAGGAAATGATGCGACTTAGAGAAGAACAACACATGCATTACAAAAAATTCAAAACTGAGGTTTTTGGGGACAGCTATAGAGAGCTTAAAAAAATGGTGTCACAAGCAATTGAGAGAGAAAAAGCATGTTTTTTCTCCCAACATATCAATGATAACCTGCATAATCCCAAACCTCTGTGGCAAAACCTAAAGAAGATGCTTGCACCTCACGGCTAGGACTCTGCTGACCTGCCGCACTTGCTGCGGGATCCGGATATAATAAACTCTCACTTTTTAAATCTGCCTAGTGAGGACTCAGTTTCAATCTCCCAGTTATCTTTTTTTGAATACCACAGATACAATGATGGGGCTAACTTTACATTGCATACTATCAGCTCCGAAGAGGTACTTAAAACAATCAGGAAACTTAAGTCCAATGCACTAGGTAGTGATGGAATATCTCTAGATATGGTCCTGTTGACCCTTCCTCATTCACTGGGCACAATTACTGCGATAGTAAACAAATCTATACAGGATAGCACATTTCCTGAGAACTGGAAAACTGCCATCGTCAAGCCCCTGCCGAAAACTACTAATCCAACTACAATACAGGAACTTAGGCCCATCAGTATACTGCCCTGCTTGTCAAAAATCTTGGAAAGAATAGTGTGTGATCAACTAACCAAGTATCTCGAAGAGCACAACATACTGCCACACTATCAATCCGGGTTCCGCAGGGGTTATGGGACAGCGACTGCCCTTGCTGATGTGGTTGACAATTTGCTGTCAGCCCAGGATCAGGGGAGGGCATCTCTGTTGCTGTTACTCGACTTCTCGCGCGCCTTTGATTCGCTCAGTATACCGCTGCTTTTGGCCAAATTATCCTATTATGGTCTGGACTCTGCCTCAGTAAAATGGTTTCACAGCTATCTGACTCAACGTCAGCAGTTTGTGGAGCTGAAACAGGTGAATGGTACAGCTATAAGATTACAATTGCAGCCAGTGAATCGGGGTGTTCCCCAAGGATCCATATTAGGACCAATCCTTTACATATTATACAGTGCCGACATAGTAAATAGCATCCACCACTGCCATTACCACTTGTACGCGGACGACCTACAGCTCTACCTTCCTTTTATTCCCTCCGCCTGTGAGGAAGCTGTATCCACCGTAAATGATGAGTTAGGCAGAATCACAAACTGGTGTGCCAAAAACTCTCTTACCTTAAATCCAAAAAAATCAAAACTTTTAATAATCGGGACACAAAAAAAATTAGCACACCTTAATCATTTTAATTTTAACATCGTTATTGACGGGGAGAAGATTGAGAGGGTTGATAAAGCCAGAAATCTTGGCCTAATATTTGACAGCCACCTTCGATTCGAGACACACATTGCAGAGTGCACAAGAAACTGTTTTTATAGATTGAAGCTGCTTTATAAACTCAGGCCATACTTAAGCGAAAAGCTTAGGATTATGCTTTGTGAATCACTTGTACTCAGTAAACTTAATTACTGTGACACAGTGTACGGACCATGCCTCCTGGTAAGATCGGCGAAGCTTGTGCAGAGAGTGCAGAATGCTTGCGCTCGTTTTGCTTGGGTGCCACCGCGCTCACATGTCACACCATTTATTAATGCTGCTAACATGATTAAAATGGAAGCAAGAAGGAACCTGCACCTGGCAACCATGCTGTTCGGAGTTATAACATCTCAAGCACCAAAATATCTGTATGATAAGCTGGAATGGGTTCAGGATCGTTGTAGATTTCAGAGGAGAGCTTGCACCCCCGTTTTCGCCACTCCTCGGCATCGCTCGGTGGCTTTTCGCGGATCTTTCAGGTTTGCTGCCAGTCGTTGCTGGAATGTTCTTCTGCCACCGTTGCGCGCCCTGAAAGTTAAATGTTCGTTTAAAAAAATACTAAAACACCACTTACTTCAATTACAAAAATCTAATGGTGGGCAGATGCTCACCCCTGGATTATGCGCGACGAGCATGTGGGTATAGGTGCATCCCAGCACTGACGCTGCCTTCCCTCTCCTTCGGATCCATACGCCGCATTCATCCACTCATTACGATACTCGAGGTTATCACTCTCAATATTTTTTGAGTGTCCTGAAAGTGAGATATAGTGCTGCTGCAATTATTGTAATGGAACAATAAAGTATGCGATAAATAGCGACAGGGCTAACACTTACCAGTGGCCATGTGTGTACGAGCCCGACGATCATTGTCGGTTTGGCATAGTACTCCCGACACTTATATCCCGTGATTGCAGCTCGGCAAGCTCACGGCTCGTCTTTGCAATCTTCTCCTTACACATTTCTCACTATATCCAATTACACTCACTCAACACAATTCTTATTTTAAAATGTACAATTACTGTGCCAATTGCCATGTCATCTGACACACCCACAGGACACACCCAATTTCTTCCTTTTTTTTGTTTTTTTTTTTTCTTTTCTATTTATTTTGTTCGTCGCTTTAGACATAAGGCAATTGGATTGAGGACGGCACTAGAGCATCGATTAGGCGGTCGATATTCGATTGTCGATTCCTAGTTGGAAATGCGCGCGTAATTTTGAAAATAAAGTATTTTTATTGTTATTAGTTAATTTTTTCTTTGTGCTCTAGTAATTTAACTTTGAATATTAATTTTATTATAGTTATTGTTCTACTTGTATTTTGGTTCTCTCTTTCTTCTATGTGTTTCTAATATCTAGTTATCCTATTATGTATCTTCCTAGCATTAATATGATTAAGCTGCCCCTAGTGATGTGTGTCTGTTCCGGCAAATTTTATGTCATTATTATTTTCTTTCTCCTTGTCCACCCTACTTACCATACCGCAACAGACACACGACACACGGGTAACCCGCTGAAAACCAGCGTCGTGGCGCGTCATTTATTGGCACGTCACGACATTATGCTGAGCGGGCGCCTGTTTCGGCACACGCATTTTCTTGCATGTAATTATTGTAACTGTTTTGTTTTGTGTAATTGTTATGTCATAATTTTGTGTATAAAACCTCTGTTTCTCTCCTGTCTTATATATGTGTGTCGAAATAAATGCAGTATTCATTCATTCATTCATTCATTCATATCCTGTCCCACTGCAGGACAATGGCCTCCATCATAGAAATCAAGTCATCGCTACTATAATGGGATTAGGTTTCATCACCTGTAGGTGGAAAGCCTTCGGGCTCAGTGGCCGAGTGGCCCTGCGTTGGAGTTCCGGCGGTTTGTCGGGAGAATTGGGTTGATCCGTTGGCCAGGGAGACCCGTAGAAGCGGTTGTTGTCTGTTTGTTTGTTCGCTCGAATGTCTGCTGTCGAAGTCTACGCCGCTATGAGGATCCTCCTTTTCCATCCTCTGGGTCCGAGTAAATCACGGCCTCCAAAACCGTATTTATTGCATATTCCGGTCCCATACCGGAACGTTGAGACAACACGACTCTTTGAGGTCTTGAGTCAGGCTGTAGATGATGCGCAGAAGTGGTACCGTTCGGCGGAGTTAGTGTTTCTGGGCAATTTCGGTTCCCCAACCATTAAATCACGCTGGAAGGGCTGCTCATGCTTTTGCTCTCTCCCATGGCTTAACACAACTGGTAAACCAGCCCACCCAGATACCGGACGTGGAAGGTCAAACCCTATCTCTACTAGACCTACTGCTGACGACGCATCCCGCGGAATACAGTGTTCTGGTACAAGCGCCCTTGGGCACTTCTCACCATTGCCTGAATTCCAGTACAATGCCAGGTGCAGTCCTACCGCAACCTGCGATGGTCAAGTACGGCACTACTAGTCAGTGGATTGGGATGACGCATGCGAGATTACTTCGCATCAATCCCATGGGGCCAGCGCTGTTTCGGTGAACAAGATCTTACGGCGATTTTTTATATATATTAAATGGGTTTGCACTTGACCTCATTTCACCTGATGGAAAGTGACAATAAGGTCTAAGATGTAGCGTGCTTACCCAGAAGAAGCCTATTCACACTCGACTTAAAGACACCCAAATTGTAGCTCTCTGGGAATACAGAAGCCGGCAAGTTGTTCCATTCCTTAGCAGTTCGTACCAAGAAGAGGAAGCGAAACGCTTAGTACGAGCTGGTGGAACTTGCACAGTGTAAGGGTGGATTCCCGTCGTCCTCCGTAATGTCCGGTGGTAGAAAGGAAGAAGGTAGTATCAGGTCGTGAAGCTCATTCGAACACGCTCCAAAATGC